>CM041776.1:479434864-479989603 GCA_023374045.1 Limonium bicolor
GGCCTGTAGTACCACTAAATCTAAAGAGGAAGAGCTGACTTGAATTTTGGAACACCCCTACCATTAATACAGTGCTTACCGTCCAATCTCCTTACACATCAGATACACGCAGCGGATACATACTTACATAATAGGGTGATACAATGCCGTTAGTCACCCACGACTAACAAGGCTACTACTTCTTCATACAGCATCGGTCTGATGGACCGGAATCCCGAGTATTACATCAGCATACACACTCCATATACCAATACATGCTACAATCTTCCATTCGATACAATCTTCAATACAATACAATATAATTCACATACCGAGTTTTACTAGATCCATATACAAGTATACTACCTCTTCCAGTTCATACGTATACACTACGAGACTACTTACTACCCGTTCCTCACAAACTACTTGAGCTTCTAATTACAAGGTGTGGCCTCCGGTCTCTTATCTTGACCATATTCGCTTCGGTACCTGCACACTAAAAACGTTCCCCCTAGGGGGTCAGCTTTCGCTGCGCATGATAACCGCATACCCCGCGTACTAGTGAGGGTACGCCGACCACTTTGTCGTATACATGCGGTTGATTTCATTCAAACATTCATGCCATACATGCTCTTTACACAATACGATAATACTTACACAAGCATACATACATACACTTCATTACATACAAGGAATACAATATAACCATCCAATACATACTTACCTTCTTCCGAATATACATACTCATTACATACACAAGTATAGTTCTTGTTAGCTTCATTGGTCCACCCAGGTTAATCGGGTGGAGATTACTCTTTTACTCGTTACTTCATACATACGCATACATACTCATACATACTTACGGATCCATACTTACTTACTCTTACTCTTACTCAGTTAAGTCGTCGGGACCTCCGGCCCTGGGGACTACACCGTCCCACCTCCGGGATTTACTTGACTCACCAATCCGGGATGCTACCCATTTAAGGGATTTGACCGCGGACCAGTTTGAGAGTCAGGAATTGCAGCCAACCTCTTGTGACTCCGCATCCTCACGCGTGGCCGAAGCTATATCGGACTTCTACTCATTCTGGTTTACTCACTTAAGTTAGGAGTTAGGTAGTTAGGAATTAGCAGAAGTCATTCATTCAAGCCACAATAATACAATACAACGCTTATATACACATCCATACAAAATACAGTGCAATATACAAGTACACTACAAAATACAATACACTCATCATCATTCATATGTTTCATGAATTATACAAACTATTGTTCAAGACCAATATCAAGAACAATGTAAACAAGCGCAGGTAGGTGCATATAATCCGATTCGTGCATTTATCTTATTAGGTGATCAAATAAGCACACAAATCGGGTAACCAGATTAGGATACAGGGCATGAAGAAATCAAACCTTTCACCGTTGTACTTGTATCCCAACGTTCCTCCGGTGTTCACAAATCAAATTCCTGATTTACATACAATCGAACATTAATCTAACTGTCATTAATTTAATTCGGTTACCCTTACACTTCCTAACTCATACTTACTAAGTCTTCACATTCTTATACTTACATTTTATTACTTACTTTTCATTGCTTAACATGGTATACTTACATATGTATGCACTATGTATAGGTGGGTTTACATATACATACATACACATACTACCATAGTCTTATAGTTTTTTTTTTGTAAGTTTTGACCCGACCGAACTTGCGACCGACCTTGCAAGTTCGGTCCAAGTCAGTAGCTACATCAGGTGAAAATTCCAGGGCCGACCGACCTTGCAAGTCTGGTCCCAAGGTCGGTCCATTCCAGTGATTTACTTAACGGAAAATTTTAGCCCGACTGACCTTGCAAGTCCGGTCGCAAGGTCGGTCCATTCCAGTAGCTTACTCGACGGAAATTTTTTCTGGCCGACCGAACTTGCATGTCCGGTCGCAAGTTCGGTCGATTCCAGTAGGTTACAGACGGGAGAATTTTTCTGGTCCGACCGAACTTGCAAGTCCGGTCGCAAGTTCGGTCCATTCCAGAAGCATTCCCCTATTTGTAATCTGGGCTCGACCGAACTTGCAAGTCCGGTCGCAATTTCGGTCCGGCCCAGTAGTTGCATTTTTACTTCTGTTTTCAGTTCTATACTTTACCCATTGTTTCTCCAATCTTCTTACATGTAATCCCACATGTTTACACACTACCAGGCCCTCCAATAGTGCCTAGTTCATCCCCCAAGTTCCTTACTCAATCCATCAATCAACTTACACAATTTCCTCACTTCTTTCCACACTTACAACAGTTTTTCATCCTCCAATGCTACAATTTTGCTCCTACTCCCCCATGCATATTCTCATCTCCTAATGCCATTTCCAAGCCTACGATGTATTATCCTTACCCTCCAATTCATTCCCAGCCACTACCATATCTAAGACCCAAGTCCAACACTTGTCATCAATTCTTCCACATTAACTCTTCCTACTTCTCCAATGTATCTCTATACACTTTGTTGCAGATTTTGGGTTCTTATTTCCTACATTACTTCCTCAACTAATGCTGCTCCTAGTATCCAAAATACATCCATTCACTTCCTAGTTACATCCCATTAACAAATCATACCCAAATCTGTTACAAGCTACTAAACGCTCCCATTATACTCTCCACATACACATAGTCACTACCTAGGTTGTTTCCTCATCTTGAACACTTAAGTCCTCAAATTCCTAGATAAAATTTGACATAGTCTCCCCTATATTATTAACATTCTCCACATGGTTTCACTCACACTATTGATCCATACCACCTGTTCACAACCAATACCAATATACCCATTCTCATATACAAAATACCTTACTAAACAACCTTAAATTCCTGCACTCAAACCTTGATTCCCATTTAGGTTTTAACAAGTTTAAAATGCCTTTAAAGGTTTAAAACACTTGTTTTCTCCCTACACATTACACTACCACTGCACTCCCAATTTACAATACCAATTTTAACTTCTAAAAATCTGTTACATTACTCATTACCAAGCTACACAAGGAAAGAGTGCAATTACCTTGTTTTTCTTCTAGATTTTCTTTGTTCTTCTTGCTTCTTCCTTCCTCTCTTTCTCCACCGGTATAGCAAACACAAATTCTCTGCTCTACAACCCTATACATACACATTTCAATACACTACAACTAACCCTAGCTATTATTAAGCTTTAAGTAGGTTTTAGGGTTTAGAATTCTCATTACCTTGCAAGGGTGCAATGAAGCTTGGAGTGTGTTCAAGAACAAGATTTCCAACTCCTTCCACAAGCCAAAATCGGCTAGAGTGCAAAGAAACCAAAACAAGGTTTTTAGCTTCATGTTCGTTTTGCCCTGAGGCTAGAAAAACAAAGGAGTTTCAAGAAGATTTTTACCTTAAAATGACAAGGAGGAAGAGGTGGTTCTAATGGTGGTCTTGAACTCCAAATGCTCCATACCCATGGAGATGAAAGTTGTTGTTTTCGATTTTTGAAAAGAGGAATGTAGCTCTTGATGAAGGATTCAATGGTGGTATTTTTATAATTTTTGGAGAATGTTTGATGGAGTAACAAGAGGAGAGAAGTTGATGTTTTTGTGGAGCTCTTCAATTCTCCATGGAAATCGCATGGAGAAGAAGGGAAGAAAAAGAGAGAGTGTGGGGGTGCTGGTTCACGTGAGAGAGGGAGTGAAATGGAGGAGAGGAGAAATAAAGGTGAGTGGGGGTTGTTTATTATTTTTGTTTGTTTGTAAATAAGAGAGTGAGTGTGTGAGAGAGTGTGAGAGAGGGGGAGCCCATCGATTAGTACAGCCCTCACACACACAATTTTTCACTTTTATTTTAAAGTGGACACATAAGTTTATGTTATTTATAATTTCTACCCCACAACTTCCCGTTTTTGACAGTTTTTACTAATCTCTCGTTTTTGATTTTATTGGTTCTAAAGCTTCACTAATATTTATTAATGATTATTAGTCGACCACAAAATTGTTACGAGTCTTATTTGACCCGCTTAAGACACGTTTTCCCCGGTTACCTCGAAAAACGCCTTTAAGGTTCGTTAGTGATTTTAATCCGTTTTAAGATCCGGTTTCTTCGGGAGTTGTTCCCATATATTATTTAGGTCTTATCAAACCTTTAGAATCCCTATAATACTCTAACCAAGGTCTCATACCTCCTATGGTTATTTAACGCTTATTTAGCGTTTCCGCTTTTAAAGCGTTTCTTTATTTCTTTTGGATTTATTTTCCTTACTACTAGTAATTGGGTACCATTAGGCCCTTAATTACATATGAGATTATTTTTAATCCCTATATTTAAGTTCGGGGTATTTCAATACCCCCCTTAGGAACTTTGTCCTCAAAGTTGTTCGAGGTTATAGGTTTACAATGCTTACTCATTCTTACGTGTCTAATACCAAAGCCATACCTTCTTCCTCTTACCATCCCAAATCCGTTACTCAAGGTTCCTACATACGATATCCATGCCAATGTACAATAAATACTCCGATCCGCACTACTACCGACCATCCGGTTCCTCATTACCAAATTTATACATACATACAATGCAAGGCTATCCCCAAAGCGATGCAATACACATTCCAATCCGCAGGCGCTCAGGTCCTCTAGACACGGGACTCCTGTATGTCCCGCTGCCCTTGGAATAATACAACATAATATACTACTATCTTCTCCTGTGCGCTTCCAACAAATACTTAGTCCCCAGTCTAAGGAAAATCCTTCCCCACGGCTACATAGAAATCCTTCTAAACATACAACTCCAGATTCCGATTTATGTTCATTACTTCTATCCTATGTGTGATTCTTGTGACCACTTGAGGGGAGCTTCAAGAATCATTCGACCCTGATGTGATCAGCATCATGTTGAACTATCTTTCCACCCCAATTTGTGTTCGTTTCCCCCTTGATCTGATCAGGATCAAGTTCGACTTCCCACATCAGGTTCAACCAAACAAATAATTTAATTGTTTTCATTTTCTATCTTTTTATTCTTTCTAGTCGTGATTACGAATTCATACATCTCCAAAGGATGGAATCAATCCATCAATCATCCTCACTCTACTTCCCAAATGCTTTACTCCGTGGTTCAATACCTAAATGCTCACTTCATCGACTGTTACTACTTCCATTCATTACTCACCATCATCTCCTATATTCTAACTAAGGAATACTACACTTATAAGTTTTAGTTGACTTCAATTGTTTCAAATATTTTACTTACGATTCCACTACTCATAACTTCATTCATCTACTATCCTCATTCATTTCATACTACTTCTTCAAAGGTTACAATACTTGTGGAGCTCCGTCCACTACTCATTACTTTCTTTTACTAATACTCTTACATTGGTGTTACAAGATGGGTATACTCCTCCTATGGTATTTGCATGTCTAATGCCTAATTACCATAATTAAAATGTGAATGAGTACTTATGTTTATTTAACATAGTATCAATCATCAGTTTGGTTCTCATTTGTGCTATGCACATCGTGGTTCATGTGTTTTATTCACAAAACTCTCATTAAGCGGTTTTTCGCTCTACCCCCCTTAAAAGGGATTACGCCCACATATTCTACCATATTTTATTATTATTAAACTTTGGTTTAATCAGTCTGGGCAAACTGAAGCGTTTAGTTTCACTACCGTATACTATACAATATGCTCTAGTCAAAGGGGTTTTAACCATACCAATGGTTTAGTCTTTGCACCAGAGAGTTCCTATATGAGTTTATTTAACTCATATTTTATTTTGATTCTACCTAATCGGCTTCAAGGCATTAATAGCCATTGTATTATGCTCACTAGGTACATTAATCTCCTAGCTAGGGTCCACTGGCTTCTGCTGCGCGACCCTGATAACTTGGGTTATTCACCCTTCCTGTTATCCTTAATGTGCTATACATCACCTTCTCATCCGTCTATTATGGGAATAAGGTTTACTAAACAACTGCGGTATTCTTTTACCGTGTTTGAACTCAACGAGTTAAGATTTATAACCAGCTCTCTGGTAATCTAGTATACATACTATTTGTACTTCCACGATCATTCGCTAAGCTCTTCCGACTTATTGTCGGGCGAGGTTAAGTCACTACTCAGTTGTAGCACTTCCTCTGTTGTCACTAGTTTCCAAGTTATACCAGTTCTTCTGGTTCGGTACAAGTGTCCTTTACTTGTATGACCTTGCATTGATATGCGTCGGTCCTAAGACTTTCTTAAGTCTCCTTTCACCTTTTATTCCATTGGAATTCACATCTGTGATTGTTAGTGTGTTTTCGCACTCTTCGTGCTTCTTTGGCCTTAGGCCCACGGTTGTTGCTAAGCTTGCTTAATTGGCTTGTGCCATGTTTGTTGGTGAAAGAAGGGTTTACTACGGTTTCATTCTCCATATCCCTAGCCATCCCATTAGATCATTAGCTGCACAAGTGCAATACCAAAACACTCAGTCATACAGAGTGCAGAGGCGTAAACGCTTGACAGTAAGTCACTTATGTGGTAGGAAGAATATTTCTGCCTGTCATCTCGTACTTATACTGTGTCATTGTCTGCTACTTCCTCCTATCGGTCGCTTGTTGCGCACCGTATGCTTACTCATTATACAACATCGTTTTTACTGTTTCTGTTACTGTGATAGTTTCTCTTTACTCATTGCCATTGTCATTGGCACCATTCCCTTATGGTATGTATACCCTGGGGTTTCCAATGTTCGTGTGTATGACGGTTGTCGTGGCATACCAATATTGATATCTTCCCACTGTGGAGATGTCTTATTCCACTTAGGTTTTATGTGTAGGTTAACTTACCTCACATTCTATCATCATTTGTGATACAATTTACCAAGTATTTGGTTGGCCAAGGATAAAGCAATTTACCGGTTTACAAGCTCTCTTGAGCGTTGGTCATTCGTGATGTGCAACGTGCACTCACATTGATTGTTTTTGACAATTACTGTCCTCCCAAAGCTGAGCATTGGTTAGGCTCTGGCTGTGTAGTTTTGCTTGTATGTATATTACCAGGACATCCCATGAAACTTCAAGGGTTTTCTGGTCCCGTTCTCCAATTGGAAGAGTACTTTGTCATTGGTAAATGAAATTTCTGGTTGAGAGGCTTGTTTCCACTCATAGGTCTTATGACAAGTTTGCTATGTTAGTGTTTACACAATGGTTCACCACATGCTTGGGTGCATACGGAGTATGCTTATTCCATCGCCCCTTGGCAATGTCTATATGCGTAGGCTTTTCTCTTATAATAGATGGAAGCCTTTCTTAGGGTCCACATCTTCACCACATTGGTGGTCTTAGGCTAACGAGGGGTACCTTCCCTTAGGTTTCTCGTAGTGTCCAAGTGTGGACTAGGCCATTGTTGGCATTATCCTGATTTTTATGCCTCTGTGTTATTACTGCTACAGTAGGCATGAAGGGTAATTAAATGCTTGTCAACTGTATACTAGACTGGTGCTCTAGTGACAGTGACACTGAGTTGGCCCTTACTCCAAGCCACTCAGGATGTTGGGTTTGAATTTATGTCCAGTTGTTGATTTCTTGTCGTATGAGGCGATCCCTCTTGCAAGTCTTGTTGCCAATGGTGTGGGTTTTGCAACCGTTTGAGTTCATATAACGTATTTGGTTTACGGCTTCTGAGCCGTATTGCTGCAAGATATCCCCCTTACAAGCTGCTTATACATGTCTCCACTCCATGTATACCGTCATAGGTTGGAGGTATTATTGGGCCCCATGGTAAGTCGTGGCATCACGCTTCCGTTCATAGGAGACTCTTATGCAGTCTGGTGCTGATCAGTGCCTTTGTAGACTAGGGTATTTCCTGTCAAGTGAAATCCCTTCGGTGTCTTAACCGAGTGCTCGTTCCAGCTCCTGTATTCTTGTCTTGACGCTTTGTTTGACTGTTGTTAGTCCAGTCACACTCAAGATTGCTCCTGGGTGTTGTTACCTAGTCGTTACTTGCCGTTACATCCGGCTAACTTTTATGATATGTTGTCCACTGTACCGTCCTGTGGTATTGTACTTGAGTCATCCTTTTGGGGGTTATAACGTCTCCCGTTCTTGGATAGACTGTTTACGCTTGCTCCTAGTATTCTTGGCTAGGTTTATATTCCTCTCCAATGATGGATAGTGCTTCGTAGTAATCTTGTGATTGCTCTTGGGAGTTCTGTCCCGTTTGCCGAGCATTGTGGTGTTCACGTTAGGCAACTGCCTTACTGTGTTTAGGCTGGTATACCTTCCAGCTATCACGTATATGTTTGGTGTCCTCGAGACATGTCCAATGTCTATATTTACTAGTCTGTGCTTTTTGCACTTCCCAGTCTTCATTCCTTATCTTCAGATGGGTTCTCTGAGTTCCTTGATACTTGGTCGTCTGAGGTGTCCAGCTGTTCTGGTTTGAACTCACTCATGGTCCGTAGAACGGAGTTGACTACTTCCCGTTGTGTCGTACACTACATGTATACATACGTGGGGTACCATATTGATACGTTACCACTTACCCAACTATATGTCGGGCCCGCAAGCTCCTTCGGAGTGCGGTTGTCCCACATCCCGTAACGGGTACACTCGTAGTGTTCGTCACACGCCTAGGTGAAGTATTCGGTTGCCAACTCCTCTTGTATCATTCTATGATACTCACCGTAATCATGTTGGTTCGGTTTTGAAAATCCAAGGGTTTAAAAGAAGGTGTGTGGTTTGAAAGAAAATTTTTGGGTTTTAAAATATGGTTCGGTGTTAAAAGAAATCTCTCATGGCATAGCCCTGCTTGAGGTCTTGACCAAGTCTAGCTTCTCACGGACTGGTAAGTACAGTAGTCGGTCGTTAAGCCTTCCCAAGGTTTCATACGTCTGGTTGTTAGGATGTGTGATCCTGTGGTTGTTTCATTACGGTCACCGTACATTACTATGTACTTGTGACGTGTGAGTGTTCCTTTACATGTTCATGTTCTTACTGCACTTGCCGTAGCAAGTGCGTGGTACTGGCGGTTTTTGAGGAATCCTATACCGATCACGGTGTGGGTCTCCATTGTGTTTGTTAGTCTTGTTGACGCTTCCCTCGATCTTATTGATCTATAATTGGTATACTCACTCCCCTTAGGTAGCTTCTTGGTGGTCTAGAATGGCTGTCGTAGATCTGGGTACTCCTCCACTCCTTGGAGGTTCCCGTTCTATTTTGGTTTAGTGTCGTTCCTTGTGGCTCGTTCCCACACATTTGTGGTGGTTACTGAGCCTTCCTCGTTTAGGTACTACGCTTGTAGTCCTATTGGATTGTATCTCATGGTTGTTCTTGTAGTTGTCTGAGCTTATTGCCCAGGTACTGCAACCTTAATGGCATTATAGTTTTGGAGTTAACCGCTTCCGACAATGTCCTTAGTCGGCTAGCATACCGTTGGTGGTATTATTCAAGTATTACTATTCCGTAGACTTGTGTCTCGGGTTCCGTTGCTGCTCCCTTTTCCATTTCGTTGCACGGTGAGTGCTTCTTTCTTGTTGTTGGTTGACTAGCTAGGTGTCGCGACTGCTAAGCACGTCCGCCCCATGCTGTTGTAAGATGTGGCCTCCTCGTGGTTGGAGTGTTCATCCTACCGCTATTACGTGTGGTGTCGTGGTTCAACCGAGATCCATCTCCGGGACTTCCAGTCCTTGGAATCTACCATATGCTGGTTCTTGTTTACCGTGTGATTGCTTCACAACTACCAGATCGGGTTTTCCCCGAGTATGAGAAGGCTTTTCTTCTCTCTGGTGTCCTTTCCCAAGTTATATAGTGGGGTTGCGGCGGGTGGGACTGGTATTGTAGGTATCCGGTACTCACCGGTAGTTCCTAACTAGCATATCTCTAATGCTAACACTCAGCCCTTAGCCCTAAGCTTCTAATTCCTAACTCGGTATTCCTAAACTCGGTATTTCCAGTCATCAGAGCGAAGTATCGCTCTGATACCACTTTTTGTAACACCCCTACCATTAATACAGTGCTTACCGTCCAATCTCCTTACACATCAGATACACGCAGCGGATACATACTTACATAATGTGGGTGATACAATGCCGTTAGTCACCCCGTGACTAACAAGGCTACTACTTCTTCATACAGCATCGGTCTGATGGACCGGAATCCCGAGTATTACATATCTACCATACACACTCCATATACCAATACATGCTACAATCTTCCATTCGATACAATACTTCAAATACAATACAATATAATTCACATACCTAGTTTACTAAGATCCATATACAAGTATACTACCTCTTCCAAGTTCATACGTCACTACACTACGTACGACTACGACTCTTACTACCCGTCCTCACAAACTACTTGCTTCTAATTACAAGGGTGTGCCTCCGGTCTCTTATCTTGACCATATTCGCTTCGGTACCTGCACACTAAAAACGTTCCCCTAGGGGGTCAGCTTTCGCTGCGCATGATAACCGCATACCCCGCGTACTAGTGAGGGTACGCCGACCACTTGGTCGTATACATGCGGTTGATTTCATTCAAACATACATGCATACATGCTCTTATACACAATACGATAATACTTACACAAGCATACATACATACACTTCATTACATACAAGGAATACAATATAACCATCCAATACATACTTACCTTCTTCCGAATATACATACTCATTACATACACAAGTACAGTTCTTGTTAGCTTCGTTGGTCCACCCGGGTTAATCGGGTGGAGATTACTCTTTTACTCGTTACTTCATACATACGCATACATACTCATACATACTTACGGATCCATACTTACTTACTCTTACTCTTACTCAAGTTAAGTCGTCGGGACCTCTGGCCCTGGGGACTACACCGTCCCACCTCCGGGATTTACTTGACTCACCAATCCGGGATGCTACCCATTTAAGGGATTTGGGCCGCGGACCAGTTTGAGAGTCAGGAATTGCAGCCAACCTCTTGTGACTCCGCATCCTCACGCGTGGCCGAATATATCGGACTTCTACTCTTCCGGTTTACTCACTTAAGTTAGGAGTTAGGCATTTAGGAATTAGAGAAGTCATTCATTCAAGCCACAATAATACAATACAACGCTCATATACACATCCATACAAAATACAGTGCAATATACAAGTACACTACAAATACAATACACATCACATCATCATTCATGTTTCATGAATTATACAACTATTGTTCAAGACAAATATCAAGAACAATGTAAACAAGCGCAGGTAGGTGCAATATAATCCGATTCGTGCATTTATCTTATTAGGTGATCAAATAAGCACACAAATCGGGGTAACCAGATTAGGATACAGGGCATGAAGAAATCATACCTTTCACCGTTGTACTTGTATCCCAACGTTCCTCCGGTGTTCACAAATCAAATTCCTATGATTTACATACAATCGAACAATTAATCTAACTATCATTAATTTAATTCGGTTACCCTTACGCTTCCTAACTCATACTTACTAAGTCTTCACATTCTTATACTTATTTTATTTACTTACTTTTCATTGCTTAACAATGGTATACTTACATATGTATGCACGTATGTATAGGTGGGTTTACATATACATACATACACATACTAACCATAGTCTTATAGTTTTTTTTTTGTAAGTTTTGACCCGACCGAACTTGCGACGAACGACCTTGCAAGTTCGGTCCAAGTCAGTAGGCTACATCGGGTGAAATTCCAGGGCCGACCGACCTTGCAAGTCTGGTCCCAAGGTCGGTCCATTCCAGTGAGTTACTTAACGGAAAATTTTAGCCCGACTGACCTTGCAAGTCTGGTCGCAAGGTCGGTCCATTCCAGTAGCTTACTCGACGGAAATTTTTTTCTGGCCGACCGAACTTGCATGTTCGGTCGGTCGCAAGTTCGTCGGTTCCAGTAGGTTTACAGACGGGAGAATTTTCTGGTCCAACCGAACTTGCAAGTCCGGTCGCAAGTTCGGTCCATTCCAGAGCATTCCCGTCTTTGTAAATCTGGCTCGTCCGAACTTGCAAGTCCGGTCGCAAGTTCGGTCCGGCCCAGTATTTGCATTTTTACTTCTGTTTTCAGTTCTATACTTTACCCATTGTTTCTCCAATCTTCTTACATGTAATCCCACATGTTTACACACTACCTAGGCCCTCCAAATTGCCTTAGTTCATCCCCCAAGTTCCTTACTCAATCCATCAATCAACTTACACAATTCCTCACTTCCTTTCCACACTACAACAGTTTTTTCATCCTCCAATGCTATAGATTTTTGCTCCTACTTCCCCCATGCATATTCTCATCTCCTAATGCCATTTCCAAAGCCTACGATGTATTATCCTACCCTCCAATTCATTCCCAAGCCACTACCATATCTATACCCAAGTCCAACACTCTTGTCATCAATTCTTCCACATTAACTCTTCCTAACTTCTCCAATGTATCTCTATACACTTTGTTGCAGATTTTGGGTTCTTATTTCCTCCATTACTTCCTCAACTAATGCTGCTCCTAGTATCCAAAATACATCCATTCACTTCCTAGTTACATCCCATTAACAAATCATACCCAAATCTGTTACAAGCTACTAAACGCTCCCATTATACTCTCCACATACACATAGTCACTACCTAGGTTGTTTCCTCATCTTGAACACTTAAGTCCTCAAATTCCTAGATAAAATTTGACATAGTCTCCCCTATATTATTAACATTCTCCACATGGTTTCACTCACACTATTGATCCATACCACCTGTTCACAACTAATACCAATATACCCATTCTCATATACAAAATACCTTACTAAACAACCTTAAATTCCTGCACTCAAACTTGATTCCCATTTAGGTTTTAACAAGTTTTAAAATGCCTTTAAAGGTTTAAAACACTTGTTTTCTCCTACACATTACACTACCACTGCACTACCAATTTACAATACCATTTTAACTTCTAAAAATCTGTTACATTACTCATTACCAAGCTACACAAGGAAAGAGTGCAATTACCTTGTTTTTCTTCTAGATTTCTTTGTTCTTCTTGCTTCTTCCTTCCTCTCTTTCTCCACCGGTTTAGCAAACACAAATTCTCTACTCTACAACCCATATACATACACATTTCAATACACTACAAACTAACCCTAGCTATTATTAAGCTTTAAGTAGGTTTTAGGGTTTAGAATTCTCATTACCTTGCAAGGGTGCAAATGAAGCTTGGAGTGGTTCAAGAACAAGATTCCAACTCCTTCCACAAGCCAAAATCGGCTAGAGTGCAAAGAAACCAAACAAGGTTTTAGCTTCATTTTCGTTTTGCCCATGAGGCTAGAAAAACAAAGGAGTTTCAAGAAGATTTTTACCTTAAAATGACAAGGAGGAAGAGGTGGTGTCTAATGGTGGTCTTGAAACTCCAAATGCTCCATACCCATGGAGATGAAAGTTGTTGTTTTCGATTTTTGAAAAGATAGGAATGTAGCTCTTGATGAGAGGATTCCAATGGTGGTATTTTTATAATTTTTGGAGAATGTTTGATGGAGTAACAAGAGGAGAGAAGTTGATGTTTTTGTGGAGCTCTTCAATTCTCCATGGAAATCGCATGGAAGAAGAAGGGAAGAAAAGAGAGAGTGTGGGGGTGCTGGTTCACGTGAGAGAGGGAGTGAAATGGAGGAGAGAGAAATAAGGTGAGTGGGGGTTGTTTATTATTTTTGTTTGTTTGTAAATAAGAGAGTGAGTGTGTGAGAGAGTGTGAGAGAGGGGGAGCCCATCGATTAGTACAGCCCTCATACACACAATTTTTCACTTTTATTTTAAAAGTGGACACATAAGTTTATGTTATTTATATTTCTACCCACCACTTCCCGTTTTTGACAGTTTTTACTAATCTCTCGTTTATTGATTTTATTGGTTCTAAAGCTTCACTAATATTTATTAATGATTATTTATCGACCAAATTGTTACGTGTCTATTTGACCCGCTTAAAGACACGTTTTCCCGGTACCTACCTCGAAAAACGCGCTTTAAGGTTCATTAGTGATTTTAATCCGTTTTAAGGATCCGGTTTTCTTCGGGAGTTGTTCCCATATATTTTAGGTCTTATCAAACCTTTAGAATCCCTATAATACTCTAACCAGGTCTCATACCTCCTATGGTTATTTAACGCTTATTTAGAGTTTTCCGCTTTTAAAGCGTTTCTTTATTTCTTTTGGATTTATTTTTCCTTACTAGTATTAATTGGGTACCATTAGGCCCTTAATTACATATGAGATTAATTTTAATCCCTATATTTAAGTTCAAGGTATTTCAATCTACCCCCCTTAGGAACTTTGTCCTCAAAGTTGTTCGAGGTTATAGGTTTACAATGCTTACTCATTTCTACGTGTCTAATACCAAAGCCATACCTTCTTCCTCTTACTATCCCAAATCCGTTACTCAAGGTTCCTACATACTATACCATGCCAATGTACAATAATTACTCCGATCCGCACTACTACCGACCATCCGGTTCCTCATTACCAAATTTATACATACATACAATGCAAGGCTATCCCCAAAGCGATGCAATACACATTCCAATCCGCAGGCGCTCAGGTCCTCTAGACACGGGACTCCTCTATGTCCCGCTGCCCTTGGAATAATACAACATAATATACTACTATCTTCTCCCGTACCAGCTTCCAACAAATACTTAGTCCCCAGTCTAAGGAAAATCCTTCCCCACGGCTACATAGAAATCCTTCTAAACATACAACTCCAGATTCCGATTTATGTTTCATTACTTCTATCCTATGTGTGATTCTTGTGACCACTTGAGGGGAGCTTCAAGAATCATTCGACCCTGATGTGATCAGCATCAGTGTTGAACTATCTTCCACCCCCATTTGTGTTTGGTTTCCCTTGATCTGATCAGGATCAAGTTCGACTTCCCACATCAGGTTCACCAAACAAAAATAATTTAATTGTTTTCATTTTCTATCTTTTTATTCTTTCTAGTCGTGATTACAATTCATACATCTCCAAAGGATGGAATCAATCCATCAATCATCCTCACTCTACTTCCCAAATGCTTTACTCCGTGGTTCAATACCTAAATGCTCACTTCATCGACTGTTTACTATCCATTCATTACTCACCATCATCTCCTATATTCTAACTAAGGAATCTACACTTATAAGTTTTAGTTGACTTCAATTGTTTCAAATATTTTACTTACAATTCACTACTTATAACTTCATTCATCTACTATCCTCATTCATTTCATACTACTTCTTCAAAGGTACACAATACTTGTGGAGCTCCGTCCACTACTCATTACTTTACTTTTACTAATACTCTTACATTGGTGTTACAAGATGGGTATACTCCTCCTATGGTATTTGCATGTCTAATGCCTAATTACCATAATTAAAATGTGAATGAGTACTTATGTTTATTTAACATAGTATCAATCATCAGTTTGGTTCTCATTTGTGCTATGCACATCGTGGTTCATGTGTTTATTCATAAAACTCTCATTAAGCGGTTTTCGCTCTACCCCCCTTAAAAGGGATTACGCCCACATATTCTACCATATTTATTATTATTAAACTTGGTTTAATCAGTCTGGGCAAACTGAAGCGTTTAGTTTCACTACCGTATACTATACAATATGCTCTGGTCAAGGGGTTTTAACCATACCAATGGTTTAGTCTTTGCACCAAGAGTTCCTATATGAGTTTATTTAACTCATATTTAATTTGATTCTAGCCTAATCGGCTTCAAGGCATTAATAGCCATTGTATTATCTCACTAGGTACATTAATCTCCTAGCTAGGGTCCACTGGCTTCTGCTGCGTGACCCTGATAACTTGGGTTATTCACCCTTCCTGTTATCCTTAATGTGCTATACATCACCTTCTCATCCGTCTATTATGGGAATAAGGTTTACTAACAATTGCGGTATTCTTTTACCGTGTTTGAACTCAACGAGTTAAGATTTATAACCAGCTCTCTGGTAATCTAGTATACATACTATTTGTATTTCCACGATCATTCGCTATGCTCTTCCCCTTATTGTCGGGCGTGGTTAAGTCACTACACAGTTTGTAGCGCTTCCTCTGTTGTCACTAGTTTCCAATTTATACCAGTTCTTCTGGTTCGGTACAAGTGTCCTTTACTTGTATGACCTTGCATTGATATGCGTCGTTCCTAATGACTTTCTTAAGTCTCCTTTCACCTTTTATTCCATTGGAATTCACATCTGTGATTGTTAGTGTGTTTCGCACTCTTCGTGCTTCTTTGGCCTTAGGCCACACGGTTTGTTTGCTAGCTTGCTTAATTGGCTTTGTGCCATGTTTGTTGGTGAAAAGAAGGGTTTACTACGGTTTACATTCTCCATATCCCTAGCCATCCCATTAGATCATTAGCTGCACAAGTGCAATACCAAAACACTCAGTCATACAAGTGGCAGAGGCGTAAACGCTTGACAGTAAGTCACTTATGTGGTAGGAAAGAATATTTCTGCCTGTCATCTCGTACTTATACTCTGTGTCATTGTCTGCTACTTCCTCCTATCGGTTTCGCTTGTTGCGTGTATGCTTACTCATTATCAACATCGTTTTTACTGTTTCTGTTACTGTGATAGTTTTCTCTTGTACTCATTGCCATTGTCATTGGCACCATTCCCTATGGTAATTATACCCCTGGGGTTTTCCAATGTTCGTGTGTATGACGGTGTCGTGGCATACCACAACATTGATATCTTCCCACTGTGGAGATGTCTTATTCCCACTTAGGTTTTATGTGTAGGTTAACTTACCTCACATTCTATCATCATTTGTGATACAAATTCCCATGTATTTGGGTTGGCCAAGGATAAAGCAATTTACCGGTTTACAAGCTCTCTTGAGCGTTGGTCATTCGTGATGTGCAACGTGCACTCACATTGATTGTTTTTGACAATTACTGTCCTCCCAAGCTGAGCATTGGTTTTGGCTCTGGCTGTGTAGTTGTGCTTGTATGTATTTACAGGACATCCCATGAAACTTCAAGGGTTTTCTGGTCCCGTTCTCCAATTGGAGAGTACTTTGTCATTGGTAAATGAAATTTCTGGTTGAGAGGCTTGTTTCCACTCATAGGTCTTATGACAAGTTTGCTATGTTAGTGTTTACACAATGGTTCACCACATGCTTGGGTGCATACGGAGTATGCTATTCCATCGCCCCCTTGGCAATGTCTATATGCGTAGGCTTTTCTCTTATAATAGATGGAAGCCTTTTCTTAGGGTCCACATCTTCACCACATTGGTGGTCTTAGGCTACGAGGGGTACCTTCCCTTAGGTTTCTCGTAGTGTCCAAGTGTGGACTAGGCATTGTTGGCATTATCCTGATTTTTTATGCCTCTGTGTTATACTGCTACAGTAGGCATGAAGGGTAATAAATGCTTGTCAACTGTATACTAGACTAGTGCTCTAGTGACAGTGACACTGAGTTTGGCCCTTACTCCAAGCCCTCAGGATGTTGGGTTTGAATTTATGGTCCATTGTTGATTTCTTGTCGTATGAGGCGATCCCTCTTGCAAGTCTTGTTGCCAATGGTGTGGGTTTTCAACCGTTTGAGTTCATTAACGTATTTGGTTTACGGCTTCTGAGCCGTATTGCTGCAAGCTATGCCCCTTGCAAGCTGCTTATACATGTCTCCACTCCATGTATACCGTCATAGGTTGGAGGTATTATGGGCCCCATGGTAAGTCATGGCATCACGCTCCGTTCATAGGAGACTCCTTATGCAGTCTGGTGCTGATCAGTGCCTTTGTAGACTAGGGTATTTCCTGTCAAGTGAATCCCTTCGTGTCTTAACCAATTGCTCGTTCCAGCTCCTGTATTCTTGTCTTGACGCTTTGTTTACTGTTGTTAGTCCAGTACACTCAAGGATTGCTCCTGGGTGTTGTTAGACACTATGCCGTTACATCCGGCTAACGTTTATGATATGTTGTCCACTGTACCGTCCTTTGGTATTGTTCTTGAGTCATCCTTTTTGGGGTTATAAACGTCTCCCGTTCTTGGGTAGACTGTTTACGCTTGCTCCTAGTATTCTTGGCTAGGTTTATATTCCTCTCCAATGATGGATTGTGCTTCGTAGTAATCTTGTGATTGCTCTTGGGAGTTCTGTCCCGTTTGCCGAGCATTGTGTGTTCACGTTAGGCAGTTTTACTGTGTTTAGGCTAGGTATACCTTCCAGCTATCACGTATTTGTTTGGTGTCCTCGAGACATGTCCAATGTCTATATTTACTAGTCTGTGCTTTTTGCACTTCCCAGTCTTCATTCCTTATCTTCAGATGGGTTCTCTGAGTTCCTTGATACTTGGTCGTCTGAGGTGTCCAGCTGTTCTGGTTTGAACTCACCTCATGGTCCGTAGAACGGATTGACTACTTCCCGTGTGTCGTACACTACATGTATACATACGTGGGGTACCATATTAATACGTTACCTTATACCCAAACTATATGTCGGGCCCGCAAGCTCCTTCGGAGTGCGGTTGTCCCACATCCCGTAACGGGTAACTCGTAGTGTTCATCACACGCCTAGGTGAAGTATTCGGTTGCCAACTCCTCTTGTATCATTCTATGATACTCACCGAACCATGTGGTTCGGTTTTGAAAATCCAAGGGTTTAAAAGAGGGTGTGTGGTTTTGAAAGAAAAATTTTTGGGTTTTAAAATATGGTTCGGTTGTTAAAGAAATCTCTCATGGCATAGCCCTGCTTGAGGTCTTGACCAAGTCTAGCTTCTCATGACTGGTAGTACAGTAGTCGGTCGTTAAGCCTTCCCAAGGTTTCATACGTCTGGTTTGTTAGGATGTGTGATGTCCTGTGGTTGTTTCATTACGGTCACCGTACATTACTATGTACTTATGACGTGTGAGTGTTCCTTTACATTTCATGTTCTTACTGCACTTGCGTAGCAAGTGCGTGGTACTGGCGGTTTTTGGAGTAATCCTATACCGATCACGGTGTGGTCTCCATTTTGTGTTGTTAGTCTGTTGACGCTTCCCTCGATCTTATTGATCTATAATTGGTATACTCGCTCCCTTAGGTAGCTTCTTGGTGGTCTAGAAATGGCTGTCGTAGATCTGGGTACTCCTCCACTCCTTGGAGGTTCCCGTTCTATTTGGTTTAGTGTCGTTCCTTGTGGCTCGTTCCCACACATTGTGGTGGTTACTGAGCCTTCCTCGTTTAGGTACTACGCTTGTAGTCCTATTGGATTGTATCTCATGGTTGTTCTTGTAGTTGTCTGAGCTTATTGCCCAGGTACTGCAACCTTAATGGCATTATAGTTTTGGAGTTAACCGCTTCCGACTATGTCCTTAGTCGGCTAGCATACCGTTGGTGGTATTATTCAAGTATTACTATTCCGTAGACTTGTGTCTCGGGTTCCGTTGCTGCTCCCTTTTCCATTCCGTTGCACGGTGAGTGCTTCTTTCTTGCTGTTGGTTGACTAGCTAGGTGTCGCGACTGCTAAGCACGTCGCCCCATGCTGTTGTAAGTTGTGGCCTCCTCGTGGTTGGAGTGTTCATCCTACCGCTATTACGTGTGGTGTCGTGGTTCAACCGAGATCCATCTCCGGGACTTCCAGTCCTTGGAATCTACCATATGCTGGTTCTTGTTTACCGTGTGATTGCTTCACAACTGCCAGATCGGGTTTTCCCCGAGTATGAGAAGGCTTTTCTTCTCTCTGGTGTCCTTTCCCAAGTTATATAGTGGGGTTTGCGGCGGGTGGGACTGGTATTGTAGGTATCCGGTACTCACCGGTAGTTCCTAACTAGCATATCTCTAATGCTAACACTCAGCCCTTAGCCCTAAGCTTCTAATTCCTAACTCGGTATTCCTAAACTCGGTATTTCCAGTCATCAGAGCGAAGTATCGCTCTGATACCACTTTTTGTAACACCCCTACCATTAATACAGTGCTTACCGTCCAATCTCCTTACACATCAATACACGCAGCGGATACATACTTACATAATGTGGGTGATACAATGCCGTTAGTCACCCACGTGACTAACAAGGCTACTACTTCTTCATACAGCATCGGTCTGATGGACCGGAATCCCGAGTATTACATATCTACCATACACACTCCATATACCAATACATGCTACAATCTTCCATTCGATACAATACTTCAAATACAATACAATATAATTCACATACCGAGTTTACTAAGATCCATATACAAGTATACTACCTCTTCCAAGTTCATACGTACTCACTACGAGACTACTTACTACCCGTTCCTCACAAACTACTTGCTTCTAATTACAAGGGTGTGCCTCCGGTCTCTTATCTTGACCATATTCGCTTCGGTACCTGCACACTAAAAACGTTCCCCCTAGGGGGTCAGCTTTCGCTGCGCATGATAACCGCATACCCCGCGTACTAGTGAGGGTACGCCGACCACTTGGTCGTATACATGCGGTTGATTTCATTCAAACATACATGCATACATGCTCTTATACACAATACAATAATACTTACACAAGCATACATACATACACTTCATTACATACAAGGAATACAATATAACCATCCAATACATACTTACCTTCTTCCGAATATACATACTCATTACATACACAAGTACAGTTCTTGTTAGTTTCATTGGTCCACCCGGGTTAATCGGGTGGAGATTACTCTTTTACTCGTTACTTCATACATACGCATACATACTCATACATACTTACGGATCCATACTTACTTACTCTTACTCTTACTCAAGTTAAGTCGTCGGGACCTCCGGCCCTGGGGACTACACCGTCCCACCTCCGGGATTTACTTGACTCACCAATCCGGGATGCTACCCATTTAAGGGATTTGGGCCGCGGACCAGTTTGAGAGTCAGGAATTGCAGCCAACCTCTTGTGACTCCGCATCCTCACGCGTGGCCGAAGCTATATCGGACTTCTACTCATTCCGGTTTACTCACTTAAGTTAGGAGTTAGGTTGTTAGGAATTAGCAGAAGTCATTCATTCAAGCCACAATAATACAATACAACGCTCATATACACATCCATACAAAATACAGTGAAATATACAAGTACACTACAAAATACAATACACATCATCATCATTCATATGTTTCATGAATTATACAAACTATTGTTCAAGACAAATATCAAGAACAATGTAAACAAGCGCAGGTAGGTGCAATATAATCCGATTCGTGCATTTATCTTATTAGGTGATCAAATAAGCACACAAATCGGGGTAACCAGATTAGGATACAGGGCATGAAGAAATCATACCTTTCACCGTTGTACTTGTATCCCAACGTTCCTCCGGTGTTCACAAATCAAATTCCTATGATTTACATACAATCGAACAATTAATCTAACTATCATTAATTTAATTCGGTTACCCTTACGCTTCCTAACTCATACTTACTAAGTCTTCACATTCTTATACTTACATTTTATTTACTTACTTTTCATTGCTTAACAATGGTATACTTACATATGTATGCACGTATGTATAGGTGGGTTTACATATACATACATACACATACTAACCATAGTCTTATAGTTTTTTTTTTTGTAAGTTTTGACCCGACCGAACTTGCGACCGACCTTGCAAGTTCGGTCCAAGTCAGTAGGCTACATCGGGTGAAAATTCCAGGGCCGACCGACCTTGCAAGTCTGGTCCCAAGGTCGGTCCATTCCAGTGAGTTACTTAACGGAAAATTTTAGCCCGACTGACCTTGCAAGTCCGGTCGCAAGGTCGGTCCATTCCAGTAGCTTACTCGACGGAAATTTTTTTCTGGCCGACCGAACTTGCATGTCCGGTCGCAAGTTCGGTCGATTCCAGTAGGTCGAGCAGACAGCGGGAGAATTTTTCTGGTCCGACCGAACTTGCAAGTCCGGTCGCAAGTTCGGTCCATTCCAGAAGCATTCCCGTCTTTGTAAATCTGGGCTCGACCGAACTTGCAAGTCCGGTCGCAAGTTCGGTCCGGCCCAGTATTTGCATTTTACTTCTGTTTTCAGTTCTATACTTTACCCATTGTTTCTCCAATCTTCTTACATGTAATCCCACATGTTTACACACTACCTAGGCCCTCCAAATTGCCTTAGTTCATCCCCCAAGTTCCTTACTCAATCCATCAATCAACTTACACAATTTCCTCACTTCCTTTCCACACTTACAACAGTTTTTCATCCTCCAATGATAGATTTTTGCTCCTACTTCCCCCATGCATATTCTCATCTCCTAATGCCATTTCCAAAGCCTACGATGTATTATCCTACCCTCCAATTCATTCCCAAGCCACTACCATATCTATACCCAAGTCCAACACTCTTGTCATCAATTCTTCCACATTAACTCTTCCTAACTTCTCCAATGTATCTCTATACACTTTGTTGCAGATTTTGGGTTCTTATTTCCTCCATTACTTCCTCAACTAATGCTGCTCCTAGTATCCAAAATACATCCATTCACTTCCTAGTTACATCCCATTAACAAATCATACCCAAATCTGTTACAAGCTACTAAACGCTCCCATTATACTCTCCACATACACATAGTCACTACCTAGGTTGTTTCCTCATCTTGAACACTTAAGTCCTCAAATTCCTAGATAAAATTTGACATAGTCTCCCCTATATTATTAACATTCTCCACATGGTTTCACTCACACTATTGATCCATACCACCTGTTCACAACTAATACCAATATACCCATTCTCATATACAAAATACCTTACTAAACAACCTTAAATTCCTGCACTCAAACCTTGATTCCCATTTAGGTTTTAACAAGTTTTAAAATGCCTTTAAAGGTTTAAAACACTTGTTTTCTCCTACACATTACACTACCACTGCACTACCAATTTACAATACCAATTTTAACTTCTAAAAATCTGTTACATTACTCATTACCAAGCTACACAAGGAAAGAGTGCAATTACCTTGTTTTTCTTCTAGATTTTCTTTGTTCTTCTTGCTTCTTCCTTCCTCTCTTTCTCCACCGGTTTAGCAAACACAAATTCTCTACTCTACAACCCATATACATACACATTTCAATACACTACAAACTAACCCTAGCTATTATTAAGCTTTAAGTAGGTTTTAGGGTTTAGAATTCTCATTACCTTGCAAGGGTGCAAATGAAGCTTGGAGTGGTTCAAGAACAAGATTTCCAACTCCTTCCACAAGCCAAAATCGGCTAGAGTGCAAAGAAACCAAACAAGGTTTTAGCTTCATTTTCGTTTTGCCCATGAGGCTGGGGTGTATCAGCTCATGAGGCTACAGAAAAACAAAGTGGTGTTTCAAGAAGATCTTGAAACTCCAAATGCTCCATACCCATGGAGATGAAAGTTGTTGTTTTCGATTTTTGAAAAGATAGGAATGTAGCTCTTGATGAGAGGATTCCAATGGTGGTATTTTTATAATTTTTGGAGAATGTTTGATGGAGTAACAAGAGGAGAGAAGTTGATGTTTTTGTGGAGCTCTTCAATTCTCCATGGAAATCGCATGGAAGAAGAAGGGAAGAAAAAAGAGAGTGTGGGGGTGCTGGTTCACGTGAGAGAGGGAGTGAAATGGAGGAGAGAGGAATAAAGGTGAGTGGGGGTTGTTTATTATTTTTGTTTGTTTGTAAATAAGAGAGTGAGTGTGTGAGAGAGTGTGAGAGAGGGGGAGCCCATCGATTAGTACAGCCCTCAACACACAATTTTTCACTTTTATTTTAAAAGTGGACACATAAGTTTATGTTATTTATATTTCTACCCCACAACTTCCCGTTTTTGACAGTTTTTACTAATCTCTCGTTTTATTGATTTTATTGGTTCTAAAGCTTCACTAATATTTATTAATGATTATTTAGTCGACCAAAATTGTTACGAGTCTATTTGACCCGCTTAAAGACACGTTTTCCCGGTTACCTCGAAAAATGCGCTTTAAGGTTCATTAGTGATTTTAATCCGTTTTAAGGATCCGGTTTCTTCGGGAGTTGTTCCCATATATTATTTAGGTCTTATCAAACCTTTAGAATCCCTATAATACTCTAACCAAGGTCTCATACCTCCTATGGTTATTTAACGCTTATTTAGCGTTTTCCTTTTTTAAAGCGTTTCTTTATTTCTTTTGGATTTATTTTTCCTTACTAGTATTAATTGGGTACCATTAGGCCCTTAATTACATATGAGATTAATTTTAATCCCTATATTTAAGTTCGGGGTATTTCAATCTACCCCCCTTAGGAACTTTGTCCTCAAAGTTGTTCGAGGTTATAGGTTTACAATGCTTACTCATTCTTACGTGTCTAATACCAAAGCCATACCTTCTTCCTCTTACCATCCCAAATCCGTTACTCAAGGTTCCTACATACTATACCATGCCAATGTACAATAATTACTCCGATCCGCACTACTACCGACCATCCGGTTCCTCATTACCAAATTTATACATACATACAATGCAAGGCTATCCCCAAAGCGATGCAATACACATTCCAATCCGCAGGCGCTCAGGTCCTCTAGACACGGGACTCCTGTATGTCCCGCTGCCCTTGGAATAATACATAATATACTACTATCTTCTCCCGTACCAGCTTCCAACAAATACTTAGTCCCCAGTCTAAGGAAAATCCTTCCCCACGGCTACATAGAAATCCTTCTAAAACATACAACTCCAGATTCCGATTTATGTTCATTACTTCTATCCTATGTGTGATTCTTGTGACCACTTGAGGGGAGCTTCAAGAATCATTCGACCCTGATGTGATCAGCATCAGTGTTGAACTATCTTTCCACCCCAATTTGTGTTCGGTTTCCCTTGATCTGATCAGGATCAAGTTCGACTTCCCACATCAGGTTCAACCAAACAAATAATTTAATTGTTTTCATTTTCTATCTTTTTATTCTTTCTAGTCGTGATTAAATTCATACATCTCCAAAGGATGGAATCAATCCATCAATCATCCTCACTCTACTTCCCAAATGCTTTACTCCGTGGTTCAATACCTAAATGCTCACTTCATCGACTGTTACTACTTCCATTCATTACTCACCATCATCTCCTATATTCTAACTAAGGAATACTACACTTATAAGTTTTAGTTGACTTCAATTGTTTCAAATATTTTACTTACGATTCCACTACTCATAACTTCATTCATCTACTATCCTCATTCATTTCATACTACTTCTTCAAAGGTTACAATACTTGTGGAGCTCCGTCCACTACTCATTACTTTTCTTTTACTAATACTCTTACATTGGTGTTACAAGATGGGTATACTCCTCCTATGGTATTTGCATGTCTAATGCCTAATTACCATAATTAAAATGTGAATGAGTACTTATGTTTATTTAACATAGTATCAATCATCAGTTTGGTTCTCATTTGTGCTATGCACATCGTGGTTCATGTGTTTTATTCACAAAACTCTCATTAAGCGGTTTTCGCTCTACCCCCCTTAAAAGGGATTACGCCCACATATTCTACCATATTTTATTATTATTAAACTTTGGTTTAATCAGTCTGGGCAAACTGAAGCGTTTAGTTTCACTACCGTATACTATACAATATGCTCTAGTCAAAGGGGTTTTAACCATACCAATGGTTTAGTCTTTGCACCAAGAGTTCCTATATGAGTTTATTTAACTCATATTTAATTTGATTCTAGCCTAATCGGCTTCAAGGCATTAATAGCCATTGTATTATGCTCACTAGGTACATTAATCTCCTAGCTAGGGTCCACTGGCTTCTGCTGCGCGACCCTGATAACTTGGGTTATTCACCCTTCCTGTTATCCTTAATGTGCTATACATCACCTTCTCATCCGTCTATTATGGGAATAAGGTTTACTAAACAATTGCGGTATTCTTTTACCGTGTTTGAACTCAACGAGTTAAGATTTATAACCAGCTCTCTGGTAATCTAGTATACATACTATTTGTACTTCCACGATCATTCGCTAAGCTCTTCCGACTTATTGTCGGGCGAGGTTAAGTCACTACTCAGTTGTAGCGCTTCCTCTGTTGTCACTAGTTTCCAAGTTATACCAGTTCTTCTGGTTCGGTACAAGTGTCCTTTACTTGTATGACCTTGCATTGATATGCGTCGGTCCTAATGACTTTCTTAAGTCTCCTTTCACCTTTTATTCCATTGGAATTCACATCTGTGATTGTTAGTGTGTTTCGCACTCTTCGTGCTTCTTTGGCCTTAGGCCGCACGGTTTGTTGCTAAGCTTGCTTAATTGGCTTGTGCCATGTTTGTTGGTGAAAAGAAGGGTTTACTACGGTTTACATTCTCCATATCCCTAGCCATCCCATTAGATCATTAGCTGCACAAGTGCAATACCAAAACACTCAGTCATACAGAGTGCAGAGGCGTAAACGCTTGACAGTAAGTCACTTATGTGGTAGGAAAGAATATTTCTGCCTGTCATCTCGTACTTATACTCTGTGTCATTGTCTGCTACTTCCTCCTATCGGTCGCTTGTTGCGCACCGTATGCTTACTCATTATACAACATCGTTTTTACTGTTTCTGTTACTGTGATAGTTTCTCTTTACTCATTGCCATTGTCATTGGCACCATTCCCTTATGGTATGTATACCCTGGGGTTTCCAATGTTCGTGTGTATGACGGTTGTCGTGGCATACCACAATATTGATATCTTCCCACTGTGGAGATGTCTTATTCCACTTAGGTTTTATGTGTAGGTTAACTTACCTCACATTCTATCATCATTTGTGATACAATTTACCAAGTATTTGGTTGGCCAAGGATAAAGCAATTTACCGGTTTACAAGCTCTCTTGAGCGTTGGTCATTCGTGATGTGCAACGTGCACTCACATTGATTGTTTTTGACAATTACTGTCCTCCCAAAGCTGAGCATTGGTTTTGGCTCTGGCTGTGTAGTTGTGCTTGTATGTATATTACCAGGACATCCCATGAAACTTCAAGGGTTTTCTGGTCCCGTTCTCCAATTGGAGAGTACTTTGTCATTGGTAAATGAAATTTCTGGTTGAGAGGCTTGTTTCCACTCATAGGTCTTATGACAAGTTTGCTATGTTAGTGTTTACACAATGGTTCACCACATGCTTGGGTGCATACGGAGTATGCTTATTCCATCGCCCCTTGGCAATGTCTATATGCGTAGGCTTTTCTCTTATAATAGATGGAAGCCTTTCTTAGGGTCCACATCTTCACCACATTGGTGGTCTTAGGCTAACGAGGGGTACCTTCCCTTAGGTTTCTCGTAGTGTCCAAGTGTGGACTAGGCCATTGTTGGCATTATCCTGATTTTTATGCCTCTGTGTTATTACTGCTACAGTAGGCATGAAGGGTAATTAAATGCTTGTCAACTGTATACTAGACTGTGCTCTAGTGACAGTGACACTGAGTTGGCCCTTACTCCAAGCCACTCAGGATGTTGGGTTTGAATTTATGGTCCAGTTGTTGATTTCTTGTCGTATGAGGCGATCCCTCTTGCAAGTCTTGTTGCCAATGGTGTGGGTTTTGCAACCGTTTGAGTTCATATAACGTATTTGGTTTACGGCTTCTGAGCCGTATTGCTGCAAGCTATGCCCCTTGCAAGCTGCTTATACATGTCTCCACTCCATGTATACCGTCATAGGTTGGAGGTATTATTGGGCCCCATGGTAAGTCATGGCATCACGCTTCCGTTCATAGGAGACTCTTATGCAGTCTGGTGCTGATCAGTGCCTTTGTAGACTAGGGTATTTCCTGTCAAGTGAAATCCCTTCGGTGTCTTAACCAAGTGCTCGTTCCAGCTCCTGTATTCTTGTCTTGACGCTTTGTTTGACTGTTGTTAGTCCAGTCACACTCAAGGATTGCTCCTGGGTGTTGTTAGACTATGCCGTTACATCCGGCTAACGTTTATGATATGTTGTCCACTGTACCGTCCTTTGGTATTGTTCTTGAGTCATCCTTTTTGGGGTTATAACGTCTCCCGTTCTTGGGTAGACTGTTTACGCTTGCTCCTAGTATTCTTGGCTAGGTTTATATTCCTCTCCAATGATGGATTGTGCTTCGTAGTAATCTTGTGATTGCTCTTGGGAGTTCTGTCCCGTTTGCCGAGCATTGTGGTGTTCACGTTAGGCAGTTTTACTGTGTTTAGGCTAGGTATACCTTCCAGCTATCACGTATTTGTTTGGTGTCCTCGAGACATGTCCAATGTCTATATTTACTAGTCTGTGCTTTTTGCACTTCCCAGTCTTCATTCCTTATCTTCAGATGGGTTCTCTGAGTTCCTTGATACTTGGTCGTCTGAGGTGTCCAGCTGTTCTGGTTTGAACTCACTCATGGTCCGTAGAACGGAGTTGACTACTTCCCGTGTGTCGTACACTACATGTATACATACGTGGGGTACCATATTAATACGTTACCACTTACCCAACTATATGTCGGGCCCGCAAGCTCCTTCGGAGTGCGGTTGTCCCACATCCCGTAACGGGTACACTCGTAGTGTTCATCACACGCCTAGGTGAAGTATTCGGTTGCCAACTCCTCTTGTATCATTCTATGATACTCACCGTAACCATGTTGGTTCGGTTTTGAAAATCCAAGGGTTTAAAAGAAGGTGTGTGGTTTTGAAAGAAAATTTTTGGGTTTTAAAATATGGTTCGGTGTTAAAAGAAATCTCTCATGGCATAGCCCTGCTTGAGGTCTTGACCAAGTCTAGCTTCTCACTGACTGGTAAGTACAGTAGTCGGTCGTTAAGCCTTCCCAAGGTTTCATACGTCTGGTTGTTAGGATGTGTGATCCTGTGGTTGTTTCATTACGGTCACCGTACATTACTATGTACTTACGTGTGAGTGTTCCTTTACATGTTCATGTTCTTACTGCACTTGCCGTAGCAAGTGCGTGGTACTGGCGGTTTTTGAGTAATCCTATACCGATCACGGTGTGGTCTCCATTTGTGTTTGTTAGTCTTGTTGACGCTTCCCTCGATCTTATTGATCTATAATTGGTATACTCGCTCCCTTAGGTAGCTTCTTGGTGGTCTAGAATGGCTGTCGTAGATCTGGGTACTCCTCCACTCCTTGGAGGTTCCCGTTCTATTTGGTTTAGTGTCGTTCCTTGTGGCTCGTTCCCACACATTTGTGGTGGTTACTGAGCCTTCCTCGTTTAGGTACTACGCTTGTAGTCCTATTGGATTGTATCTCATGGTTGTTCTTGTAGTTGTCTGAGCTTATTGCCCAGGTACTGCAACCTTAATGGCATTATAGTTTTGGAGTTAACCGCTTCCGACTATGTCCTTAGTCGGCTAGCATACCGTTGGTGGTATTATTCAAGTATTACTATTCCGTAGACTTGTGTCTCGGGTTCCGTTGCTGCTCCCTTTTCCATTCCGTTGCACGGTGAGTGCTTCTTTCTTGCTGTTGGTTGACTAGCTAGGTGTCGCGACTGCTAAGCACGTCGCCCCATGCTGTTGTAAGTTGTGGCCTCCTCGTGGTTGGAGTGTTCATCCTACCGCTATTACGTGTGGTGTCGTGGTTCAACCGAGATCCATCTCCGGGACTTCCAGTCCTTGGAATCTACCATATGCTGGTTCTTGTTTACCGTGTGATTGCTTCACAACTGCCAGATCGGGTTTTCCCCGAGTATGAGAAGGCTTTTCTTCTCTCTGGTGTCCTTTCCCAAGTTATATAGTGGGGTTTGCGGCGGGTGGGACTGGTATTGTAGGTATCCGGTACTCACCGGTAGTTCCTAACTAGCATATCTCTAATGCTAACACTCAGCCCTTAGCCCTAAGCTTCTAATTCCTAACTCGGTATTCCTAAACTCGGTATTTCCAGTCATCAAAGCGAAGTATCGCTCTGATACCACTTTTTGTAACACCCTACCATTAATACAGTGCTTACCGTCCAATCTCCTTACACATCAATACACGCAGCGGATACACTTACATAATGTGGGTGATACAATGCCGTTAGTCACCCACGTGACTAACAAGGCTACTACTTCTTCATACAGCATCGGTCTGATGGACCGGAATCCCGAGTATTACATATCTACCATACACACTCCATATACCAATACATGCTACAATCTTCCATTCGATACAATACTTCAAATACAATACAATATAATTCACATACCGAGTTTACTAAGATCCATATACAAGTATACTACCTCTTCCAAGTTCATACGTACTCACTACGAGACTACTTACTACCCGTTCCTCACAAACTACTTGCTTCTAATTACAAGGGTGTGCCTCCGGTCTCTTATATTGACCATATTCGCTTCGGTACCTGCACACTAAAAATGTTCCCCCTAGGGGGTCAGCTTTCGCTGCGCATGATAACCGCATACCCCGCGTACTAGTGAGGGTACGCCGACCACTTGGTCGTATACATGCGGTTGATTTCATTCAAACATACATGCATACATGCTCTTATACACAACAATAATACTTACACAAGCATACATACATACACTTCATTACATACAAGGAATACAATATAACCATCCAATACATACTTACCTTCTTCCGAATATACATACTCATTACATACACAAGTACAGTTCTTGTTAGTTTCATTGGTCCACCCGGGTTAATCGGGTGGAGATTACTCTTTTACTCGTTACTTCATACATACGCATACATACTCATACATACTTACGGATCCATACTTACTTACTCTTACTCTTACTCAAGTTAAGTCGTCGGGACCTCGGCCCTGGGGACTACCCCATCCCACCTCCGGGATTTACTTGACTCACCAATCCGGGATGCTACCCATTTAAGGGATTTGGGCCGCGGACCAGTTTGAGAGTCAGGAATTGCAGCCAACCTCTTGTGACTCCGCATCCTCACGCGTGGCCGAAGCTATATCGGACTTCTACTCATTCCGGTTTACTCACTTAAGTTAGGAGTTAGGTGTTAGGAATTAGAAGAAGTCATTCATTCAAGCCACAATAATACAATACAACGCTCATATACACATCCATACAAAATACAGTGCAATATACAAGTACACTACAAAATACAATACACATCATCATCATTCATATGTTTCATGAATTATACAAACTATTGTTCAAGACAAATATCAAGAACAATGTAAACAAGCGCAGGTAGGTGCAATATAATCCGATTCGTGCATTTATCTTATTAGGTGATCAAATAAGCACACAAATCGGGGTAACCAGATTAGGATACAGGGCATGAAGAAATCATACCTTTCACCGTTGTACTTGTATCCCAACGTTCCTCCGGTGTTCAAAATCAAATTCCTATGATTTACATACAATCGAACAATTAATCTAACTATCATTAATTAATTCGGTTACCCTTACGCTTCCTAACTCATACTTACTAAGTCTTCACATTCTTATACTTACATTTTATTTACTTACTTTCATTGCTTAACAATGGTATACTTACATATGTATGCACGTATGTATAGGTGGGTTTACATATACATACATACACATACTAACCATAGTCTTATAGTTTTTTTTTTGTAAGTTTTGACCCGACCGAACTTGCGACCGACCTTGCAAGTTCGGTCCAAGTCAGTAGGCTACATCGGGTGAAAATTCCAGGGCCGACCGACCTTGCAAGTCTGGTCCCAAGGTTGGTCCATTCCAGTGAGTTACTTAACGGAAAATTTTAGCCCGACTGACCTTGCAAGTCGGTCGCAAGGTCGGTCCATTCCAGTAGCTTACTCGGAAATTTTTTTCTGGCCGACCGAACTTGCATGTCGGTCGCAAGTTCGGTCGATTCCAGTAGGTTACAGACGGGAGAATTTTTCTGGTCCGACCGAACTTGCAAGTCCGGTCGCAAGTTCGGTCCATTCCAGAAGCATTCCCGTCTTTGTAAATCCGGGCTCGACCGAACTTGCAAGTCCGGTCGCAAGTTCGGTCCGGCCCAGTATTTGCATTTTTACTTCTGTTTTCAGTTCTATACTTTACCCATTGTTTCTCCAATCTTCTTACATGTAATCCACATGTTTACACACTACCTAGGCCCTCCAAATTGCCTTAGTTCATCCCCCAAGTTCCTTACTCAATCCATCAATCAACTTACACAATTTCCTCACTTCCTTTCCACACTTACAACAGTTTTTCATCCTCCAATGCTACAGATTTTTGCTCCTACTTCCCCATGCTTATTCTCATCTCCTAATGCCATTTCCAAAGCCTACGATGTATTATCCTACCCTCCAATTCATTCCCAAGCCACTACCATATCTATACCCAAGTCCAACACTCTTGTCATCAATTCTTCCACATTAACTCTTCCTAACTTCTCCAATGTATCTCTATACACTTTGTTGCAGATTTTGGGTTCTTATTTCCTCCATTACTTCCTCAACTAATGCTGCTCCTAGTATCCAAAATACATCCATTCACTTCCTAGTTACATCCCATTAACAAATCATACCCAAATCTGTTACAAGCTACTAAACGCTCCCATTATACTCTCCACATACACATAGTCACTACCTAGGTTGTTTCCTCATCTTGAACACTTAAGTCCTCAAATTCCTAGATAAAATTTGACATAGTCTCCCCTATATTATTAACATTCTCCACATGGTTTCACTCACACTATTGATCCATACCACCTGTTCACAACTAATACCAATACCCATCTCATATACAAAATACCTTACTAAACAACCTTAAATTCCTGCACTCAAACCTTGATTCCCATTTAGGTTTTAACAAGTTTTAAAATGCCTTTAAAGGTTTAAAACACTTGTTTTCTCCTACACATTACACTACCACTGCACTACCAATTTACAATACCAATTTTAACTTCTAAAAATCTGTTACATTACTCATTACCAAGCTACACAAGGAAAGAGTGCAATTACCTTTTTTTCTCTAGATTTTCTTTGTTCTTCTTGCTTCTTCCTTCCTCTCTTTCTCCACCGGTTTAGCAAACACAAATTCTCTACTCTACAACCCATATACATACACATTTCAATACACTACAAACTAACCCTAGCTATTATTAAGCTTTAAGTAGGTTTTAGGGTTTAGAATTCTCATTACCTTGCAAGGGTGCAAATGAAGCTTGGAGTGGTTCAAGAACAAGATTTCCAACTCCTTCCACAAGCCAAAATCGGCTAGAGTGCAAAGAAACCAAACAAGGTTTTAGCTTCATTTTCGTTTTGCCCATGAGGCTAGAAAAACAAAGGAGTTTCAAGAAGATTTTTACCTTAAAATGACAAGGAGGAAGAGGTGGTCTAATGGTGGTCTTGAAACTCCAAATGCTCCATACCCATGGAGATGAAAGTTGTTGTTTTCGATTTTTGAAAAGATAGGAGTGTAGCTCTTGATGAGAGGATTCCAATGGTGGTATTTTTATAATTTTGGAGAATGTTTGATGGAGTAACAAGAGGAGAGAAGTTGATGTTTTTGTGGAGCTCTTCAATTCTCCATGGAAATCGCATGGAAGAAGAAGGGAAGAAAAAGAGAGAGTGTGGGGGTGCTGGTTCACGTGAGAGAGAGGAGTGAAAGGAGAGAGAGAGAGAGAATAAGGGTGAGTGGGGTTGTTTATTATTTTGTTTGTTTGTAAATAAGAGAGTGAGTGTGTGAGAGAGTGTGAGAGAGGGGGAGCCCATCGATTAGTACAGCCCTCACACACACAATTTTTCACTTTTATTTTAAAAGTGGACACATAAGTTTGTGTTATTTATATTTCTACCCCACAACTTCCCGTTTTTGACAGTTTTTACTAATCTCTCGTTTTATTGATTTATTGGTTCTAAAGCTTCACTAATATTTATTAATGATTATTTAGTCGACCAAAATTGTTACGAGTATTTGACCCGCTTAAAGACACGTTTTCCCGGTTACCTCGAAAAACGCGCTTTAAGGTTCGTTAGTGATTTTAATCCGTTTTAAGGATCCGGTTTCTTCGAGAGTTGTTCCCATATATTAATTTGGTCTTATCAAACCTTTAGAATCCCTATAATACTCTAACCGAGGTCTCATACCTCCTATGGTTATTTAACGCTTATTTAGCTTTTTCCGCTTTTAAAGCGTTTTTTATTTCTTTTGGATTTATTTTTCCTTACTAGTATTAATTGGGTACCATTAGGCCCTTAATTACATATGAGATTAATTTTAATCCCTATATTTAAGTTCGGGGTATTTCATATTTTGGCATTATAACCACAAAGAAAAAATTGTTTGTAAGCGATTGCAAGATAGATCATTGAGGTTACAAATGAAGGGATGATCAAAATGAAGGATATGTACGAACATTTTCTTCCTCGGGCTGAGAAGTTAGAGTGGAATAGTTTAGTTTGAAATAAAATGTTTATACAAAGGATCAGTTTTACCTAGTGGATGGCGATGAGAAACAGACTGAGTACTCTAGGTAGACTTTACCAGGTTGGTATTGTCCACTCTAAAGCTTGTTGTTTTTGTGGCTTGGAGGAACAAGAGATCATGTATTTTTTAGTGCTCCTTCTCCAAATATGTTGTCGATAAAGTGTTTAAGAATTGAGATATGCACTGTACTTGAAATACCCCGTAATTAAAAATAGTGATTAATTAGGCTAATAAGTAATTTAGAGGCTTAATTAAGTATAAATAATTAGTAGGGAACATATCCCGAAGAAAACGGATCCTTAAAATGGATTAAAATCACTAACGAACCTTAAAGCGCGTTTTTCGAGGTAACCGGGAAAACGTGTCTTTAAGCGGGTCAAATAAACTCGTAACAGTTTTGGTCGACTAAATAATCATTAATAAATATTAGTGAAGCATTAGGACCAATAAAATCAATAAAACGAGAGATTAGTAAAAACTGTCAAAAACGGGAAGTTGTGGGGTAGAAAAATAAATAACCCAAACTAGTGTGTCCAAGGTTGTAAATAAAATTCTAAACCCCCCCCCCCCCATGCTCTGTGTGTGTCCGATTTTCCCCACTCACACCCACTCACCCTCTTCTCTTTTACTCACTAAGGACAAAAGCAATTAAAAACTAAAAAGTAACACACTCACCTATCTCACTCTCTCTCCTATCCTCACAACTCCCTCTCTCACGTAATACCCTTCCCCCTCACTCTCTTTTTCTTCTTCTCCTACCTCTCCATCGATTTCCATGGTGAAAGAAGAGAACCCACACAAAACTCACTTCTCTCCTTTATAACTCTCTCCAAACTTCTCCAAAAATTGTAAAAACTACACCATTGTGTTCCTCTCACCAAATAGAACATTTCTATCTTTTCAAAACTTGAAAACAAGCAATTTCGTTTTCATGGGTATGTCCCATTTGGAGCTTCAACACCACCATTAGAAGGCCTCCTTCTCCTTGTTCTTCTAAGGTAAAAATATTTGAAAACTCCATCTTTTTCCAGCCTCAAAGGCAAAACGAAAATCTAGACTAAACCCTTGTTTGGTCTCTTGTGTTCTAGCCGATTTTGGCTTGTTGAAGGAGTTGGAAATATTGTTCTTGAACCACTCCAAGCTTCATTTGCACTCTTGAACGGTAGTATAAATTCTAAACCCTAAAATCTATACTAGAACTTACTTAAATGTTAGGGTTACATTGTATATTAGTATGGTGTATTGAAATATGTATATGTATAGGTTGTAGTGTTAGAATTGGGTTACAAACCGGTGAGAAAGAGAAGAAGAGGAAAGAGGAAGGAGAAAGAAAGGAGAAGCTTGTGAAATATCAAGGTAAAGATGCTCATCCTTGTGTAACTTTGTAAATGGTAATGTAACAGATTTTTAAGAGTGAAAATGTGTAGTGTAAAATGGTAATGTATTAGTAGTGTAATGTGTAAGAGAATATAAGTATTTGAAAACCTTAAAAAGATATGTAAAACCTATTGCAAACAGATTGGGAATTAGTGTTTGAGTGCAGGAATTTCTATGAGTGTTTTAGCATTGGTATTGTATATGGGAGCTTGTATATTGATGCCTATTGAAACAGGTGAAATGAGTGTGGTAATGTGAACTAGAACATGTGGTGAGAGTATAAAATTATAGGGGAGACTATGGCAAAATTTGCCTAGGATTAGAACACTTAGAGAATTAAAACTAGGTGACTAATGTGAGTGTGTAACAGATTTTGATTAAGGAAAATAGAGGGTAAGTTGAGAGAGCTAGATAATGTATTCTAAGGCCTTGAGAGTGCTAGAAATGACATTAGAAGAGAGAGCTATTGTTGGGAGAGAGTTAGAATAAGATCTGTAGCAAAACACAACTAGGAAACAACTAGTGAAAGTGTGAGTTGAAACTTGGAAAATTATGTGAGTGAATGAGTATAGAATTGTGTAAGGAGTTAATGAATGAACTAAGGTGTATTAGGGGGTTTAATTAGTGTTAAAACATGTGGGATTAAGTGTAGGAACAATGGGGAAGTAATGGGTAAAAGAGAGGACTAAAAACGGAAATTAAAATGCAAATACTGGGCCGGACCGAACTTGCGACCGGACTTGCAAGTTCGGTCGAGCCCAGACTTACAAAGACGGGTGAGCTACTGGAATCGACCGGACTTGCGACCGGACTTGCAAGTTCGGTCGGACCAGAGAAATTCTCCCGTCTGTAACCTACTGGAATCGACCGGACTTGCGACCGGACTTGCAAGTTCGGTCGGCCAGAAAAATTCCGCAGATGGAAGCTACTGGAATGGACCGAACTTGCGACCGGACATGCAAGTTCGGTCGGTCCAGAAAAATTTCTCCAGGATAGCTACTGGAATCGACCGGACTTGCGACCGGACTTGCAAGTTCGGTCGGCCAGAAAAAATTTCCGTGACCTGAGCTACTGGAATGGACCGGACTTGCAAGGTCGGTCGCAAGTCCGGTCCTGACAAAAAAAAAATATTTTAATTTAAATAATAATTGTATGTATATATATATATACATATGTATACCCATATATACATGTATATGTACATGTATGTAAGCATGCCAACATTAAGCAAGAAAGTGAAACTTAAAGTAATAAAAGATGAGTAAGTAAAGTGTAAGTGTAAGAAGTATAAGGACATAGTAAGTGTAAGTTAAGCTAACGATAGTTAGATTAATCATTCAATTGTATGTATATAATAGGATTTGATTTGTGACACCGGGAAGACGTTTGGAAATACGGACAACGGTGAACGGTATGGATTCCTCATGCCCCGTATGCTATCTTGGTTACTCTGATTTGTGTGTTGCGTGCTAATTGATCACCAAATAAGATAAATGCACGAATCGGAGTTAATATGCATACTTGTGGATATGTAGTGTTGTATGTTGTGAATATTCTCTTAAATTTTAGTTTGTATAATTCATGAAATGTATGGATGATGATGAATGTGTGTATGTATGTTGTATTGCATCGTGACCGATTATTTGTGTGAATGGACTTCTAACTTATTCCTAACAAGCTAACCATCCTAACTTAAATTGGTAACTAAATTGGAATGAGTAGAAGTCCGATATAGTTTCGGCCACGCGTGAGGATGCGGAGTCACGAGAGGTTGGCTCCAATTCCTGACTCTTAACTGGTCCGCGGCCCAAATCCCTTAAGTGGGTAGCATCCCGGATTGGTGAGTCAAGTAAAGCCTGGTGGTGGGACGGTGTAGTCCCTGCCCAGAGGCCATACCGGCTTAACATGAGTATGAGTAAGTAAGTATGAGTAAGCAAGAGCAAGTAAATGAGTATGGGAAGGTAAGCAAGTAAAGTATGAAAGAGAATGTGTAAGTATTGTGTAATGAGTAAAAGAGTAATAAGCACTCCGATTAACCCGGATGCATAATTTGGCTAACCTTGCGAAGGTAAGTATTGGGAGCATCATTGTATTGTTACCTTGAATTGTGTCATGAATTGTAAAAGCATGTATGTATGAAATAAATGAACAGCATGTTTAGTGGACGTCAAATAGTCGGCGTGCCCTAGCTAGCACGCGGTATATGCGGAGTCTATATGCAGCGTTTGCTGAGCCCCTTGGGGCACCATTTTTGCTACACGCAGGTACCCGCGAGGGATGAAGATATGAAGACCTAGTTTCATTTCTTTATCTTCTTTTTGATTGTAAACAATGAATTTATGATGGTGTACTAAGTAGTACATGGCTGTAACTTTGATTAGCCGGTGTACCATGGGGTACACCTTTTTGGATATTGATGGAAGAGAATTGGTATAGATGAGTAATAGGTAGAAACTCATTCTTTTGGGAAGTGTGGTAAAGGATGTAATGTAATACTTTAAATACTCGGTGATCCAAGAATGTAAGTAAGTTATTTTGTATTCAGTATGCATTATATTAGTAGCTCGGTACACTATGTTCATCAGACCGTGACTGTAAGTATTAGTAGCCTAGCTAGCCGTATGGGCGGTTAGCGGCATTGTTTCACCCGCCGTAGTAGGTAGTAATATTTCTGCTGCGAACTCGTAGGATTAACAGGACAATTAGACGGTAATCATAGGATTAGCGGTTGGGGTGTTACAGTACTGGTTTTCTTGAGGATGTTATGAAGATGATGATACCTGGTGGTAGCAAAAATAGGATGATTTTTCAATTTAGATTTGTGCTTATAAGTTGTTGTGTTGACTATATTTGGAAAGCTGGAAATGATAAGTTATACATAAATGAAAAAATAAGTGAATTAGAGTGGTTATGCTTGATTCTACCTGATATTAAGCACAAAGTTGGGAAATATGTGGTGAGAATAGGGATGAAGCTTACATTTCTAGTAATGTGGATACAGTTTTGTAAGTACTTGGTTTTTCTGATATTTTGGTGAAATAAGAATGAAAAGTACTTGCCTTGTTCGGAGAAAAAGAAACTCACATTGCAATCATGAAAAAGAACTATGGAAGTCGATAATTGTTTTTAATATTTAGCTTAATTCTTCAATCATTTTAAAAGACTTTTATTTGTTACTTTTTCAAGGTTTTCTTATTTGAGGACTTTATTGTTCTTTATATGTTATATTCCCCTCTCTGACGGTGTAGGCTTTTATTTCTCTTGTCATTTTGCTTGTTCGTCACTACATTATACACTTCTTTTTGCTCTTATGGTTGAATTCTCAATGGCTTGGTTGATGGTGAAAGAAGCGAACAAATACCTAAGTTAAAAAGTCATGCATGGTTTCAAAACTTAATTCTTACTATCATTATCAACAACAAAAAATGAAGAATTACCATATTTAAATGGCTTGCGATTGTTTGGTTTGTTACACAAATTGAGCTCACGATTTTTCCTGGTATTTATATTATGTTATATTTTAGATCTATTATCACCTCTTTAACTATAAACTCAAAGCCATTGGTGAGTCAACTAAACCTAAAAGCCTAACTCTGAGAATTTCCTTTCATGTGGTTATCAATGTTGAAGAGGACCTTTAAGATTGTAGATATATCAGTTTGTCCCCATCTAGCTCAGTTTGAATCGGATTCAACCTACAAAAGATCTAGTCTTTTTTTCGAGAGGATGTCCCCCCCCCCCCCCCCCCCAAACTATTTTTTTTCAAAAATATTGATTCATAACATTATAACAATTATACAATCTTAACTATAAGGTACATAATAAAGATATCAAACATGCCATTAGCCATTTCCTTACTACCGCCACTACACCAGCATGATCCTTGATCCAAAAGCCGGCCTACATGCTCCAGCTCAACCCGTCATTGAAGCAACTAACAACAAACAACAACCTCCACACCACAGACAAGCCATAACAAGGCACTGGGCATTTAGGAGATCAATCCCTTGACGGAACAAAAGTTCAAACGCCAAATAAACATCCACCTGATCACTGCCAATCCATCTCAAAAACCACTAGTTCGCTCCACCAAACCAAACACGCAGCCACCAAAGTAATATTACCGACATCTTCCTTATAACTCTACTACGATATAAACTAGCATAATTAACATAATAAGATAAATTTTCAAAGAAACAGCCTAGCTGATTGAAACAGGACACTAATTCTAACATCAAAAGTGTTAAGGATGTGTCCACACCATGCTTTCGAATAAAAAAAATCATCACCCCCATTCCTGCTCTTGGCCTCCAATCGGTTTGTTGTCCTTCCCTTTCTCATGCTTTGATGTAGCCTTAATCGTAGCTGAACTAGTGAACTGCTTTCCCTTCCCTTTCCTTCTAGCGTCCGGAAGTTGTAACTCCCCATACTTCACACGTGAAGCCTCGAAAAACACCTCGTTAAACTTCCTCTTATGTGGGCATCGTGGAGATTTCAGAAGGCTTGCATCTAATGGTGGTTGAGCCACTGGTTTACCAGCCCATGTAGAGAAATTTTGAGGAACCGAAACCTAAATATGGTTATTATCAATCTTTATGAGAGCGCATCATGGATCCGCCAGATCCCTTTCTTCTGCTCGCTTTCTTGCAAAATATGTTTATGTAGACATCCACATACCATAGGGAGCACCTCCCTCATCCATCGGCCAGATATTTGGGCAAACAACAATAGTGTGTGTAAATAGACCACAAATAGAGCAAATCAAAGGCATGTTGTCATCCAAAATAGTGAAGATAAAGTATTGTCCGTCAATCATTATAGGAAGTGCGAGCATGATAAGAATCTGAATATTGATAAGAACTTTAAAACGTAGAAACTTTAAACCTGAAACTTCCCCATTCTCGACCACTAAAAAAATGTCCAAGTTTCTGCGCAGCCCTTCTAACAAATTCCAACGTGTGATGATGTCGCAGGACATCATAAAACCTAACCTAGAAAGGAATCTAGGTGAAATCTTGTTGGGTTATGCTCTTCATCGGATCTAAGGTTTATATTGACAAAAGGTTGTTGTTGATCATCCATGGCCCTCTGATCCTGATCGCCTCCATGACCTCGACGGTATTAAACTCAAAATTGAATAAGTTAGCCCCAACTTTCATAAATCTGATGAAACCGCCATACTCGGTGCAGTAACCTTGAAGGATTTGCGCTAGAGGAGTCGCACAATAGGCAATAGGAATAACTTAGTATAGTTGAGCAATGAGGCAGCACATAGTAACCACGCTAAGACCATTCACCATAATAGTTTCCATGAGCACGATAGGTAAAGGAAGTGAAAGGCGGTGAAAATCTTTGCTATTGCATGAGGTAGAAGATTGTAGATTATAAGATTGGAAAGTGAAGTTTGAAGTTGGAAAAGACCATATCTTTCGCCAGCTAGATATATGGGGGTTTGAGAAGAGAAGATCAAGAGACAGAGTCTTGTACTCTCTGGCAACTGCATGTCATTGGGAGAGAGCAAAATCATCCGTCGTGTGTCTGTAGAGTCGATTTTGTACAATTCACTAGGTAAGCATAATTATTACCCCTATCTTCATTATTACCGTCTATATAAGGCCTACTGTGGGATATGAAGGGTTGTTTGCATGTCGTCTTTTCACATGCAGCCTGGAAATTCTCCACTGAAGAACTGAAATAGCACCAGAAGCAAAGACGAAGGAGGGCGACGATAGAAACAAAGTGACTCATTTTTCGCAAGGAGAAGGCCAAAAAGCATAGTTCACAAGGCAAAAGTTTTCACAAGGCAATCTAAACCCAATTCCTAAAATAAGAAAGTATTTCATTCATTGATCCCCTCAAACTATTCCTTACTCTCCAATAATATGCAATCTTTCTGCCATTATGTTCCCAGAATTGGTATATACTTTTAACCTAATCCAATTTCACTTGCATGCCTATACTAACTAAATATTATGCATATAGTTCATCATATGCTTAGTGAAGATTCAATTCAATTGGTTACACAACCATATCATCACGTGATTCAGTTTTACTAAATTCTAATTAAATATCAAACTTAAACAATTAAATTATTGAAACATTAATTTAGAAAACATAAAATAACTCAAGAAACTACCAGAATGAGTACCTTCATTGGCATGGATAAATAATATTTGCATGAGAGATAAGACTATAAACAACAATTTCACTTTTTAGTTAATTTGTTGTATTTTCATTAATAAATCAAACTTGAATAACGAAATAATCAAACACCAAATTTAAATAACTTCGAAACAAGCTGAAAAATAACAAGAATGAGCATGGATAAATAAAGATTTACATGTCAGATAGGGTGATAACCATTAATTCAGTTTTTTAAGATTTTTTATTGCTTATTTTGGTATCTTGAACACAGATTATTTAAAAACATAATTTCTTGGTTACGTCTAAATGTAACTATAGATTACTACATACATGTATATTTATTCTATAAAAATTGTACAGTTAGTAAAAAAACAGTATGGATATATATGTAAAATTATGTATTGAATTTTGATATTACTAAAATTATACTAGATATACATACTAACATCTTAAACTGTACATTAAGCTTACAAAATATGTATTTTTACACTATACAAACTGTACATTTTTAAATGTAGTCAAAGATAGCTACATATGCTCGTAACAAAGAATGATTGATTTATAAAAAGTAGTCTTCAACACTATATAAGTTATATCCGGTTGTCAAAATCATTGTTTCTTTTTTCGAAATAAACTACTCCTAGTTCTCATTATAACTGTTAGTTAAAACTATATGTAATCGGTAAATTTTGTCTACATGGCTGACCCCTTTATAGGTAGGAAGACAGCTTATTGGGTAACTTTGTTGAATTACAAAATTAAATATTCAGAATTTTCATCTGCGTTCGGTATGGTTGTTTTGTGGTTGTTTTGGTCTGACTGTTTTGTGGTTGTTTTATATGTGGCAGTATATTATTGGAGTAGAACGTGGGACCCACATGGGACCCACGCGGGGACCACTCCCAAAACAGCCATACTTATGCTCAAACCGAACACAGCCTACCGATTCAACTAGTTGATCATGGTAATAGCTGTTCCCCTTGAATGTTTATGTGTTGTTTCCTATATAATAAAGATCATAAGCTTGATTATATTAATCATCTTCTCAAAACGAGGAGTCGCAGAGTTTTTAAGATTAGAGGTAGTGATACCATCAGTACACCCATGAGAGATTCTGCCAGAAAGGTAGCGAAATAAACTACTACTACTACATTTTTCTCGCAACAATCATGTGTTTGCGCGCATATGTGGACCTAAATTTTAGGCAACACGTCGCTCAATAAAGCTTCAATGTACACAATAGTGGCATTAACAAACTCTCTTTGAAAAGGAAGTGATATAAACAATCGAGTCTCCCGGTTTTATGTCTTAAAAGAATTTGAGTCTCCAGGCTTCTAAGCTCCTTCCGTTCACTTTCTGTTCATTTAAGAGCATCTTATGTTGCAAAAGCCAAAAGGTTGATATCGATCTAGTATAGGAGTAGGCAACTAATAGTTCAAAAAAAAAAAAAAAAAAAAAAGTAGGCAACTATACTCGGCCACCTTCAGCTCCGCCGAACTTTGTTCAGAATTTCGGCAACAAGCCGAATATAAGGCAGACTACTATCGCAAATTCGTATGTACGGAACCGCCGTGCCTTATACCGTGCGAACCATTTGATATGGTAATCCCAGTCAGCAGCTGACTGGGCTGTTTTGCTGACTGGGTTGCATTTTTTTATTATATTAACTTTAAATGCTTATAACTTTTAATATATAAGTCCAAAATAAATAAAAATTATATCATTGTTCATCTAAATTCAAGCTCTTCAAAACAAGACCAGTCATGGATATGTTTTGACAACTTTGAAATAAAACTTATTTTTACATGTGTATAATGATACACTAAAATCATATATGATTCATTAGTTTTGATATATGATTCATTAACCAATAAGTAGTGAATTAGATTACAAATTTCGAACCCAATAAAACTCATTATTGTTTTGTAGTGTATTATTATTGTTGTATGGTGTATTTTAAACCTTATATGGTGAATCATGTAAATTTTTATGTATCAATTTTTTTTTTGTGTTGTATTATTATTTTTAAAAAATTATTTTTATATGTGATTGATGATTCACTAAAATGATGTTATGATTCATTAAACTTGATATTACGATTCATTGAAATTGGTGTCATGATTCAATAACTAATAAGTGGTGAATTAGATAACAAACTCTGGAACCGATAAAAAATCAATATTATTTTTAGTGTATTATTATTGTTGTATGGTGTATTTTAAACCTTATATGATGAATCATGTACTTTTTAGACATACCATATATTGTTTTGTATTATATTTTGTTTAAAATTTTTATTTTTATATGTTTACTATAATATAATAAAATGAAGATATTGATTCACTTATTTTTAATATTATGACTCATTAAAATTGATATTATGATTCATTAACTAATAAATGGTGAATTAGATAATAAACTTCGGAACCGATAAAAATCATTATTGTTTTGCAGTGTATTATTATTGAAATACCCCGTATTTAAAAATAGCGATTAATTAGGCTAATAAGTAATTTAGAAGCTTAATTAAGTATAAATAATCACAAGGGAACAAATCCCGAAGAAAACGGATCCTTAAAATGGATTAAAATCACTAACGAACCTTAAAGCGCGTTTTTCGAGGTAACCGGGAAAACGTGTCTTTAAGCGGGCCAAATAGACTCGTAACAATTTTGGTCAACTAAATAATCATTAATAAATATTAGTGAAGCTTTAGGACCAATAAAATCAATAAAACGAGAGATTAGTAAAAACTGTCAAAAACGGGAAGTTGTGGGGTAGAAGTATAAATAACCAAGAGTTATGTGTCCAATTTGAAAATTAAAAAGCAAAAGTGATTGTGTGTGTGTGCTGTGTCCGATTTGGACCCTCCCCACACCCCTCTCTCACACACTCCTCTATTTACAAACAAACAAAAATAATTAAAACTACCCACTCACACCTATTCTCTCCTTCCCATTCTCTTTTCCCTCACGTGGAGCAGCCCCTCACATTCTCTCATTCTTCTCCTTCCTCCATGCGACATTAATGGGGATTTGAAGAAACCCACACAAAACCACCACTTCTCTCCTTTGTAACTCCCTCATACATTCTCCAAAAATTATAAAAACACCACCATTGTGTTCCTCTCTCCAAGAGCTACACTTCCATCTTTCCAAAATCCAAAAACAAGCATTTTCGATTTTGTGGGTATATCCCATTTGAAGTTTCAACACCACCATTGGAGCCACCTTGGTCTCCTTGTTCTTTTGAGGTAAAAATCTCTTTCAAACTCCTTCGTTTTTCTTGTCTTATGGGCAAAACGAAAATTCTAGTGAAACCCTTGTTTGCCTCTTGTACCCAGCCGATTTTTGGGCTCTTTTGGAAGGTGGAAAAGCTTGTTCTTGAACCATTCCAAGTACTTCATAAACCCTTGCAAGGTAATATAAATCCTAAACCCTAGAATGTGTAGTAGAACTTAAATGACGTCTAAGTTTAGTTTTAGTATTGGATGTGTATTTATGTATGGGTGATTATGTTAGATTTGTTGAGTTTGCAAAACCAAAAGAGAGATGAAGGAAGAAGAGAAAGAAAAGCTAGAGAAAAGCAAGGTAAGAATGCTTATTGTATAGCCTTGTGTATTTGTAAGTGTAACAGATTTTCTAGAATGAGAATTGGTATTGAAAAAATAATAATGCATTAGTAGTATAATGTGTAAGGGAAAATAAGTATTTGGAAGCCTTAAAAGATATGTAAAACTTAATGAAAACAGATTGGGATTGAGTTGTTAAGTGCAGGAATTTTTGTGAGTGTTTTGGTATTAGTAGTTGTGTATGGGAGCTTGTGTTTTGATGTTATTGTAACAGGTGAGATAAGTGTTAAAATATGAACTAGACCATGTGGTGAGTGCATAGAAATACAAGAGAGACTATGGCAAAATTCACCTAGGATTAGAACACTTAGAGAATTAAAACTAGGTGAACTAATGTGAGTTGTAACAGATTTTGTTTGAGGAAGATAGAAGATAAGTTGAGAGAGTTAGATAATGTATTATAATGCGTTGAGAGTGCTAGAAATGGCATTAGAAGAGGGAACTAATGTTGGAGAGAGTTAGAACTAAAATCTGTAGCATAATGTAACTAGAGGAAATAACTAGTGCAAGTGTTGAGTGAAACTTGGAGAATTATGTGAGTGAATGAGTATAGAATTGTGTAAGGAGTTAATGAGTGAACTAGGGTGTATTAGGAGGTTTAATTAGTGTTATAACATGTGGGAATGAGTGTAGGAACAATGGGGAAGTAATGGGTAAAGAGAGGATTGAAAACAGAAATTAAAATGCAAATACTGGGCTGGACCGGACTTGCGACCGGACTTGCAAGTCCGGTCGTGCCCAGATTTACAAAGACGGGAAAGCTACTGGAATCGACCGGACTTGCGACCGGACATGCAAGTCCGGTCGAGCAGAAAATTTTCCCGTCAGAATGCTACTGGAATCGACCGGACTGCGACCGGACATGCAAGTCCGGTCGAGTAGAAAATTTTCCCCTCGGTATGCTACTGGAATCGACCGGACTTGCGACCGGACTTGCAAGTCCGGTCGAGCAGAAAAATTTCCCGGCAGAATGTTACTGGAATCGACCGGACTTGCGACCGGACATGCAAGTCCGGTCGGACCAAAAATTTTCCCGAAGAAACCTACTGGAATGGACCGGACTTGCCCAAGGTCGGTCGCAAGTCCGGTCCTGACAAAAAAAAAAAAAAATATTTTAATTTAAATAGTAATTGTATATATATATGTATATGTATACCCATACATATATGTACATGTACATGTATGAAAGCATGCCAAAGTTAAGTAAGGAAGTAAAACCTAAGTAAAGGAAAAGTAAGTAGGTAAAGAGCAAATGTAAGAAGTATAAGGACATAGTAAGTATGAGTTAATTAATGATAGTTAAATTAATCATTCAATTGTATGTATGTAATAGGACTTGGTTTGTGACATCGAAGGACGTTTGGAATTACGTACGACGGTGAACGGTATGAATTCCTCATGCCCCGAATGCTATCATGGCTACTCTGATTTGTGTGTTGTGTGCTAATTGATCACCAATAAAGATAAATGCACGAATCGGAGTTAATATGCTTACTTGTGAATATGTAGTGTTGTATGATGTATATTTTCTTAAATCTTAGTTTGTATAATTCATGAAACGTATGGATGATATGAATGTGTGTATGTATGTTGTATTGTACTGTGACCGATTATTCTTTATGATTGGACTTCTAACTTGTTCCTAACAAGCTAACTCCTAACTTAAATTGGTAAATAAATTGGAATGAGTAGAAGTCCGATATAGCTTCGGCCACGCGTGAGGATGCGGAGTCACGAGAGGTTGGCTCCAATTCCTGACTCTTAAACTGGTCCGCGGCCCAAATCCCTTAAGTGGGTAGCATCCCGGATTAGTGAGTCAAGTAAATCCCGGATGTGGGACGGAGTAGTCCCCAAGGCCGGAGGTCCCGACGACTTAACTTGAGTATAAGTAAGAAAGTAAGAATGAGTAAGTAAGTAAAGGAAAGTAAGTAAGTGTAAGTATAAGTAAGTATGGTGAATGAGTAAAAGAGTAATATGCATTCCGATTAACCCGGATGCACAATCTGGCTAACCTTGTGAAGGTAAGTGTTGTGAACCCTATTGTATTGTTGCCTTGAAGTGAATGATGTATTGTAATGTATGTATGATTGTATGTAAAGCATGTATGTATGAGTAATGAACAAGCATGTTTAGCGGTCGCCAAGTAGTCGGCGTACCCTTGCTAGCAATCGGTATATGCGGAGTTTATGCGCAGCAATTTGCTGAGCCCCTTGGGGCACCATTTTTAATATAAATGCAGGTGCAAGAGAAGGGTGAAGCTGATGAAGACTTAGTGAATTTCTTGTCTTCTTTTTGTATGTAAACAATGAATCATGATGGGTGTACTGAGTAGTACATGGCTATTGTTTTTGATTAGCCGGTGTACCATGGGGTACACCTTTTTGGACATGAAGGGAATGGCATTGGTATAGATGAGTAGGCGATTAAACTCATTCTTTTGGAAGCTTAGAAAAGGGAATGTAATTTGATATACTCTAAATACTCGGTAATCCTTGAATGTAAACGCATGGTATTCGTAAATGGTTAAGTGTTATTTAGTAGCTCGGTATCTATTGGCCATCAGACCGTCACTGTAAGTATTGGTAGCCTTGCTAGCTGTATGGGCGGTTAGCGGCATTGTTTCCCCCGCCGTAGTAAGTAGTAATATTCCGCTGCGAACTCGTAGGATTAACAGGACGATTAGACGGTAAGCCTTGGATTAACGGTTGGGGTGTTACAAAAAGTGGTATCAGAGCGTAGTTACGCTCTGATGTCCATAGTACCGAGCATAGGAGATTACCGAGTTAGGATTTCAACCGTCATAAGACGGATACTTAGAAACCTAACTAGGAACTACCGTTGTTAACAACGGATACCCTTAACGTTCATATGAACGATACCATGTTTTAACTACAAGACCTTTGAGTCATTCTTGCGGAGCCTAATGTAACTGTTAAACATTCAGATGTCAGGAAGAGGCCGAGGCCGACCTAGAGGCGAAGCCTCAGATGGAACCGGCGCGCAGACGATAGCTGAGATCGTCGCCGCCACGGTAGCACAAATGCTACCACAAGTTATCCAAGCTGTACAACAAACACAGCAGAACCAAACTCAGGCGGGACCAATCCCTCCCCCTCCTCCCAGAGAAGCCAATTGGGTGAAAGCTGTAGCGGAACTCCGCCCTCCTTGCTTTAGGGGCGAGAGTGATCCGGCTAAGCTAGAAGCATATATCTCCGAAATGGAGACTGCTTTTGAAACACTCGAAGCTCCTGCTGGAGTTCGAGTCAGAGTTGCTGCTTACTATCTAAAGGATGCTGCAATGGATTGGTGGAAGCTGGTCAAGCAAGAGCACGTCAGCGACCCCACATTCGATTGGGATTCCTTCGCCTCACTCCTCTGTTCCAAGTACTATCCGGAACATGTAAAAACCAAGAAAAGGCTAGAACTGGACGCCTTAAAGATGACAGACAAGATGTCTGTGGATGAGTACTACCGCACCTTCACATCTATTCTCCGTCTCCTCCCTGATCTAGGATACACCGGCCAGGTGTTGGTCGATCGCTTCTATGGCGGTCTGAGCCATCGCCTTCGGTACGGTATGGGCTACACGAGATTTACCTCCCTACAGGTAAATAACAGTTAACCCTTAGTATCATTTCGATTCCTTAAATTCCTTGAATTCTTGAATCTTTCCTTATTCCTCCTTAAATGTGAATCCCGGCTAATACCTGAAATTTCAGGAGTGTTATCACGCGGCTTCTCGCGTTGAGATCACTTGCCAGTTAAGGGATGAGGAAACCGCGCTGAAGCGCAAAGCTAACAACAAAAACACCAGCACCGAGGAGCAGAACCAGGGTAAAAGCTGGAAGAAGAAGAAAGGGAACTTCTTTTCTCAGAAGAAGTCCCCAAGTGAGAGCGGTGCCCATGCTGAGCAGGGCAAACCAGCTGAGCTTCTTCAGCTTGGTTATTCTGCACCGGTGGCAGCTAAGCCACTGAGATCACACCCTCCTAAGGGTAAATTCTATTCCAATTTGTATTCGTATAAGTATCATTTCTAGTATACCCACGCACACATGTGCTAACCCTCTAACCTCAGGTTCTAGCTCCGGAGCCGCCAAAACCTTCACAGATGGCCGCACCTATGTGTGCAGGAAGTGCAACCAGGACCACCCTGGTAAAGATTGTTTTGGGAGAGACATTAAGTGTTACAACTGTCAGAAGTTGGGGCACACTGCTAAACGATGCCCGGAGAATGGGAAGCCCAAAGGAAACTTCCAGAGCTATAAGCAGAGAGAGGGCAAGGAGGTGGCATCTGGCGATGCACCGGCCCAGCAGGCACCTCAGGGACAGGGATCCCGGGGCCCTCAGAGAGGCGCACCTCAGAGGCAGCCTGTTCTGCATGTGATTGACCGCGATGGGCCCGGTTCGAAATCCGGCCCAGGTAATTATCTAAACCTTGAATCCTTGAAGCATGTCTAAGTATTAGAGTAATAGTATGAGTGAATGCATGAGTAAATGAATGAATTGAAGTATGTACTGAGCATGAAATGAAGTAGTTAAAACTAGTACTCACCGTAGATGAATTTATAACCTTAGGAAGCTTTAGTATCTGTTACCCAATACCGGTAACCTTGAATCAAGAGGAGATCGACATCATCAACAACGACTACACCAACAAACAGTGTCAGGTCATCCGCCCAGGTATGATCTTATTAAGGGGATACCTGACACCCGAAGCGCAAATCTCAATTATTCGACGATGCAACGAGCTAGGAACGGGTCAAGGTGGATTTTACACACCCGAATTCCCCGGTGGAGCGAAGATGAAGCTGAAGATGATGTGCTTGGGAAAGGACTGGAATCCTTATACCAAGACATACCAGGAGACACGAACACAAGATGGAGCGACGCCACCGACAATACCCCAGAATTTCAGACCCTCATCACTCAAGCAGTACTTGCACACAATGTGAACCTGAACCAATCCCCGCACTTGAAGCGGACCTTTGTATCGTCAACTTCTATGAAAAGAAGGACGACTTGGGTTACACCAAGACAAGGATGAGACAGCGGAATCTCTTGAACAAGGAGTGCCCGTAGTGTCTTGGTCCATTGGTGATGACGCCGTATTCCTGTATAGCGAGCAGAAGCGTGTGGACCTCGCAGAGAAATTGGTATTGAGATCAGGAGATGTCCTCATCATGGGTGGAAACTCACGGATGCTGTATCACGGGATCAACAAGATCAAGTTGAATACGGCACCGCCGGCAATAATCAATGCCACACACATGAAACCAGGACGCCTGAACCTTACCTTTAGGAAGTATTAAATTCTAGTATCATGTAATCTATTAGTAACGTGTATTAGAGACACGATGTATGATGGTTGGTTTATCAATAAAGAGCAGTGTTGATTTAATTCCACTTGTGTCCACCATCAATACTTATCCAATTGTGAATCCAATAGGTTGTGGACTCGGTACCGAAGGTAACCTGAGCATCCTCACCGAAGCACAAGCCGGCAGAAGCGGCACATTCTAACGGGAACCTTCCCAGTAAATGGCATTGATGCCAATGTTATTCGACTCCGGCGCCTCTCACACCTTCGTATCACCATCCTTTGTGAAGAGGTTGAAGCTAGATGCGGATGAGATACCGAACTTCATGGTTACTCTCCCATCGAAGGAGCGAGTAAAGTGCACCAAATACTATCAATCAGCCACCATCGAAATTAAAAAGGAAGCGTTTCCCATTTCCTTCATCGAATTCAATGGATTGGGATTCGATAATCATTGGGATGAATTGGTTGGAGCGGCACAAGGGTAGAATCCTCTGCGCCGAGCATCGACTGCTGCTCAAGAGTCCTTCTGGGGTTACCGTATCTTACCGCCAGAGACCGAGAGAGCCTTCGACCACCCTTATATCTGCTATGGCTATGTACCGGGAGCTCAGAAAGGGCCACGAAGTGTATCTATGTTATGTACAAGACCTGGAGAGAGATCCAGAGTTCAGTGATGAGTACCATTGTATCCGAGTATCCCGATGTATTCCCTAAGGAGCTACCCGGCATGCCACCACCGAGAGCAGTGAATTTGAAATTGATCTATTGCCAGGTACCGGTCCCATTGCTAGGGCACCGTACCGCATGGCACCAGCTGAATGACCTGAAAGAAATTGAGAGATCTTCTAGACAAAGGGTTTATACGCCCGAGCGTATCACCCTGGGGAGCACCGGTCCTCTTCGTGAAGAAGAAGGACGGTAGTCTCCGCCTTTGTATTGACTACCGCGAGCTGAATGCGGTCACAGTCAAAAACAAATACCCACTGCCACGCATCGACGACCTATTTGACCAGTTGAAAGGAGCATCGGTCTTTTCCAAGATTGACCTCCGTTCTGGGTATCATCAGATTGCAATCAAAGAGCAAGACATCGAGAAAACGGCATTCCGTACCAGATATGGCCACTACGAATTCACAGTGATGCCATTCGGTTTGTCAAACGCACCGGCAAAATTCATGGACCTCATGAATCGACTATTCAGTGAGCAGTTGGACACTTCGGTTGTGGTCTTCATCGACGACATCCTTGTATATTCTAAGTCACCAGAGGAACATGAAACCATTTGAGGAAAGTGCTGAGACACTGCGCGAGAACCAGCTGTATGCGAAGTTCTCCAAATGCGAGTTTTGGCTGATCAGGTATCATTCCTTGGACATGTCATCTCGAGCGCAGGTATCTCAGTTGACCCTTCTAAGATAGAAGCTGTACGATCATGGCCTAGACCAAGACTGTTACCGACATTCGGAGCTTTCTTGGTCTAGCCGGTTACTACCGGAGATTCGTAAAGGACTTCTCAAAAGTCGCAAGCCCATGACTACATTGATGAAAAAGGATGCACCGTTTGTATGGACAGACGAGTGCGAAGTATCATTCAGAGCCTTAAAGACTCATTGACCTCAGCGCCCATCCTTACTCTTCCAGAGGGCACAGAGGGATTTGAGGTATACTGTGATGCATCAGGCAAAGGAATGGGATGCGTACTCATGCAGCATGGCAAGGTTGTTGCTTATGCCTCCCGCCAGCTGAAAAACATGAGGAGAATTACCCGACTCACGACTTAGAGTTAGGAGCCATTGTCTTCGCCTTGAAGATATGGCGACACTATCTCTATGGGGTAAGCATCACCATCTACTCCGATCATAAGAGCTTACAGTATGTATTCACTCAGAAAGAACTCAACTTGAGACAGAGAAGATGGATGGAGTTTCTCTCAGACTACGACATCAATCCATCAGTACAAGGAAGGGAAGGCTAATGTGGTAGCCGACGCCCTGAGCCGTCGAGCACACTCGCTCCATTCGCTACTCGCTTCTTCTAGCTTGGTTGACGAGGGGGAGAGATGCTAAGTTGAGCGACCCTTACCTAACCGAAATCAGACAAAAGATCGAAAATGGTACATTTGAAAGAAAAAGTATGACTTCAAGTACATGAAGATGGTTTGATTCGGTTGAATGGCAGGCTATGCGTCCCCCGAAGCAATGCAGAGCTAAGGGATCGCATCCTGCGAGAGTCACATAGTTCTACATTATCAGTCCATCCGGGAGCCTCCAAGATGTACAAAGACATGAAGAGGTACTTCTGGTGGTCTGGAATGAAGTCAGATGTGACAGAATTTGTATTGAGATGCTTAACATGCCAGAAGGTAAAATTTGAACACCGTAGACCGGGCGGAATGGTACAATCAATGCCAATTCCGGAGTGGAAATTTCATGATATCTCCATGGATTTTGTTGTAGGACTCCCACCTGCTAGGGGAGGACTCAACATGATCTGGGTTGTAGTAGATCGCCTTACCAAGGTTGCCAGATTCATACCGATGAAGGACACCTGGAAGGTAGTAAAGCTAGCTGAGCTTTTTGATAAGGAGATTATCAGACATCACGGAGTCCCGAAAACCATAGTATCTGACCGCGACACCAGATTTCTTTCGAGATACTGGAGAGCTACAAGGGAAGCGCTGGTACAAGAATTGAAGCTTACGTACCGCCTTCCATCCTCAGACCGACGGTCAGACAGAAAGGACCATCCAGACACTGGAGGACATGCTTCGGGCATGTGCCTTGGACTTTCAGGGGAGTTGGTTAGATAAGCTTCATCTTATCGAGTTCTTATAATAATAGTTATCACGCCTCGATTAAGATGTCGCCTTTCCAAGCTCTATACGGTAGACCTTGCCGTACACCCTTGTGTTGGGATGAGTCAAGCGAAGCGGTCATCATAGGACCGGAGTACCTTGACAAGTGCAAGCGAAGTACAACAGATTAGAGCAATATGAAGGCAGCCCAAGATAGACAGAAATCCTATGCGGATGTGAGACGACGCGACCTTGAGTTCGCCGTGGGCGACCAAGTGTTCTTGCGCGTTTCACCTATGAAGGGTGTCTTCCGTTTTGGTCAGAAGGGCAAGCTAAGCCCGAAGTTTGTAGGGCCGTACACTATCACCGAAAGAGTTGGTTCAGTAGCCTACAGGTTGGCATTACCTGAGGACTTGGGACGTGTCCATGATGTATTTCATGTGTCACAACTCAAGAAGTATATGGCTGATCCTTCTCATGTGTTGGAGCCCGAGACTTTCCATTGAGCCAAACATGAGATATGTGAAACCCCAGTGAGAATCTTGATAGGAAGACCAGAGACACTCGCCATAAGTCGATACGAATGGTGAAGGTCCTATGGTCTAACCATGATGTCGAAGAAGCGACATGGGAGTTGGAAGATGCCATGAAGGCTAAGTATCCACAGTTATTCGTAGACTAGTTAGTCTAGTATGTAATATACGGGTACGGGTCGTACCCCTTTTAAGGGGGGTAGAGCCCTTTTGCTTTTGCATTGCTTCGGGGTAAGCATTGCATTTTGTATGGCACATGTAGTGCAAGTGAACTTGGTATGGATGTGTATGTATGTGTAATGTGTAGTGAATGATGTGTATGTGCGTATGTGGTGTAATGTGTATTGTGAATGGTAATGATGTATGTATTGTGTATTGTGGTATGGTATGAATGAGAATGATGCATTGTGTATGTGAATTGTGAATTGTGTACTGTACTTGAATTGTGTATGCTTACAATATGAATGAAGTAAACACCTCATAGGTGTAGTAAGACACATTAGGACAATTGGTTTGCTAATCCTTGAAGAAAGCTAACCTCATAACCTTGAGCAACTTTGAGGGCAAAGTTCTTAAGGGGGGTAGATTGAAATACCCCGTATTTAAAAATAGTGATTAATTAGGCTAATAAGTAATTTAGAAGCTTAATTAAGTATAAATAATCACAAGGGAACAAATCCCGAAGAAAACGGATCCTTAAAATGGATTAAAATCACTAACGAACCTTAAAGCGCGTTTTTCGAGGTAACCGGGAAAACGTGTCTTTAAGCGGGTCAAATAGACTCGTAACAATTTTGGTCAACTAAATAATCATTAATAAATATTAGTGAAGCTTTAGGACCAATAAAATCAATAAAACGAGAGATTAGTAAAAACTGTCAAAAACGGGAAGTTGTGGGGTAGAAGTATAAATAACCAAGAGTTATGTGTCCAATTTGAAAATTAAAAAGCAAAAGTGATTGTGTGTGTGTGCTGTGTCCGATTTGGACCCTCCCCACACCCCTCTCTCACACACTCCTCTATTTACAAACAAACAAAAATAATTAAAACTACCCACTCACACTATTCTCTCTCTTCCCATTCTCTTTTCCCTCACGTGGAGCAGCCCCTCACATTCTCTCATTCTTCTTCTCCTTCCTCCATGCGACATTAATGGGGATTTGAAGAAACCCACACAAAACCACCACTTCTCTCCTTTGTAACTCCCTCATACATTCTCCAAAAATTATAAAAACACCACCATTGTGTTCCTCTCTCCAAGAGCTACACTTCCATCTTTCCAAAATCCAAAAACAAGCATTTTCGATTTTGTGGGTATATCCCATTTGAAGTTTCAACACCACCATTGGAGCCACCTTGGTCTCCTTGTTCTTTTGAGGTAAAAATCTCTTTCAAACTCCTTCGTTTTTCTTGTCTTATGGGCAAAACGAAAATTCTAGTGAAACCCTTGTTTGCCTCTTGTACCCAGCCGATTTTTGGGCTCTTTTGGAAGGTGGAAAAGCTTGTTCTTGAACCATTCCAAGTACTTCATAAACCCTTGCAAGGTAATATAAATCCTAAACCCTAGAATGTGTAGTAGAACTTAAATGATGTCTAAGTTTAGTTTTAGTATTGAATGTGTATTTATGTATGGGTGATTATGTTAGATTTGTTGAGTTTGCAAAACCAAAAGAGAGAAGAAGGAAGAAGAGAAAGAAAAGCTAGAGAAAAGCAAGGTAAGAATGCTTATTGTATAGCCTTGTGTATTTGTAAGTGTAACAGATTTTCTAGAATGAGAATTGGTATTGAAAAAATAATAATGCATTAGTAGTATAATGTGTAAGGGAAAATAAGTATTTGGAAGCCTTAAAAGATATGTAAAACTTAATGAAAACAGATTGGGATTGAGTTGTTAAGTGCAGGAATTTTGTAGTGTTTTGGTATTAGTAGTTGTGTATGGGAGCTTGTGTTTTGATGTTATTGTAACAGGTGAGATAAGTGTTAAAATATGAACTAGACCATGTGGTGAGTGCATAGAAATACAAGAGAGACTATGGCAAAATTTACCTAGGATTAGAACACTTAGAGAATTAAAACTAGGTGAACTAATGTGAGTTGTAACAGATTTTGTTTGAGGAAGATAGAAGATAAGTTGAGAGAGTTAGATAATGTATTATAATGCGTTGAGAGTGCTAGAAATGGCATTAGAAGAGGGAACTAATGTTGGAGAGAGTTAGAACTAAAATCTGTAGCATAATGTAACTAGAGGAAATAACTAGTGCAAGTGTTGAGTGAAACTTGGAGAATTATGTGAGTGAATGAGTATAGAATTGTGTAAGGAGTTAATGAGTAATAGTGAACTAGGTGTATTAGGAGGTTTAATTAGTGTTATAACATGTGGGAATGAGTGTAGGAACAATGGGGAAGTAATGGGTAAAGAGAGGATTGAAAACAGAAATTAAAATGCAAATACTGGGCTGGACCGGACTTGCGACCGGACTTGCAAGTCCGGTCGTGCCCAGATTTACAAAGACGGGAAAGCTACTGGAATCGACCGGACTTGCGACCGGACATGCAAGTCCGGTCGAGCAGAAAATTTTCCCGTCAGAATGCTACTGGAATCGACCGGACTTGCGACCGGACATGCAAGTCCGGTCGAGTAGAAAATTTTCCCCTCGGTATGCTACTGGAATCGACCGGACTTGCGACCGGACTTGCAAGTCCGGTCGAGCAGAAAAATTTCCCGGCAGAATGTTACTGGAATCGACCGGACTTGCGACCGGACATGCAAGTCCGGTCGGACCAAAAATTTTCCCGAAGAAACCTACTGGAATGGACCGGACTTGCCCAAGGTCGGTCGCAAGTCCGGTCCTGACAAAAAAAAAAAATATTTTAATTTAAATAGTAATTGTATATATATGTATATGTATACCCATACATATATGTACATGTACATGTATGAAAGCATGCCAAAGTTAAGTAAGGAAGTAAAACCTAAGTAAAGGAAAAGTAAGTAGTAAGTAAAGAGCAAATGTAAGAAGTATGAGGACATAGTAAGTATGAGTTAATAAATGATAGTTAAATTAACCATTTAATTGTATGTATATAATAGGACTTGGTTTGTGACATCGAAGGACGTTTGGAATTACGTACGACGGTGAACGGTATGAATTCCTCATGCCCCGAATGCTATCATGGCTACTCTGATTTGTGTGTTGTGTGCTAATTGATCACCAATAAAGATAAATGCACGAATCGGAGTTAATATGCTTACTTGTGAATATGTAGTGTTGTATGATGTATATCTTGTTAAATCTTCGTTTGTATAATTCATGAAACGTATGGGTGATATGAATGTGTGTATGTATGTTGTATTGTACTGTGACCGATTATTGCTATGTATTATTGGACTTCTAACTTGTTCCTAACAAGCTAACTCCTAACTTAAATTGGTAAATAAATTGGAATGAGTAGAAGTCCGATATAGTTTCGGCCACGCGTGAGGATGCGGAGTCACGAGAGGTTGGCTCCAATTCCTGACTCTTAAACTGGTCCGCGGCCCAAATCCCTTAAGTGGGTAGCATCCCGGATTAGTGAGTCAAGTAAATCCCGGATGTGGGACGGAGTAGTCCCCAAGGCCGGAGGTCCCGACGACTTAACTTGAGTATAAGTAAGAAAGTAAGAATGAGTAAGTAAGTAAGGGAAAGTAAGTAAGTGTAAGTATAAGTAAGTATGGTGAATGAGTAAAAGAGTAATATGCATTCCGATTAACCCGGATGCACAATCTGGCTAACCTTGTGAAGGTAAGTGTTGTGAACCCTATTGTATTGTTGCCTTGAAGTGAATGATGTATTGTAATGTATGTATGATTGTATGTAAAGCATGTATGTATGAGTAATGAACAAGCATGTTTAGCGGTCGCCAATTAGTCGGCGTACCCTTGCTAGCAATCGGTATATGCGGAGTTTATGCGCAGCAATTTGCTGAGCCCCTTGGGGCACCATTTTTAATATAAATGCAGGTGCAAGAGAAGGGTGAAGCTGATGAAGACTTAGTGAATTTCTTGTCTTCTTTTTGTATGTAAACAATGAATATGATGGGTGTACTGAGTAGTACATGGCTATTGTTTTTGATTAGCCGGTGTACCATGGGGTACACCTTTTTGGACATGAAGGGAATGGCATTGGTATAGATGAGTAGGCGATTAAACTCATTCTTTTGGAAGCTTAGAAAAGGGAATGTAATTTGATATACTCTAAATACTCGGTAATCCTTGAATGTAAACGCATGGTATTCGTAAATGGTTAAGTGTTATTTAGTAGCTCGGTATCTATTGGCCATCAGACCGTCACTGTAAGTATTGGTAGCCTTGCTAGCTGTATGGGCGGTTAGCGGCATTGTTTCCCCCGCCGTAGTAAGTAGTAATATTCCGCTGCGAACTCGTAGGATTAAAAGGACGATTAGACGGTAAGCCTTGGATTAACGGTTGGGGTGTTACAATTATTGTTGTATGTTGTATTTTAAACCTTATATGGTGAATCACGTATTTTTCATACATACCAAATATTATTTTGTGTTGTATTATTGTGTAAATTTTTTTATTATTATATGTTTGCGATGATACACTGAAATGAAGATATGATTCATAATTTTGATATTATGATTCATTAAAAGTGATATTATGATACACTAAAGTGATGTTATGAATCATAAGTCTCATTGATATATATATGCAAGTAAATAATATAAAATTTAAAAGTTGTTAAAACATATCCATGTCTGGTCTTGTTTTGAAGAGCTTGAATTTAGATGAACAATGATATAATTTTTTTTTATTTTGGACTTATATTTTAAAAGTTACAACCAATTGAAATTAATAAAATAAAAGGCAGTCCAGTCAACAAAACAATCCAATTAGCTGCTGACTGGACTGCCAAATAGACAAGACTGTACACTCTTGGGTGTGGGCGTCCCACAGCGTCTACCTACTGGACTACTATATAAATAAACCTCATTTACTAGTAGTAATATAAAAGATGAGGAAATGCGGTACTGAAGTCGAAGGTAGTGTGTTGTGGCAGTATGGACGTTTATTTTACCGGACAATTTGGGTCAATCAGGTCGGTCATAATTAGACCCAGCAAATCGGATAGCGGGTTGGATTATAGTCAATCCTAATCTAACTCATTTAAAAATTAAGAATCCAAACCTAATCTATTAATTAATTGGATTAGGATTCTCAATCATAACTCAATCCATCAACACATGGATCAACTCAATTAAGTACAACGTAAATTCTTGCCAATAGGTGACTGTAGCCATGATGGCTACATTTGAGGGTATTTTAGTCAAATTAAAGCAAGAAAGACGGGAGGGCGACAAACTTGACCACCTGCTTGTGCTCATTCCCGGATACGTATTGAAGTCACATGTCATTTACCTATGGAGGATTGTATTATTTCCTTTTTTATGTGTAAAGAACTTTTGTTCGTTTTCTTTATCTTTATCACAATAACAATAACGGTAAATGGTTGTAACTTTTAATATATAAGTCCACAAAAAAAATTATATCATTGTTCACCTAAATTCAAGCTCTTCAAAACAAGACCAGTCATGGATATGTTTTGACAACTTTCAAAAAAATTTATTTTTATATGTATACGATGATACACTAAAATGATAATATGATTCATTAAAATTGATATTATGATTCATTTAGTAATATGGTGAATTCGATTACAAACTTCAGAACCGATAAAAAATCATTATTGTTTTATAGTGTATTATTATTGTTGTATGGTGTATTTTAAACCTAAACCCGCCACTACAACCCTAAAAATGCCTTCGACGTTTTTAACTTTCCTAGGGTGGGTTTTGGGGGGTAGGCTAATCTATTTGGAATTTGTTCTGTACTTTATATTGTAGCAACTAACTCGACAGGTTTTTAGGGTTTGTGTATTAGACCCTAAACCCGACCACTGCAAACCCTAAAAATGCCTTCAACGTTTTAGCTTTCCTAGGGTGGGTTTTAGGGTGTTTCAGGGGGGGGTACGGTAATCTATTTGGAATTTGTTCTGTACTTTATATTGTAGCAACTAACTCAACAAGTTTTTAGGGTTTGTGGTAGTGGGTTTAGGTAGACCCTAAACCCGCCACTACAAGCCTTAAAACGCATTTGACGTTTTTTAGCTTTACTAGGGTGGGTTTCGGGGTATTTGGAGGGGGAGGGGTAGGGTAATCTATTTAGAAGCCGTTATATACTTTACATTGTAGCAACTAACTCAACAGGGTTTTAGGGTTTGTGGTAACGGATTTAGGTAGACCCTAAACCCACCACTACAAGCCTTAAAAATGCATTTGACGTTTTTTAGCTTTACTAGGGTGGGTTTTGGGGTGTTTGGGGGGGGGGGGGTAGGGTAATCTATTTGGAAGCCGTTCGATACTTTACATTGTAGCAACTAACTCGACAGGGTTTTAGGGTTTGTGGTAACGGATTTAGGGTGGTTAGACCCTAAACCCGCCACTACAAACCCTAAAAATGTCTTTGACTATTTTTAGCTTTCCTAGGGTGGGTTTTAGGGTGTGTGAGGTTAGGGTAATGTATTTGGAAACCGTTCTGTACTTTAATGTGATGATGTTCATATTTTAATGTGAGAATGTACATGTTTTAATGTGACAATGTACATGTTCAAATGTGAGAATGTACATGTTCAATTATCATAATGTATATGTTTTAATGAACATCTGTACATGTTTGTATGACCATCTGTACAAGTTTTCTCCCTTATATGTATAGGTTTTAATCTAAGGATGTACATATTTAATGATTCGTACAGGTTTATGTGACCATCTGTATGTTTTTAATTCAAGGATGTACATGTTTTAATGAACATTTGTACAGGTTTGTATGACCACATGTACAAGGTGTCTTTTACGTTCTGTGCACTGTAACTCTGGCGTCATTTTTATTTTATTTTTAAAATTAAATCCATTTTTTCTTTTTACTTGCCAGGTCAGCATATGTAGCCAGGATGACTACATTCGGATGTAGCTCAGACCGATTGTAAGTAAAATGCACTATGGTAAAAAATTATATAACATCCAATATTTAATAGTAAAACAAGCATCCCAAAAAGGAAGAAATTAGCATACTAGATACATAGACAACAAAAGTGACAAAACTTCAATATTGATGCATATTGGATATCATCCAAAGCTAAAAACATCTTTTGTCCATTAATAACCAATTGACTCCACATGTAGTAAAAACTAATACATAATAATGACACAATCAGCCTTAAACGACAAACAAATCTTGAAGCAAGATAACAAGTATATATATATATACACACACGAATATACCAATTTTAACAGATTCACGGGTTCGTAGATTAAAAATATACAATCCTAACATAACCCATTTATATGTAAGTTAATCATAACCCAACCCATTTATTAAACGGGTTTAAAAACTCAACCCGATCCGTTATAAATAGGTTGATTTTGGGTCGGATTGGCGGGTTAAACTCATTTTGCCAGGTCTAGCTATGATCCAACTCATTTAAAATATCATTAATCCAGTCGAACCAAAAAATAGAAGGGTCAAAATTTTCAACCCTAACCATACTTATTCAACCTATTTTTTTAAACAAACAATAACTCCATATTACTTAACAAACCAATTGTTGAAACATCATGCATACACACTCATAAATGTCATGCATGACAATAAAGATAGTTAATAAATAAATTAAACATGCAGAAATAGACAAGACCGGTTATTTATATAATGAGAAACAAATCATACATTCATATCTAAAACATAGATAATTGAGAAGATCAATAGTTTTGTTTCAGAACGGCGCTCGCGAATTGAGAGGTGGGAAACAGTTGCGGAAGAGAAGAATCAAGAGATATGTTTCAACTGTTCAAGGAAAGTTATGGTGCCTTTATTTGACGGAGAAAGAAAGGGTATTACGATAATGAATTGGAGAGTATAAACATTTGACTTAATTTTTTAGTACTAGTCTTTTAACTCTGACCAATATTCACTTTATAGTTTATTTTTTACTTTTACTATAGTTTTATTTATGTACACGAATAGAAAGTATAATGTATTTTTTTTATTTTTATTATTAAAACGATATGTTAGGGTGGGGTTGGGTCATGGGTTTAGATTTATACCCTAGTCTAACCCATAAATTTAACTTATTACTCTAATCAGACACAAAAGATAAATAGGTTAACAATCGAAACCCTAACCTGCAGAAGTATGGGTTGGATTCGGGTTGAGTTTTGGGTTGGGTCAAAGTTGTTAGGTTTAATTTTCATAATTCCTCTTAACTACAACCATATGTAGTTACCTTTAGCTACATTTATAGTGACAATCTTTATACATTAAAGTACAAATTTTGCAAGCTTACAAAACAGTTTTAGAAATTAGTATATATGTACATTTAGTACAATTTCAATAACATCAGAATTAATAAGTACTTTTGTATATACATTACTACAATTGTTATATATCAAATGTACAGTTTTTATAGACCAATAATACATGTATATAGCTATCTATAGCTAAATTAGGATGTAGCCAATCATACATTTAGTTGAGCATTTTTCACCATATGCTATATTGCTTTTTTGTAACTTATAACAATATATCTTTTTTATATTTCACTATAAATAAATTAAATTCAAATATTTGTCAAGCTATCATTAAACTTTTAAAATTCAAAAAATAACACTCTCTTGTTAAGCAAATTATTAAAAAAATATTCACAAAATGCCATCAAATTTTTTGCTAATACACAAACCGCAGGATTTTTAAACATGTTTGAAAGATACCGCTGCGTTACTTGTAAACATGTCATAATTTGCAGACCGACTTAAAGTTGATAGTTAACTGTCAACATGCAATAGAACCGAAAATACCTACTTACTAACACGGGTAGTGGCGGACCTAGAAATTTTGTTTAGGGGGGCTAAAATTTTTTTGGACCCAAAAATTTTGTTTAGGGGGACTAAAAATTTTTTTGACACTAATTTTCTTTATAACTTTATATTATGTTATATTTTAAAAAATATATAAAAGTATTTGACAAATTTTTAAAATTTTCAGGGAGTTGGAGCCCTATAGCCCCCCTCTCCGTCACCTCTGAAACGGTCAATTTCAAAAGAACAATTTTTTTTTTGAAAAGAAAGTAGTATTTTATAACGCACAAAGATTCCTTACAAACTCCGGAATAGAATCCGGACCCCATGAAGCCTGTTCTTGAGAACAGCGGACATGGTTCGCTAACATATGAGCTGACAAGTTCTCAGTCCTAGGGACATGAAACCAACAGACTTGGTCAAAATGTAAAATGTTGGTCAGAACTCTATTTAAAGTTTGCATGGTGGAGATTGGAAGAGAACGGGAGGCACCAGTAGAAAGATAGTCAATGATGGATTTGCAGTCACTGAGGATTCTGATATGATGAAATCGCAATGTGCGTGCAGCACCTACTGCTGCCTCTATACCAAGAGCTTCACAATCAAAACTGGAAAAGGTGCCCATACATCCATGCATACCCACATGAATCAGGGTGTTACCAAGCCTTGCAATGTAAGCATAACCAACCCGTGATTGTATGTCGATACTAGCATCCCCCCAAAAATCAAACCAGGATTGATTAGTATGCAAGAGTTGGTGCTGTTGGAAGCCGGTGAAGGAAGACACTGCAAAAGTGGTAGACCATTCCAAGTAGGAAGAAGCTTGGCACCAACCTTGGGCATAAGTCGTGGTATGACCAAAGGTAAGTTGACAGCGTGCAAACCATAACAGCCACAGTAGCTCTGTTGTAGCTTGTAAACTCTTCTTGGAGTGTGTAATAGTTGTTTGATAAAACCAGTCCAGAAAACATTGATCATTTGGAATACTGGGTACAGGAATGGATTTGAGCAGTCAAAATTCATGGACCGCAGGACAGTGAATGAGAACGTGGGAAACTGTTTCCGGTTGTCCACAATATGCACAGGAGACATCCATTGCATTCTTCAGTCTGGAAGCGATGACAGTCTTAGTTGGCAAGATACCCAGGAAAAGTTTCCAGCCGAAGAGCTTGATACGGGGAGGTAGATCAGTTGCCCACAGGCCTTTACATGCTTTGCCAAGACGGTCAACAGAGGATGAAGGTTGAACAGGAGACGTTTGAGCTTGGAAATCAGCATAGTAAGCAGATTTAACGGAATAATTACCTGAAGCAGTGTCTCCCCAATACCATTGATCTGGGGCTGGTTCCATATGGGTGAGATGATGTTGCTGGTGAATTGGTGTGGCTAGAATATAACGAACATCGTCAGGAAGAAACCAGCTATGAAGCAGATCAACATTCCACTCATTGGTTGGGGTGATGAGAGTTGCAACGGAAGAGAGCTGCTTGACCAGAGGGGGCAGTGACCATGGAAAAGGACTACCTTCTGGTTTCGACGTTAACCAACGATCTGTGATGCGAGTGGTGGTGCCTGAGAAGATTTTCTTCCGGCCTCCAAGCTGAACTAGGTCACGGGTTGCAAGAAGAGCTTTCCATACTGGGCTAGCTGTCGAGCTAGATTTAAGCAACAACAGAGAATCATTCTTGATATACTTCTCATGATAAAACCTTGACAAGAGAGTAGAAGGTTGAATTAGAATGCGCCAGAGTTGTTTACCCAAAAGAGCCCGATTGAAACTTATAAGGTCTCGAAAACCCAGCCCTCCTTCTTCCACCGGTCTGCACAGAGATGACCACTTCTTCCAATGTAGCACTGATTTAACAGAGGTGCCACCCCACCAAAATCTGGCAAGCAATTGCTGAATACTCTTGAGCAAACTGCGAGGCAGCAGGAAAACGGACATAATATAGGTGGGAATAGATTGCAGAACTGATTTAACCAATTGAGTGTGTCCCGCCTGGGACACCTGATGAGTCCATCCCTGGATACGTTTAGGAATCCGATCTTTTAAGTAACCAAATATGGCACAGCGTGATCTTCCAATAGAACTTGGGAACCCCAAGTACAAACCAAAATCGTGCATGAAATACCCCAGACTTAAATATAGTGATTAAGATTATTATAATCCTTATTTAAGAGCCTAATAATGCTTAAGTAATATTGGTAAGGAAAAATAAATCCAAAAGAAATAAATAAACGCCTAAAAAGCGAAAAACACTAAATAAGCGTTAAGTAACCATAGGAGGTATGAGACCTCGGTTAGCATATTATATGGATTCTGAAGGTTTAATAAGACCTAAATAATATATGGGAACAACTCCCGAAGAAAACGGATCCAAATAATGCATTAAAACACTAACGAACCTTAAAGCGCGTTTTTCGAGGAAATCGGGAAAACGTGACTTTAAGCGGGTCAATAGACTCTTAACAATATTGGTCAACTAAATAGTCATTAATAAACATTAGTGAAGGTTTAGAACCAATAAAATCAATAAAACAAGAAAATAATAAAAACTGTCAAAAACGGGAAGTTGTGGGGTGAAAGCATAAATAAACCAAACTAGTGTGTCCACTATTGCAAATAAAATTTTAAAACCCCATGTGAGGCTGTGTGTGAGCCGGCTGCTACTCCCCCTCTCTTATTTTAATTATTCCTAATTTGCTAAAGGACAACACAATAAAGTAAAGCAAAAACAAATAAAACTTACTTTATTTATTCTCTCTCCTACCCTCACAATTCCCTCACTCACGTAACAGCACTCCCCCTCCTCTCTTCTGATTTTCTTTCCTCCTCTCTCAGCCATTAATGGCGATTTGTGAAGCCACCACCAACACCCTCCTTCTCTCATATTTTTGAAGGGCCAAATCAACTCCGAACACAATAAAAATTACACCATTGGATTCCTCTTGTCAAGGAGAGTATTCCCCTCTTTTCAAAAATCGAAAACAAGCATGTTCATCTCCATGGGTGTGCTGCATTTGGAGCTTCAAGACCACCATTAGAACCACCTTCATCTCCTTATTAATTTGAGGTAAAAATATTCTTGAAAGCTCATCTTTTTCTAGCCCTTGTTGGCAAAACGAAAATTTCCAGATTTTGAACTCCTTGTTCCTTATGCTCCAGCCGATTTTGGCTTCTCCATTGGGCTAGGAATCTTGCTCTCTTGCTAGTCAAGAACCTCATACATTGGTTGGAAGGTAATACTCTTTCTAAACCCTAAGAACATCTAAATTCTAGGGTTAGTTAAAATGGATGCTAAGTAGTAGTTGTGTATTGGTATGGTGGCTGTAGCATTGTGTATTGTGTGAGGAAGAACAAGGTAGAAGGAAAGGAGAAAGGAGAAGGCAAGAAAGAAAGAAAGAAAACTAGCAAAACAAGGTAATTGTGCTTACCTTGAACTAGTTTTATGTATGGTATTGTAACAGTTTTTGTGCAGTAAAAATGAGTAGTGTATATGGTAATGAATAATAAGTATGTTGTAGGTTAATGAGGAAAGGTAATGTAGCTGTTTTGAAGCGTGTAAATGTTGTATAAAAGCGTGGGAAAACCATGGGTAATATATGTATATGTGCAGGAAAATTTGTGTGTTGTAGTGTGAGTAATGATGTGTGAATCGATATGGAGATTGGGAATGAATTTTTAGCTGAAATGGTATGTGGGCAAAGTGAGAATTTTAGGGGAAACTCTGCCCAAATTTTTATGGAAATTAGAGGACTTAGATGTGTAAGGAGAGGGAACAACCTAGACAATAACTAGGTGTGTTTTGATGGAAGTTGTGAGTGATTAACCATGTTATAACAGATTTTGAATGGAGCTAGATAATGGCTAGAACGTGAGTGGAAGGTAATGCAATTAGGGTGCTAGGAATGGTATTGATAGAGGAAGTATTGCATGGTAGAAGTGGGAACAAAAATCTGTAGCAAAACAGTGTATTAGTGCCTTGAATTTTAGGAAGAAAGTTGGTGTGCATAACCTTGGAAATGAATGAAGAACTTGAGTATAGCTATTGCAAATGGTTATAAAGGATTTGGAATGGTTATTAAGTGAGTTGGTAGGAGGTAGGGAACTAGCAAGAGAAAGTTAGAAGTGCACAAGTGTGCAAAGTGTGAAAATGAGAATGGAAATTTGTAGAATTTGAGCAAGAATTGGAGTAAGGGTTTAACCAATGATTTAGAGAGGTTTAATGCATGTTTTAAGGTGTTTAAACATGTAGGAAACATGTGGAAAGATTGTGGAATAAGTAGAAAAAAATTGGGGTGAATTTGGAGTCCAAAATGAGTAGAAAAACACTTTTAAAAACAGGGTCTGTTGTGGACCGCCCCTGTGGGGAGGTCCATAGTCGAATTCAGCTGGACGGATTCGTTTCTGTCACGGACCGCCCCTAGGGACCGCCCCACAGGGGAGGTCCAGTGCAGAGAAGATAAAAAAAAAATTGGTTTCTATCTTGGACCGCCCCTGTGGGGAGGTCCAGTACTGGAATCTCGCAGCGTAGATGGCTTCTGTCTCGGACCGCCCCTAGGGACCGCCCCACAGGGGAGGTCCGGTCAAAAAAAAATTATGGGCTTAAGCAGTAAACCATAGGGAGAATAATGATGGTAAGGAGAAAATAATATACACATAAGAACCTAAGAAAATGAGCTTAGGAAATGATGTGAAGTAAATGATTTTGGAATTAAGTATGAAATCTAAGGAACTAGTAATGGTACATTGGGAAACATAAAGGATGAAACGTGTTGGGTTACCCATAGGGAATTAACCACTCGATCACATGTATGTTATAGGACTTGGATTGTGAACACCGGAGGAAAGTTGGATACAAGTACAACGGTGAACGGTATGATTTCTTCATGCCCTGTATCCTAATCTGGTTACCCCGATTTGTGTGCTTATTTGATCACCTAAATAAGATAAATGCATGAATCGGACTATATTGCACTCACTTGTGCTTGATTTATGTGTTCTTGATATTTATTGTCTTGAACACTAGTTTGTATAATTCATGAAATATATGAATAATGATGAAGTGTATTTATATCTCGTAGTGTACTTGTATATTGTATTGTATTGCGTATGGATGTGCATATGAACAATGTAATGTGTATGTGGCTTGGATGTTGACTTCTACTAAATTCCTAACTACCTAACTCCTAACTTAAGTGTGAGTAAATTGGAATGAGTAGAAGCCCGATATAGCTTCGGCCACGCGTGAGGATGAGGAGACACAAGAGGTTGGATCCGATTCCTGGTTCTTAAACTAGTCCACGGCCCAAATCCCTTAAATGGGTAGCATCCTGGATTGGTGAACCAAGTAAATCCCGGTGGTGGGACGGAGTAGTCCCCGGGCCGGAGGTCCCGACGACTTAACATGAGTAAGAGTAAGTAAGTAAGTATGTATGAGTATGAGTATGTATGCGTAAGTACTGTGGAACGAGTAAAAGAGTAATCTCCACCCGATTAACCCGGGTGGACCAACATGAGCTAACAAGGATGGCGTATCATGTATGTATTGCGTATGTACTGTATGTGTATTGTGTATTGCGGATCTCGGAAAGGTAAGAATGTATCTGATGGCTTGTATGGGTTACCATGTATGTATCGAAGAGTGTGTATTGACGTGTATGTATGTATTCCTTACGTAATGTATTGTGATATTATGTATAAGAGCATGTATGCATGTATGTTTGAATGAAATCAATCGCATGTATTCGACCAAGTGGTCGGCGTACCCTCACTAGTACGCGGGGTATGCGGTTATCATATGCAGTGAAAGCTGACCCCCTAGGGGGAACGTTTTTAGTGTGCAGGTACCGAAGCGGATGTGGACAAGGTAAGAGACCGGTGGTTACACTTGGATAGTTAGAAGTAGAATGTAGAGGTGTACTATGTGGCACACCCTAAGTATTAGAATTATGTAGTCTGTGAGGAATGGGTAGATATAGACACTGCATGAGTACATAGGAACTTGGAAGATGTTATAACCCAAGATTTGGTTATATTTTATTTCGTTACTATGGTTATTAAGTTGGTCCATTCTGAATTTAGGACACGAAAGTCCTAATTAAAGAAGATGAGGCCGAAGGAGTCTTTTCCCTTCCTTATTTTATTTCTAGTGAGGTTAATCCCTTAATCATTTTATTTCCTTTTCCTCTTATTATTTCAATTCCTTCCTTCTTAATTACTCTCACTTCTAAAACACGTTCTCACGATCATCTACGCTCCTCTTCTCGCTCAGTTGGAAACCCTCAACCCTTCTCTCTTCTCTCTCTTGTTCTTCAGAGTTTTCCTCTCCTGCGTTGTGTTTTCTGATCGTTCGTTCGTTGTGCTGCGCCATTGGGGATTCTGCGTTTGCTTCTTCTCCTCCATTGCAATCAGGTTTGCGATTTGTATATGGATTATACAACTCAGTTTCAGTTTTGAGGTTTTAGGTTTTGAGAACTTTCTCTTTCTGATTTTACCTCTGCAATCTGATTGTGAATCAGCGTTGGCTTCTCTGTCCCGATCGATTTCTCCTGCTGTTGGCTTCGTCTGTGATTCCGTATCAGAATCAGGTGAGGTTCTGTATTGCGTTTGTCAATGGTAGTCCAGGGTTGTGAAGTTCTGTTTTCTGAGTTGGGTTGTCTCTGCATTTGCTATTGGTTCAGTGTTTTGATATTGCGTTTCGGTCTGCGTTGGCTGAGTTCTGCTGCTTCGGACTGTGAGGTTTTCGTCTCTGCATCAGATTTGGGTTTCGTCTGCTAATTACGAGGTAGGTGGCTTATGGATTCGACTTATGTGTTCAGCCTTGGGGAGTTTCGTTCCGGTTCTGAGTTTAAATGTGTTTTTGCCTTGCAATTGTGGTTGTGAATTGTCTGTTTGATGGTGTTTTAATGCTTACAAACCCCAAGGTTGTTTTCTGAAAACCTATATTGTTTTGACAGTGTTTTGATGCTTCTGTTCTGTGAAAATCGCCTCTGTTCTCTGTATTTTTCGGCGTGTCCGAACTTCTGTCCGACCGTTGAAGTTCGGACATGCCCTTCTGCGCTTAAACTTTCTGAAGTTTTCGCTGTGTCCGAACTTCTGTCCGAGCTTTGAAGTTCAAACACAGCCTTCTGTTTTTCTCTGATTTTGGCTTCGACTTGTGTCCGAACATCTGATGTCCGGACACAAGTTCGGACTCTGCACGTTCTGATTTCCGAAGAACGTCCGAACATCCGTCCGAACTTGGATGTTCGGACACCTCTGTCTCCTCTTCTGTTTTGAAGTTCGACCTGTGTCCGAACTTCGTAGTTCGGACACATGTTCGGACATCTGTCTGATTTCATCTTCTGAGTCTCGACTTGTGTCCGAACGTTGATGTCCGGACACAAGTTCGGACATACCTCTGTTTTGACTATAACTTGCTCGTTTGAGCTCCGTTTTGACTTCCGTTTGCGGGGTTGGATTCCCCTTCTGATTTCCAAGCCATCTATGTGCTTTCTGGTGCCTTTGGTGCACATATGCTTATCTGTATTTAAGCTTCTGTTTTGGGACCTAGTTATCTTTGTGTCTGAACCTTTGGATGGCTGGTTTCGCTGTCTCGTAGCGCGCTATGTAGGATCCTTCTGTTCACGGGTGATGTTCCCCGTTCTGTTCACGGGTGTTTACACCTGTTCTGTTTACGAGTGAGGTTTCCTCGTTCTGTTCACAAGCTGGTTGCTCGTTCTGTCTATATGCTGTGATCGCTAGTGTCCCACTCTGTTTTCTGCTTCTGTCTGCTTCTGCTCTGTTTAGTCCCTTAATGAATGGACTTCTGTTTCTGATTTTTGACATGTTTATGGATTCTTTGACTCCTTCTGATTTGTCAATATTCTGTAAATGTTTTGAACATGCTGGTTGATGAAGTTGGTCATTTACTGGGCATAGTTGTGTGCTCATTCCCCTACTTCTAACGCTTTTGCAGATTGATTAGCGAGGATCGTCTACCCTCAGCTTCTGGAGTTTAGTTCATATGTTATTTGATTCGTTTGAGACTTTGTATTTGAATTTGAGCCTTTGGGCCTCTTCTGTTGGCTTTTGCATTGATATTCGTTTTGGTGGGTTCTGTAATACTTTTGGGATGATACGACATCATTTGATTATACTTTATTTATGTATTTCGTTTGGGCCTTATTTGTTTATCTGTTTAAGTTTGCTTATTAGAGCCTTGCGTTATTATGTAATAATACGCGGCGTGTGACACCCCTAACTCCTAGGCCAGTGTTGGGGGTGTTACATTTAGTGGTATCAGAGCTCTGGGTTCTAATCTGCTGGGATTTTAAGTTAGCCAGTCTGTCAGAAACGTCAGTGTTAGTGTCTGAGTCTAACTGCTTGCTGTTGGACTTTCAGAATGCCGCCAAGAAGAGCAAATAACCCTCCAGGGAATGTGGCTGATGCTGTTCAGCAGTTCATGACGCAGCTCATGCAGACCATGGCTGCAGGAGGTGGACCAGCTGGAGGAGGACCAGCTGGCGGAGCAGGCCCAGCTGGGGCAGATGCTGGAGGGAGGAACGTGAAGGCGCTTCAGGAGTTCATGAAGCTGAAGCCGCCGTCGTTCGATGGGGCAGGAGACCCCCAGTGGCCAGTCATTGGCTGTCAGAGGTGGAGGACTTACTACGTGTCATGGGCTCAGAGGAGGAGCAGAAGGTCGACTCCGCCACCTTTCTGTTCAAGGCCGAAGCCAAGGATGGTGGAGGTCAGTTATGGGGAAGTTCCCACAGCCTTGGACGTGGGAGCAGTTCACTGGGGAGTTCAACAAACAGTTCTACCCCGACGTCTACAAGGATCAGCGCATTCTGGAGTATAACCGACTACGCCAGGGTCGGGACATGAGCGTTGAGGAGTACGTTCGTAAGTTCATCAGTCTGTCTAAGTTTGCACCTGAGCCTGACGAGCATAGGAAGGCCAGGAAGTTTGAGAGCGGCCTGAGGCCTGATATTCGTTCTGCTGTGACGCCCCTGCGTCACAAGACCTTCAGGGACGTTGCTGATGTCGCCCTGTTGGTAGAGGCCGACTTGAGAGGTCGCCAGTCTGGAGGGAAGGACCAGAAGAGGAAGCAGAGGTCCGATGAGAGCGATAGGAGGGTTCAGTCTGCTTCTCAGAAGAAGCAGTCTACTGGAGACCGAGCTGGAGACCGCTCTGGAGACCGCGCACGAGATAGAGGTGGTTCGTCTTCGTCAGCTCCCGCTCCGAAGTGCCAGGTCTGTGGCAAATTTCACAGAGGTCAGGACTGCTACAGGAAGTCCGGGGCCTGTTTCAAGTGTGGATCCATGGGACATAGGATTGCTGATTGCCCTCAGGCTGTGAGGAGCAGGGGTAGTTCTGAAGGAGAGAGCTGTGATTGGTCCAGACTTAGTTCAGGATGTTGTGGGCAAGATTCAGTCTATCAGAGAGCGTCTGCTTGTGGCTCAGAGTCGTCAGAAGAGCTATGCCGATCAGAGGAGACGACCTCTAGAGTTTGAGGTGGGCGACCATGTGTATCTGAAGGTTTCTCCGGTTCGTGGAGTTGTTCGGTTTGGGAAGAGAGGCAAGCTTAGCCCTCGTTTTGTGGGTCCTTTTGAGATCCTAGAGAGGATCGGACCGGTTGCCTATCGTTTGGCTCTGCCTCCATCTTTAGCAGCAGTGCACAGTGTTTTCCACGTTTCCATGCTGAGGAAGTATATTCCGGACCCATCTCATGTGATTGACTTCAGTCCGCTTCAGTTGAGGGAGGACTTCACTTTTGAGGCAGTTCCTTTGAGGATTGTAGCGCGGGATGTCCGCAAGCTCAGAAGTAAGACCATGCCCTTGGTGAAGGTGCAGTGGTCGGGTCAGTCCGAGGAAGAGGCGACCTGGGAGGTCGAAAGCGAAGTTCGTTCTAAGTTTCCCGCCCTCTTCGAGCAGTAGGTATGTTTTAATTTCGAGGACGAAATTCTTTTAAGGGGGAGGTGATGTTATAACCCAAGATTTGGTTATATTTTATTTCGTTACTATGGTTCATTAGTTGGTCCATTCTGAATTTAGGACACGGAAGTCCTTATTAAAGAAGATGAGGCCGAATGAGTCTTTTCCCTTCCTTATTTTTATTTCTGGTGAGGTTAATCCCTTAATCATTTTATTTCCTTTCCTCTTATTATTTCAATTCCTTCCTTCTTAATTACTCTCACTTCTAAAACACGTTCTCACGATCATCTACGCTCCTCTTCTCGCTCAGTTGGAAAACCCCAACCCTTCTCTTCTCTCTCTTGTTCTTCAGAGTTTTTCCTCTCCTGCGTTGTGTTTTCTGATCGTTCGTTCGTTGTGCTGCCATTGGGGATTCTGCGTTTGCTTCTTCTCCTCCATTGCAATCAGGTTTGCGAATTGTATATGGATTATACAACTCAGTTTCAGTTTTGAGGTTTTAGGTTTTGAGAACTTTCTCTTTCTGATTTTACCTCTGCAATCTGATTGTGAATCAGCGTTGGCTTCTCTGTCCCGATCGATTTCTCCTGCTGTTGGCTTCGTCTGTGATTCCGTATCAGAATCAGGTGAGGTTCTGTATTGCGTTTGTCAATGGTAGTCCAGGGTTGTGAAGTTCTGTTTTCTGAGTTGGGTTGTCTCTGCATTTGTTATTGGTTCAGTGTTTTGATATTGCGTTTCGGTCTGCGTTGGCTGAGTTCTGCTGCTTCGGACTGTGAGGTTTTCGTCTCTGCATCAGATTTGGGTTTCGTCTACTAATTGCGAGGTAGGTGGCTTATGGATTCGACTTGTGTGTTCAGCCTTGGGGAGTTTCGTTCCGGTTCTGAGTTTAAATGTGTTTTTGCCTTGCAATTGTGGTTGCGAATTGTCTGTTTGATGGTGTTTTAATGCTTACAAACCCCCAAGGTTGTTTTCTGAAAACCTATATTGTTTTGACAGTGTTTTGATGCTTCTGTTCTGTGTGAAAATCGCCTCTGTTCTCTGTATTTTTCGGCGTGTCCAAACTTCTGTCCGACCGTTGAAGTTCGGACATGCCCTTCTGCGCTTAAACTTTCTGAAGTTTTCGCTGTGTCCGAACTTCTGTCCGAGCTTTGAAGTTCGGACACAGCCTTCTGTTTTTCTCTGATTTTGGCTTCGACTTGTGTCCGAACATCTGATGTCCGGACACAAGTTCGGACTCTGCACGTTCTGATTTCCGAAGAACGTCCGAACATCCGTCCGAACTTGGATGTTCGGACACCTCTGTCTCCTCTGCTGTTTTGAAGTTCGACCTGTGTCCGAACTTCGTAGTTCGGACACATGTTCGGACATCTGTCTGATTTCATCTTCTGAGTCTCGACTTGTGTCCGAACGTTGATGTCCGGACATAAGTTCGGACATACCTCTGTTTTGACTATAACTTGCTCGTTTGAGCTCCGTTTTGACTTCCGTTTGCGGGGTTGGATTCCCCTTCTGATTTCCAAGCCATCTATGTGCTTTCTGGTGCCTTTGGTGCACATATGCTTATCTGTATTTAAGCTTCTGTTTTGGGACCTAGTTATCTCTGTGTCTGAACCTTTGGATGGCTGGTTTCGCTGTCTCGTAGCGCGCTATGTAGGATCCTTCTGTTCACGGGTGATGTTCCCCGTTCTGTTCACGGGTGTTTACACCTGTTCTGTTTACGAGTGAGGTTTCCTCGTTCTGTTCACGAGCTGGTTGCTCGTTCTGTCTGTATGCTGTGATCGCTAGTGTCCCACTCTATTTTCTGCTTCTGTCTGCTTCTGCTCTGTTTAGTCCCTTAATGAATGGACTTCTGTTTCTGATTTCTGACATGTTTATGGATTCTTTGACTCCTTCTGATTTGTCAATATTCTATAAATGTTTTGAGCATGCTGGTTGATGAAGTTGGTCATCTACTGGGCATAGTTGTGTGCTCATTCCCTACTTCTAACGCTTTTGCAGATTGATTAGCGAGGATCGTCTACCCTCAGCTTCTGGAGTTTAGTTCATATGTTATTTGATTCGTTTGAGACTTTGTATTTGAATTTGAGCCTTTGGGCCTCTTCTGTTGGCTTTTGCTTTGATATTCGTTTTGGTGGGTTCTGTAATACTTTTGGGATGATACGACATCATTTGATTATACTTTATTTAAGTATTTCGTTTGGGCCTTATTTGTTTATCTGTTTAAGTTTGCTTATTTGAGCCTTGCGTTATTATGTAATAATACGCGGCGTGTGACACCCCTAACTCCTAGGCCAGTGTTGGGGGTGTTACAGAAGAAGCATTGTATTTGTATTTGGAACCTAGTAAACTCGGTTATGTATGTTGTATTGTATGGTATTGTAAGTAAAGTGTTGAATGGAGCATTGTAGTATTGGATTGGTAAACGGGGTATGAATTGTAGATGTGTAGTACTCGGGATTCCGGTCCATCAGACCGATGCTGTATGTAGTAATAGTAGCCTTGTTAGTCACGTGGGTAGCTAATGGCAATGTATCACCCACTGTATGTAAGTATGTATCCGCTGCGTGAATCTGGAAACACGAGGAGATTGGACGGTATGACAGTATTATCAGTAGGGGTGTTACACCTCATGGGTAGCCAGCTGATCAGTAATCTGATGCTTGAGAGCATTGTCCAGTTTGGAGGAGAACATTAAACCTGACTTATCTAAATTAATGCACTGACCAGAAGCTTGTTTAAAATCTTGAAGGATCTGATCCAAAGTAGCTGCATTGTTGGAGGTTGCTGCCCCAAATAGAATGCAATCATCCGCGAAAAGCAAACTATTAATAGAGAGAGATGAATGTGGCAACTGAAAACCCTGATAAAGCCCCACATTTTGAGCCAAGTCAAGAGAGGAAGTCAAGACTTCCATACAACAAATAAACAGATAAGGAGATAGAGGATTGCCTTGCCTTAAACCTCTCTGTGGATAGAAAGTAGTACCCGGATGCCCATTAATCAAGACTGCCGAACTGACAGTGGATAAACACTTAGAAACCAAGTTAATCCAATTCTGGTGAAAACCCATATGTGTGGGAACTGCCAAAACGAAAGACCACTCCAGACGATCAAACGCTTTAGCCATATCAACCTTGAAAGCGAAATGACCTCTTCTCCTAGCCTTTGACTTACGCATTGAGAACATGATTTCATGTGCTAGCATAATTTGATCTGAACTGAGCCGACCATTAACAAAAGCACCCTGGCTATCGGAGATAACCAGCGGCATGACCTGCTGAATACGATTAACAAGAACTTTGGAAATGACCCTGTAAATGGTATTACACAAAGAAATGGGCCGATAATCTGTAACTGAAGCAGCAGAGGCTTTTTTCGGTATCAACGCAATGTGAGTGTGGTTTAACCCCTCACATAAAGCATCCGAATTTAAAAAGGAAAGAGCAGTAGTGATAAAATCATCTCCAATATCAGACCAGTAAGTACGCAAGAAAACCCCGTTTATCCCATCAGGCCCCGGGGCTTTACTTGGATTAAGCTGAGAGTAAGCTGAAACAATCTCTTCCCTAGTATATGGTAGTCCCATAGCAGCATGATAGTTAGGAGGGATTCTACCTTCAACACAAGCCAATAAGTGAGGGGCTGGCAGTGGATTGGTGGAAGTAAACAAGCCTGTGAAAAAACTGCGCATGACAAATTCAATGCCATGCCATGATGTCCGAGGTTGATGAGTAGCCGAAGAAAGGGACAGAATTAAATTCTGGCGACTACGCAACTTATGCCGTGCGAAAAAGTATGCTGTATTTCGATCACCAGCTTGAATCCAGTCTTGTCTAGCACGCTGATGGAGACGTTGCTCCTCCTTAAGCAATAGAGAGTCAATAGACTTAGATAAAGCAGACCACCTATAAGAGTCCTGATCAGATAGCAGAGTGGAGGAGAGGGAATCCATTTGCTTAACAGTATCTGCGATCAACTTACGTTCAATCCACACCTGCTTAGCTCCCCATTGACGAAGCCGATTACCACAAAGCCGGACTTTAGACATGTAATTGAGATTGGGCATGACGCAAACCTGGTGAACCGTACTCTTGCAATAAGGATGAGCTGCCCAACAATTCTCAAACTTAAAAGGCTTGGGACCTCGCCTAAAGGAAGGGTAAAGTACGAACTTTATAGGCCGATGATCTGAAGAATTCCAAGGTAAATGCACATTTAGGGCTGATGGAAACATGTGTAGCCATTGATCATTGCATAAGAATCTATCTAAGCGACTCTTGACATTAAAATGGTGTCTGCCTCTGTTTGTGCATGTAAATTTGGTCCCCTTATAACCCAGATCATATAGCTTACAATCTGCTAAACACTTGCGAAAAGAGAGCATGGAGGAATGCTGACGAGAACCCCAGCCTAGATGCTCATCTGAATATAAGACTTCATTGAAATCACCTCCTAAGACCCAAGGTCCATGCCACTGAGAATAAAGATAAGACAAAAGGTTCCATGTTTTCCATTTCAGAGCATGTTCAGTCCAACCGTACAAACCCGTGAGTCTCCAAGAACTACCACCCACAGTCTTAACTAAGCAGTCTATATGCCGACTAGAATAACTAAGCAATTGTACATCAAACATTGGTTTCCAAAAGAGGGCTACACCTGCCCTACGACCAACACTATCACCCGCAATCCAAAAATACTGCCTAAAACAGCTAGCAACAGACTTCATCTCATAGGAAGATAACTTTGTTTCGGACAAAAACAAAAAGGCGGGTGAATGTGACCGTACAAGCTCCCTAAGTTAGCAAATTGAGGCAGCGGAGCCAAGCCCACGACAATTCGCCACTATAAACGACATTTATATGTGGCGACCCTGGGATGTCCCCAGACGCCTGATCAGATGAACATTCCATAATCCCTTTGCCCTTCTTGGCTACCTCTTCAAGGTCATGCAGCTCCCGAATCTCTGTCTCAGTGGAGGAGGACTGGACAGCAGCCATCTTCCTTTTACGCCCATTGGATCCTTGTGAACCAGTCGCATCTGTCGCAGCAGCAGTAGTAGAGAGAGTAAGCTCAGTGGATGGGATTGGGTTAACATTCATGTGCATAGGTGACGGAATTTCGCCCTCCTCAAGAGCAGCATCAGTCGATGGCAGAACAGAAGAGTAGCCAAACCAGAGCATCAGAAACAATGGCTTGAACAACAGCACAATAAGCAGATGGCAACGTCCCTTCCTCCGGTTGAAAAGAACCCAAGTCTGGGACGTCCTGACGTGGGTGACCAGAAGTTGTGGATCCCGCCTTAAGCCACAGACCATAGTTAAGCTCGTCCTCCGTAGCCTCCGTGCGATAAGGACAGTCACGGACCACATGAGTAAAACGGCCACACAGAAAACATATGTTAGGGAGGCGTTCATAAGTAATCCTCAAAATGGTTGGCTTGCCTCCAAGGGAAATAGTAATGAAACGGAGCAATGGCCTGGTAACATCAATATTGACTTTTATACGCATGAAGGAACCGGGTTGGCGATGATCGAGAGCCATGTAGTCTTGGAAAATGCCAATACGGTTGCCGATTCGATGAGCAAAAGTGGGGGTCATGAACTGCAGCGGAACATCATGGAGACGGATCCAGAAGGAGGTGTAACGGAAATCATGCTCACGGGGGGCTTTGTACTGGTCTACCGTGGTCAACACCAACAGGCAGCCGTCATAAGTCCAAGGCCCTCGCGATAACGCGCCATGAAGACGTTCTTCATCAGGCAGAGTGAACAGGAAGAGGTCAGCACCAAAATTACGAATCCGAAGCTCAAATTCACATTTCCATGCCTTTCCCAAAGTGCGCTCCAGCAGTTTGACGTCGACGGAGCGAGCAATCAGAACTTTGCCCAGCAAAGAGCACTGAAACGACGCAGCAGAGGAATCAGAAGCCAAATCGTCAACATCCAGAGATACTTCTTCAGCAGCAGTGAGGGTAAGGCCCACACACTTAGAAGCCAAACCATCAACCTTGGAAGAAGAAGCTGCCATACTGAAGAAAAGAGGAGAGAAAGTATAGGTGGAAGAGAAAATTAAGAAGACAAAGATACGGGAGTGGAAGATCCAGAGAGGAGAGTTGGGCACGGATGAAGGCAGAGTGTGAATGGAACCCGATGATAAATAACCAAGCAGAAAACAAGGGCGATGGGAAGCATGCAGGATTAGGGTACTAGGGTATAATGATTTGCATGTATTAGGGTATGAGCTGGAGAATGAAGAAGATCGTAGCGTGGACGAATGGGTAAGAGATTGTGTAAATGTGTCATTAGGGTGAGGAAGGTGAACTGAAAAAAACACTGCAGTGCATGTCGAGGAAGACGAAGCAACAAGCTGACGGCGAGAAAGAGAGCAAACCCCTAGGGCAAGGAAAAAAAGAGTGAATCCTATTACAGGGGCAAGAAGTTATGTTTCAGATTCCAGTCATTGGTCCTCTTCAAAAGAACAATTTATGCAACAATAATATTTTTAGTTTTTAAAATGCCTTAAATAGTACTAAATTGTGTAACAAGGGTATCCGCAAAAAAATGAAATAAGTATTATATATTACCTGAAAATGATATAAATTATAAAAATGTACATAAATATATATAAATTACACAAAACTAAAACCATACAAATTCTAAAAATATATAATCTTTTGATGATTACTCATAGTGGAAGGAGTGAAGAGCTGAAAATATCTAATATATTATTTAGTTTCAAATATAATTTTGTATATGTATAATTAACGGTAATATCATTGACAATCGTAAATTTTGTTCTTTTTTACTTTTTTCTTCCGTGGATTTCAGCTTAAATGGATAAATGTACGATCCCTTTAACATCACCTTTTTGTTCCAAAAAATGGACGCTACATATACCACAACCCAAATGATTATCTATGCTCTATATTTTAGTCGTACAATATTAGATAAAGGCACCTTATTTGCCTTTATCATAAAGGTAACAATATATGTCATCGATATAAAATTATATATACCATGGGTATATATAATATTAGCCATGATTATATATAAATAATAACCATCATATAAAATACTATCTTAATATATAAATAATTGTTAGTAATAAATTTAAGTGAATCTTAACGTTTATGAACAAAAACTTTCTTATGGTGGTTTTTTTTATGTGTGGTGTAGGATAATCCTTTTTAACTTGTTTTATATTTTATAATGTCGTCATTGATTCGACACATATTAAAGGTTTGTGGTAACGACCTTAAACCCTTCACTACATACCCTAAAATAGGTTTTCATTGTTTTAGCTTTCCTATGGTGGTATTTAAGATCTATGCTGACTAATACGTTCAAGTATATGAACAACTAATAATCTTTTATTTATTAGTTTAAGCTTTTATATACAAAAAATCGTTGCCATAGACATTAAGATATGTAAGCCATGTATATATAAATATGTATGCCATAGCTAAATAAAATATTGGCCATGGTTGTATATCGTTAATATTCCATTGCTTGTATAAAGGGTTTATGGTTTAGGGTCTTACAATGTTTGTATTACAAACTCTAAAAGTGTTTCGGTATTTTTTAACTGATCATATGTCATTTTTATGGTTTGTGGTATAGGGTAATGTTGGTGTAGAGTCATCTTAAAAAAATCATTTTGAGGCTAGCTACTAAGCCTGTAGCTTGTATGTCGCCAGCAGCCAATGAGTGCATTTAGTAATTTTGTAACTACAAATAACAACTTCTTTAAAAATTATTAGTTATCTGGTGGCTATCAATTTTCATATATATGGCTAATATTTCCTATAAAAATGGCTAACATTTTTTTCTATATGGTTGACATTAATGCCTTTATGTAAAAGCAATTTGGTGTCCTTTAGCGTAACCACACCCTATTTTAGTTCCAACTCTCCTAAATACTCTAATGATGACAACTGCGGGAATAATTTGGCTTAACAAGTTTCTCTTGAGGTAGGTTCCCTAAGTGTGTTAGTATTTATTTCTTTTGGATTAACAACATAGATCCAAGTAAAAGACACGAACAAGTGATTATTAGATTTTATATTGCCAGACTAAGGCCTATCACCACAACAGGTAAGTAATAACTAAATATAATTACTAAAGTATGATATATGGGTAGAACAAATATTAAGATCCAAAAGTCAAGTATCTTACAAAAGTCTGGTTGGTGTAGGTAAGAAGTAATAAGCTAAGGAGTTAGGGGATGCTATGCATGGTGTAGGCTATAAAGTTTTCCCCATGGAAATGATATATGGTTTAAAATAGACAACTTTGGTAGCTTAGACATAATAAGACAATAAGGATGATAGAGTGATCAATAAGTAACAACAATCTCTTTAATTGGCTGCTAAACTTCGTAGACACGTCCAATTTAGGCTTCGGTACCTTCGCTGAATTCATACTCTTAGGGGCTTTGGTGTCTTTATAGTCTTAAACCACGATCCTTTTTGCTCAAGATATGCATCTTTATTAGCATGTTGAGCCCAATATGGCTGAAGAAACATATCCCTTTTCATCATCCAACGATTCACCAACCCTTTGGAAAACCTGGTCAACATCCCTCCAAGAATGATCCCCTGATTAACCTATTTGGACTCTGAAAGAGCAATAAGGAACAAAATTGAAGGTTAATGAGGATCCTATCCTTGATATAGTGCATCTAGATTACATCTCGGGTGTAGACAACATGCTTCCTTGAGAACAGATAGTGATGTTGTGTGATAGAGTGGAGGGGAAGATGCGTTGCAATCCTTAGCATCTTGGTGAAGTTAGTGACTTCTCCTTCCAACGGAAGGACATATCTTTGTGACTGATTTCCTATAGTTTCATCAAAATCTATGCACTCTTCTTGATAGTATTGCTGAGCAACCAGTCATGTCTTGTTCCTGGTAACTACCCTTGTGATTAAGCTTATGTATGAAAATCTTATCTAGTATGATCATGTGGTAATTAATTGGCCTAGGAACAAGATGAAACACCTTACATCTTTCTATTAGGTTAAGCTTCTCTTGCATTGCACAAATCCAGTCATGATCTTCAAGAGCTTCTTTCATATTCATTGTCTATAGGTTGAAGATTGAGACATGGGTGGTGACCTAGATTTTTTTTATTTGTTTACGATTTGCAAAGGGAGTTCATGATGATTCCGATCTTATATTAGTAAACTTATGACATTATTCTGGTCATTGTATTAGCTTTGAGGAAGGAGGGGTAGCTGTGTCATTTAGGTTTGTTATTTATTTTAGTTAAGGAAGAGAAGTTTCTTTTACGATATTGGTTTTCCCTCTTCATTTCTCTTGTCAGTTTCCCCATTCATTTCCTATGCTCATGCTCTCATCTTCTCCCTTTGCTTTTCTCTTTCTAATATTCTTCCAAGTCAAATTGTTGGAGTGGTTCGCTTGTGGAATTCCATTCATCAATCAGTCGTTCTTCAGGTTTGAGTTGTAGTTTTGATTTCGTTCTTTGTTGAGTTCCCTTCCTTTCTGATTTTGGTTCAAAATCTGATTGTTCAGTTCGTTGTCTATCTAGTTCGAGAGTGATTCGAGGAGGGCAATGTGTGGAGTTTGTCAAGTTGTGGTTGTGTCGGATGTGAGGTAGGTGGTAGATGGATTTGGTTGGTGGTGTGTTCACCCACGAGGGTTTCCAGTTATCGTTTTGTTTCCATATGTTTGTTTGATTCTTTGTTTTGTGGTGATTATGACTTGTTATGATTTGCGGTTTCATTTGTTCAAACCCGTGGGAGGGTTTTGGAATGCATATTTTGATAAGAACTGATATATATTTATGGTGATTTATGGGATTTGGTTTGCTTCATTTCGACTGTGATTTTTCTGCATACTGGTGTCCGGACGGGGCTTTGGATGCTGTGTTTTGCCGTCAGTTTGTGCTGTATCCAGACGGGGGTGGAGAGTCTTGGGATTGCAGTTCCACTTGTGTCCGAACTTGCAAGGACGGACAAGTCCAGAACAGCGTAAGAATTTTCTCGGACTTTGCCTGGACTTGTAAGTCTGGACAGATGTCCGGACGCACTTTGTATTTGCAAGCCAGTATGCGTATGGACTTGTAAGGTTAAAAACATATCCGCATGTGTGTGTTTTTGTAGTTCAACTTGTGTTCGGACTTGTAGTCGGACACATGTGGACACCCCCTATGATTTGCCTAAGTTGCTCGTTTGAGCGTTGTTATGACTTCCGTTTATGGGGTTATGTTCCCCTAATGTGTATAAGCTTTAATATGTTTAGTATGAGTTTACATGCGTTTTCGGTTTGAAGTACTCAGTCTACTTCTGATTTCTGATTCGTTCTGAAGTGGTTAGCTATGACTTCTATTTGGCTTTTTCTGTTTGCAAAGCTTTTAGCTAGTGTGGTATTCTTAAAACACCTTATCTGTTATGAAGAAAAGCTTCTATTATGGGGACCTAGTTATTTAGCTTCTGAGCCGTGGATGATCGGGTCTAGCTATCCCGTAGCATGCTACGCAGGATGTCCTTCTATTTCTGTTCCTCAGGGTTTTCTTAGGATGTTTAGTGACCGACGGGTCCATAGCTATCTTCGGCTTCTGATGTGGGATCTACGGATTCATAGGGCTTAGTGTTTACCCTTTTGATGTGTGAGCTGGTTTCTAGGGTATCGTTTCTGTTTTGTAAAGAGATATGTTCTGAACCACTCTGTTTGATCTCTGTTTAGAATTGTGATTGTGGTTTCTAATCCCGTTGTGCTTTGCTTCCATCTCTATTTCCGTCTTCTGGCTTCTGTTTATGTAAAACTTCTGATTCTGTAATGCTTTTGTCTTCTGTCTCTATATCTTCTGCTCTAATTTCTGATTCCGTTTTGATAAGCTTATGTGTATATATACGTATGTTCTGTAAAAGTGTTTTAAGCATGCTCAGCTAATAAAGTTTATCACCTATTGAGCTATGGTTTGCTTACTCCTATTATTCTGGCTATTGCAGGTTTTAGCATATTGTTGGAGACTTCTACTTCCGCTTTTGCTTTTAGTTTTGCTTTCCGGGCTTTGTATTTGTTTTGCGGCCTCGTGGCCTTTGTATTTACTTATGACTTTCGCTTTGTAATTCTTTTGGCTTCCGCTTTTGTAAGCAGTGCTTCCGCTTTATAAGTGTATGGATAAGCTGTGAAATCGTTATTTATGTAATAAAAGAGTATTCTGTATCTGTTTTGGGTGTCGATAGTGTAGCCTTGTGTGTCTTAAGTAATAAGCTTGTGGTGTGTGACAAGCTCAGAACTAGGGTGGTTTTAGGTTTGTTACACATATAAAGTAATCTATTTTCATAGTTGCGATCTTATTTGTAACCGCTTGTTAATGTAAGAGCATATCTGAGTGATTTTGAACCAGAGATTGCATGATTTTGAAATAATTGTTTAGATGCTTTTAAGAGAGGTGAAATACTTTCTTTAACTTGATATGGTTATTTTCCTAGCTTCTCTTGGGTGTCCGGTAAAGATTCAACAACGATAGTTGCTCAAACTAAACCTATCTTCTCCAGTGCCACCAGTTCTTTTGCATATATCAAACACAACAAGAACACTTTCATCAACTCTTATGTGTCCTCTTGTTGTACACTTAGCATGTTGTGCTATGGAGAGATATCCAAGGGATTACTACATTAGGGACATCACAATTGTTCTGTTGATAATATACATACAATTCCTACAACTCCAACCCAATTCTTTTTGGTAAACCACTACCCAACAACACTATACGGGCAGATTTTGTCCATTTTATGCTCTTTCTATCTACTACATTGTTTTATAGAAGTATTATTGTAGTCGAAAACGTGTTATTGTAGCTGGAAAAATGTTATTATAGTCAGAAAAAAGTGACTTATTCTTGTTTTCTTCACAAAATTCTTTGAGCTTTGCAGTCCTTATTTCTAAACGATGAGCTGGTTGAATGGCATTGATCTTTCTACTGCTCAAATTTTTGAACTTTACATAACAAAGGGTCACTGATAAACACACTTAAGCTTGTAAGACTGACATGAGACAAAGCATCCTTAGATTAGTGATAAAGACATCCTTCCACCTTTTCCACACCACACAAGGTAGTTTTTCACTCATACTAAACAATGAGTAGAGTAGAAAATGAACTTAAAGACCTCTACCGCACATCTAAAAACGCTAAGCATATTGTGCATGAACTTTGGTACCTATTAAAGCTCAAACAAAGCTATAAAAATGTCTTACAAGACTTCCAAAAGGGGAGTGGATAGGGAAACAAACTCTAGTTATGTAGTGCTTGAATCTTTTGATTGTTGATAAGTAAAGAAAAACTAAATGAAGTATGAGCATGTTGTAAAAGCAGTGAACACACTTTAGAAGGACGAATGAAGAATTAAGGATTTTGTATTCTCATTTCTCTTCACCTCAATTGTGAAAGAAATTCTCCCTTTTGCCACTCTATACACAAGATACATGAGACCGAACTTCTCGCATACACTAGTGCCAAGCTTCCTTTGATAGGGTAAACACTCAGTAGACCCACTAGTTTCTTCACATACAAGGACGAGACTTACAATTTACACAACATAAGCTCAATACATAAACACGGGGCATTACACAAGTACCACTGAGGTTGTTGTGACTTACACGCTCTCAACACTATGTGATACTAGGATACAACAAGGATCTTCACTTCGATTAAGACTGAAGATCTCCCACTAGATCATAATCTATTAATATAGGAGTACTATTTATGTCAGATCATGGCTGTTGACCCCTACGTTTTCATCCCTAAACCAAAGGATAGCAAAAAAAAAGAAAGGATTACAACAGTCCAAAGAACTCATCAAACATAGTCCAATATTCCGTGGATAATTAAATACACTAATAATCATTTAGGAAGTCAAACAAACCTTTAACATTCTTTTTAAAAGTGCAAAATTACTAAAATAAATAATAACCAAAATAGAACTATGATATATAGGTAGAACAAATAATAATTCCAAAAGTAAGTATCTCACAACATTCTAGCTCGAGTAGGTAAGAAATAAGAAGCTACGGGTCAGTGATGTTATGTATGACATAAACTCATTGAAAAAGAAATTGAAAATTCGCAAAAAATAAAAAATGAGTAAATAGGGAATTAGAAAAAAAAAAGGATAAAACTGCAATATATTAAAAAAAAAAAAAATAAGCTAAGTTATAATCGTACCGGTACGTAGGTGTAATCACCACTAGCATACACGGCCACACCTCCGAGACCATATTTCTGTCTTGTTCTGTTGTCCATCTTCACCCGCCTCCTTTTTCATCACCTCCACAGCCAAACACTACGATCATCATATCCCCATCTAACAACACATCATCCCCGCGTACAGACTGTAGATCGTACGGGACGCTCACTCCTAATATGGGTGTGGCTGTTATGTGACAGTCTAGTCAGCTTGCTGACTGGACTACTTATGTGGCATAATAAGGGTCCGTTCGTTTGAAGTCTTAATGCTTCAAAATCACATTAAGTTGCATTTATGGTTAATGTCCGACAAGACATGTATGCGATTTTGACTCAAAATCCAGGACAAATCGTGGGTGGAGTGACTTTATCTTAAAGGCTTGTTTTACTGCGTTTAACAATTAAGCTACATGTTTTATTTTACTGTCAATAAAATATTACTAACTTACCCTCATTCATTTTCACTTCCGTTGCCCGCACCTACCTCCAGTAGCAACCGTCAATGGTCCAATCAAGGGGCATATTGATACTTTCTTCACAAACTTTTACAAAATTTAAAGCTGGCAGAAGAAGGGCCCAATAACCAAAACTACTTAATCTCAGCTTCTCCACCTATGATTAATGTCTGATTAATGTTGCTGAAATTGGACCGCTGTCAAAAGAACGACCCCTAAATAATGGTAATATTTGTACTAACTTTAAATAGTCATAACTTTTAAAATATAAGTCCAAAATTAAAAATTTTTGCACCATTGTTCATCTAAATTCAAGCTCTTTAAAACAAGACCAGTCATGGATATGTTTCGACAAGTTTAAAAATTTATGTTAGTTATATGTACATATAACATATATCAACTTCACTTATGATTCACCACATACAGTTTAGAATACACCATATAACATTAATAATACACCACAAAACAATAATGATTCATTATTTGTTCCGAATTTTGTTATCTAATTCACCACTTATTCGTTAATGAATCATAATACCAATTTCAGTGAATCATAATATCAAATTTAATGAATCATAATATCATTTTGGTGAATCATCAGTCACATATAACAAGAAAACTTTTAAACAATAATACTACACAAAACAATATTTGGTACATAAGAAAAATACATCATTCGCTATATAAGGTTTATAATTTATTACAATACAATAATAATACACTAAAAACAATAATAATTTTGTATCGGTTCCGGAGTTTGTTATCTAATTCACCACTTATTAGTTAATGAATCATAATACCAATTTCAAATTAAATAATGATCATATATCAATTTAATGAATCATAACATCATTTTAGTGAATCATCAGTCACATATAAAAAGAAAATTTTTAAACAATAATACAACACAAAACAATATTTGGTACGTAAGAAAAATACATGATTCACCGTATAAGATTTAAAATACACCATACAACAATAATAATACATCACAAAACAATAATGATTTTTATCGGGTTCAAATTTGTAATCTAATTCACCACTTATTAATTAATGAATCATAATATCAATTTTAATGAATCATAATACCAATTTTAATGAATTATAATATCAAAACTAATGAATCATATATGATTTTAGTGTATCATCATACACATGTAAAAATAGGTTTTTTTTTAAGTTGTCAAAACATATCCATGACTGATCTTATTTTGAAGAGCTCGAATTTAGATGAACGATGATATAATTTTTTTTCATTTTGGACTTATATATTGAAAGTTACAACAATTTAAATTTAATATAGTAAAAAAGTAACCCAGTCAACAAAATAATCCCAGTCAGCTGCTGACTGGGACTGCCATGTTAGCAGCTCGCACAAAAAGTTTGTGCGGATGGTTCGTCCGCTCGAATTTGCGCCCCGTGTAATACCATCCCACTGACCATTCCCATCTACCGCCGCCAACTAACAAGTAGGGCCGATTTCGGGGCTGTGCTTAAATCTAAATGAGACATTTTATAAAATTAAATTATGTATATATATAAAAATTACTAAATTAAATTATGTCACTTTACTCTATAAATAAATAAGTAAAAATAAAGATTTTGAAGATTTGTGAATATCTTAATCATAAGCATTTCAATTTACTATATTTATTTAATTACTATTATACTCAGTGAAAAAAATTTGGGGCCCATCATTTTGGGGGCCCCTATTCTGTCAAGCGGAATGCACCACCCTCCGAGACGGCCCTGCTAACACCGTTACTTCACTACCAGCATATGCCAACACCAAACGAGCATCCACGAATCCCGATGACTCCACTGAAATACATCTTACTGCGGTGGATCAACACTCTTTGATATTTTGGTATTCTGAGTCTTCTAAGGAATTTCATTAGGCAAAATACTAAGCTTTTATTGAACCCATGAATTAGTAATGAAAAGATATCTAATAAAGAAGATAATGACTTAAAATTCATAGTGCTCCAGGAAAATCAAAACGTATGCATTTCAAACTCTATTTCCAAAACGTGTGGTTGATTTGAGGTTGAAGTTGCTCTTTCCTAATTGAATATACAGATAGATCTGTCATTACTTTGATGCTTGCAGCCATATGGATCATTCATAGATGCTGAGCAGCACATAAGCACAAATAGTGTAGGAATCCCTTAGGTTTTTTTTGTGAAACATTAATGAATTCCATAGATAGCATCAATTTTTTTTTCTTTCTGAAAACATTAGATAGCATGGAAGGGTTTAGTGGGCTTTAGTAAGTACGCCCGAATAAGTAATATTGCATCTAGAGGCAAGATTAGAGCTCAAGCGAGATAGTAAAGTTTTGGTAAGTAGATGTTCTTGGTAGAAATGTGAGGTATGTGTGGGGTTGTTTTTTCTGTCCTAGTTGTATTGTGTGGTTACCGCTTTGGCGGCTCTCTAGGCTTTTGCCTAGTTTCTGGCCTTGTGCCCTAACTATCGAAAAAAAAGATAGCATGGAAGTTAGCTACCCAGTAAATGTAGCAAGATAATAATGAAGATTACCTAGTAATTATTTATTTTTTGTTGATAATTTAACATCCTAAAAAGTGACCTGAACCTACGAGCTCCATCAGTGGTACTGGTTGGCTCCCCTTAGGTTCTTCCCCTTCCATATTGGCTAATCTTGGAATTGAAGAGCATAGAAGAAGATAATAATAATGAAGTCCTACGGACTTATTAACATACTTACCTGGGCTGGGTTTATGGGTATCATGAAGGCCCATGGCCTGGATTAATAGTTTCCATTGTAGTTTGGAAATGTATTAGTCCAACATCTTCCCAAAGTGGAAGAGTGTACGTCAAATTTTGTGGTAGTGGGGTCTGCGTTCGCGGCCCCTATCCATATAGAATAACAAATTTTAGAGGCCCATTTGGTTGTGAACCAATATATTATCCAAACTCGGGTACATTCCATCTGCTAGTGATCCAATACTATTACCAAAGTTCCGCCCATTCCGTTGTGGCCGAAACGTGGGTTTATGACTGTTTGTCCGTAATCAGTAGATTGTACCAAGCAAGTTCTTTACGGGGAAATAGAGGACCTAGAGGCTATAGTATTGTCCTGATTATTTGAAATATTTTTATTATTTACCTCATTATAAACTTATCAAGTATCTAGCACATCATCCGGTTATCAAAAATCTAATAAGTTTTTCTTATTTGTGTAAAGTTTGATTCATAACAATCATTATTAATGCAACACAACATGCCTAATAGAGCCTTTTTCATAAAATCAAAATTTTTTAATATTGTAATATTTTATGTCTTTACCAAATTAAAATATTTTTTAACCCAATAACCTATAATTTTTCATTCACTAATTTCAAATGCATGTTTCAAAACTAAAACTACATCTTTTAGTTGGGTATTATCAAGCAGAGATTTGGTTTACACTGCAACTCAGTGGCTTAGGTCCTAGGGCTTAGAGTGGCCAACAAATTTGTGTTAGTACACGTAGGCAAAGGAATGGAAGGATGAGATCAAGTTAGTGAGAGGAGTTCATTTGCTCTTTTTACTCCAAGTTTGTTATTTCATTGAGTTTTATTTCTCTTCTTCGTGGTAATTATGAACTCTAAGTTTTTGTCATATATTCGAATCGCCAAGTCCTCAAACACTCTTGTCTCTCTTTTTAATACACTAATTTCCCAAAACCTTATTTGGCCATTCAAGTTGTTGTCAACTTGGACTCTCATCTTTCACTTCATTGTCAGTTATGGAGCTTGACTTTTATGTTATCTAATTGAGAGCGGTTTTCAATTTCTAGTTTCATTTATGGTTGTCGATATCCTTTTCCATCAAGCGTTGTTGTTTCTCTCTTATGATGAATGCTATGCTTTATTTGTGATCCTTATGTAAATTTTACCTCCATTGTGCCTTTTTGAGAAAATCTACTGCGTGAACCAACTGAGGTGATGGTGTTTGCATGTTGAATTTTAGCATATTGAGGAGAGAAAAAAAAATACTTCAACCTTTATTGTTTGTACAAAAGAGTTTTGAATTACAGCAGAAAAGAGTTATAATGGAGATTCAAACTTAGACAAGAAAAGAGAGATGAGGCGGGAGGCTACACAGAGCGCAGAAGAGGGAAAAGCATAATGAATTACTATCTGTCGAGATAGCTCACACTACTAAAACCTAACTTAACCTTTTTACTAGAAAAGGGCTAAAACACCTTCACTTATATAACATTTAAATACAGTTGACTTAGGTCTTAACTTTCTTAACAACCCCTCTCAAAACAAACAAGCTCATTGTTTTGTTTTGCTAATCCAAGTTAAGACCCATAGAGAAAAGGAAGATGAAAATAGTTCACTTCGAGCCTTTGATGTCTTGAATCCCAAGTTGTTTCAGAATTATTGGATAAGTGTGTCCTGGCAGAACCTTGGTGAATACATCTGCCATTTGTTGTCCAGAAAGTATAAACTTCACCCGCACAAGACCATCAAGTAGCTTCTGTCTTACAAAGTGGCAGTCCACTTCTATATATTTTTTCCTCTCATGGAAGACCGGATTTTTGGCAATGTGCACTGCAGCTTGGCTGTCTGATTTGGGTGGAATTGGTTGTATCTCCTCTATTCTCAATTCATGCAGCAACCTTGTCAACCAGCTCACATCTGCCACAGCCTGTCTTAATGCCCTATACTCTGCTTCAGATGAGGAAAGAGCCACATTAGATTGTTTGTTAGATTTCCAAGATGAAGCACTCCTAGCTCAATATAAAAACCACTAATGGACTTTCTTGTATTGAGACATTCTACACAATCAACATCACAATAAGCTATTAGCTCAAAGTTTGAAGCATTAAGGGTTAATCCATAGTTCAAAGTATGCAGCTCTCATATGAACTTCTTTGGGTTTTTGTAGAAATTAACTTAGCAACTCAGCATAAAAAGATAAATAAGGTTTTATGTGTGTCAAAAACATCATTTTTCTTATCAGTCTTCTAAAAACCATAGGATTTTCTAAAGGCTTACCATCCTCTAAAAGCATGGTACTGTTCTAAAGGCTTACCTCTAAAAGCAGTTTGGTATTCTGTTCTAAAGGCCCTGCTGTTTTCTTTGACTTGTCACATCCAAACTCATTAATAAGTTGTTCACAATAACTTCTTTGCATCAGAATCATGCCCCTTCCTGTCAAGGAATTACATTCCAAGAAATCTTCCTAGACAACCTATATCTTTAATTTTAAACTTCTGATGCAACCTGTTTTTCATTTGCCGTATCATATCAATATCATCACCAGTGAGCAAAATATCATCAACATAAACAGCTAAAATGGTGATTCTCTCATTATATCTCATAGTAATTAAAGAATAATCATTTAAGGACTGTTCAAATCCTAAAGAACAAAGTAAACCACTCAACTTTTCATGCCATTGCCTTGAGGCTTGTTTCAGCCCATAAAGTGATTTCTAGTGGCAAATCCATATATACTTCCTCGGGCAAATCCCCATGCAAAAAGTCATTGTTGATGTCTAATTGTTTAATGTCCCACTTCCTCTTTACAACAAGAATGATTATAGCTTTAATTGTTGTGAATTTTATCATGGGGGAGAAGGTTTCCAAATAATCTATTCCATGCTTTTGATTATAACCCTTAGCCAATAGTCTTGCTTTATATCTTTCAAGAGTGTCATCAGCCTTGTATATAATCTTATAAACCCATTTTGAACCTATGGGTTTCTTGTTGTTAGGGCAGTCCACTACTATCCATGTCTTGTTTATTTCTAAAGCACTAATTTCCTCTTTCATAGCGCTAATCCACTTTTCATTTTCTACAGCCTCATAATAATCATGTGGTCCAGTTTCACCTTTTACCTCTGCTAAGCAGGAAGTATAATCTACTTATCTTTACAAATCAACAGGTTTAGACATCATAAAATATTTTTGATGAGGTGAGAAAAGAATGCATTACAAATATGCTTAGTAAGAGTTTGTTGTGATTGCTGTAATGAGAGTTTATGATAAAATAAATCAAGGAAAGGATCAGAAAACTTATCTTGCGTTTGATGTGTTACACTTCCCAACTGGTAATCATCAAGGTACTTTGGTACTTGTCTTTCTGTTATCGATCTCTTAAGATCCATGTTCTCTTGTTCTTCTAAGTTACCAGTGTCTGTTGCAATGATTTCTTCTCCTCGTTCAGAATCAGTTGCTATCTGTTCATCCCCAGCAGCTGTTTGTTCATTTCTTGTAGCCGCTCCTGATGCATATTCTTCATTGCTATGGACAGGTGCTGTTTGTTCATCCCAAACAACTATTTGTTCATTTCCTGCAACCTCTTCTGATGCATATTCTTCATTGCTATGGACAGGTGTGCTAAGCATCTCAACATAGGGTTAGTTTGATCCAAATTATTATTCTCAACTAGTAAAGAAAAATGGTGTTCATCTTCAAGGATGTCAGTTTGTTTATCTAAACTATTTGTATGTTCAGAACTTATTATTTTAGTTCCTCTATAGGGGAAGATATTCTCATAAAACTGAACATCTATGTTAATGATAATCTTATTATTATCCAGATCAAATAACTTGTATCCCTTTTTGTTTTCTGGATAACCAAGGTATTGGTACCCTAGGTTTTATTGAAAATGGCAACAGAGTAAGTTTGGGTGACAGAAGGAGTCTCACTGATAATGGCAACAAAGTAACTCTGGGTGACAGAAGGAGTCTGACTGCGTAAGGAGTCGTGCTGCGACATAAGATTATCCTGGAAAGTTCTAGAAGCAATGAGGTAAACCTCTACTGTTAAAACGTGGAGAAATACAAGGAAATAATTGCTCCACGCGTTCACATATGATCAGCTCCAAAAATCAAGGCGGTCAAGGTTAGAGAAGGCCAGTACGAGTCCTACTACAGAGCAGTTGAGATATTTCCTGGCCAATGCTTAGTGTGAGGTTGTGGGAGGTCGTGGAAACATCAGTTTACATGTTATGAGAGCAGTTACTTCGGGTATTATCAGTATTTAAGCAGTTATAAGTCATTTGCAATAGTTGGGGCTTTTTACTTCCACATTTCTAGAGAGAGAGTCATACTGATAAGTTTTCATTTTGAGAGATTATATCGAGACTATGTCTATTCTATGCTCATATAGATTCATCTAGCTTATAGAGCTATTCCACCTAAACACTCCACACGTTGTATTAATCTATATTTAGAGTGTTTGGGTGTAGGTGTTAAGCATAACTACTCTGTCTAACCCCAAGATAGGACACTAGGTTGTAATTCACTTCGAATTTAAATACAAGCATATTCTGTCTTGTCAATTCTACACAAAAAGCTTCCGCATTATCTCCTTGGAAAATACTTGTTGTTAGTCGAGTTGGTTTGAGACTAACACCTCAGACCTACTCGATCAGCACCTCGATCCTATCAAGTGGTATCAGAGCCTGTGTTGGCTGATAAATCTCTCAAGATGGTAGAAAATTCTAACTCAGATGAGGTTGAGTTAGGCACCACCAGTTTGATGTGCTTGATGGCTCACAATGGTGAGAAAACCGCTCATAATCAGGTAAGTAAGACTCCCTTTGTATCTTTTTTATCAAATCTTGTTGCTAATGCAAATTCTGCACCCTCTTTATAGATTCAAATCATCCTAAGTTTGATCTAACCGAGGAAGAAGAAAGAATTGCCTTACTTTATGAAGAGATACACGTTCTAGAAGGGCATGTCACCAAAGATCGAATCAAACTTCATGAATCTGATAGCACAATTCAGAAACTTCAGCAAGAGTTGTGTGATGCTAGAACCCTCATCAATATCTTAGATACACATCAAGTCACTCTACATCAAAAGCTTAAAAAGAAAAAATCTAAGCCACATCCAAAAGATCTCTTTAAGCCACTCACTTTCGTTCGAGAAATCGCTGCCATTAAAAAACCAAAGTGGTGTGAGGAAAAGCTTATTGAGTTGAAATCCACTCAAACAAAACTTGAAAAGGGAAGTTGAAATCCACTAAGAGCAACTCTCTCAAATCAATGACTGCCCCATCATGGCTGAAAAGTAAAAATAGAGTGAATCTTGCTGAAATGACATCAAGGCCAAATAATCTTTCTCGTTATAAGCTTCAACGTGAGAAATTTTCAAATAAGTTTAGGTGGCAAAAGAAGTACGTTATACTCCCTCCGATTGCGGATATTATGGTTATGAATGTCATACAGACTCTTCCTGTAATAAACTTTGTCATGATTTGTCATTTAATATATCTCATGTGTCTACAATTATCAAAGCTCGTGATCTTTACTATAGTACTTCTTCATGATTGCTAAACGAGAAATTGTTAGGAAAACTATATATAAAATGAATAAAATAATAACCTATTCCTACAACTCTACTACGGGTAGCAAAATAAAACCCGGTCGGAGTATAGTGTACATATATTACGACCGAGAGTATCGAACCCAAGGGACTTATAGAAAATTAGTCCTAATCCGGTAATAACCTATTCTAAGACAAGGGGGGAAATTGAAATGTTTTCTAATCCTAATCAAAACTAACTAACTAAGTGGTAATTACAATGAAATTATCCTTGATCCAGGGTGTGAAACCATCTAAGTATCAATATGAACTCGAAACATAGCACAAGCCTTCGAACTAACCAACAATTGAATACGCCGGGTTTCCTGCCGGATACCACTTGCACGGCATATTCAAAGACATTGAATATGCCGGACATTGGCCACCCGGCAGTGCATCCGGCATAGCCATATTGCATATTATTTCTCCAGTTTCCGGGTAGAAAACAGAAGACTCATCCCTATTAACAAATCGAGCATATATCATGCCGCGAAATGAACAAGGAAATGGGGGAAAATGGATTAATTCTCACTCTTACCACTAACCCTTAAATCATAAGAAGAGAGTAGAAAGACCATTAAGAGAGTCTAACCTATCTTACTTGGGACTTGTCTTCCACAAGTAAGAATTGCATGAAGAGAAAAAGAGATCAACCTATTCTCTTTCAATAAGAACCTTACTCTTAATAAACTTGAAAATTATATTAAAGAAATCATATTGTTTACAAGAAGGAATTCATCCCTAACCAAGAATAAGCAAGGAGTTCCTACTCCACCATCCACACAAATCGAGAGAGAGAATACACAGGAGATAAGAAGATTGGATGTAGCCTTAACCCGCCATGGATTCTTCTCTTCGCGTGGAAAGTTGCATAGAACTTCCTTGGACACCAACACCTTGGAAGAGTGCGGAAATGGAGTAATGAATGGAGTGTAATATGATGTTGAAGTGTGTTGAATTGTAGCCTTCCTCGGCCTATTTATAGGCATTAATTGTGTCGATGCCGGGCGTCGTGCCGGATCACCAATAGCCGGCACACGTGTTAAATGCGCCCAACTGTTAACGGTCGAAACCGTCAATTCCGCGCGAAACAGTGCATATGCCGGGTAGGATATACCCGGCATCACACCCGGCATCATCCTTTTCACCAACGGTCAATAACTGCTATCGCTTGGTCAACCGTGGCGACTCTTCACTTATGCCGGATGGAATCTACCCGGCATTAGGTCCGGCAATGCCTCTTTTCTGTTCTGTGCTTATGCCGTGCAGAAACTACCCGGCATGGAGTTCGGCTTCAACTGAACTTTTGCCTAGAAAATCATTCCTTGCACATAAAACTCATAAAAACATAAATATGTACAAATAATATATTTTAACACATAATAAGCATAAATAACATAAATATAACTTTATTTAGATAAATATAATACTAAATCTAATGCATAAAATATGATAAGTCTGCGGCTTATCAAGGCCCTACACTTACCTTTTGCTAGTCCTCGAGCAAAACAAGATTAGAACGGACTAATTACTTATGCACAAAACAGATAAACTCTAGAATGAAAATGTAGATAAATATTTCCAACTATATGACTCTAATTCATAAGTATTACTTAATCTACCTTATCTTGTCAAAACATACTAATGGGTATAAAACAAGGAATTTCAAAATCGATCAAAAACTTTTGGGCTATTTTGCATAAGGGATTTTTGTAATCTCTCCTTTTTCCGGTTTCCATCATTCAGCTCTATTTTTCAAGAGTTTCTGAATGTGGCCAAGACACTCATCATTGGTTTTATGAATCAGCCCTATTTTGCAAGAGTTTCTGACTCAACCATGATTTTTTTTTTTTTGCATTGAAGAACAGGGAATTTAGGAGAAAAATAAAAGGAAAAACTCTTGTTTCTTGCTTTTATTCTGAGGCACTTTATGAAACCTCTAGGAATATATTGCTTTTCCTTTAGAAGAAGATTTTTCTTTCTTTTTTTCTTTTTCTTATTCTTTCTTTTGCACAAAAAACCCTTTTTAAGATTTTCACCCAAAAGATTTTTCACAATTTGAAAAAGAAAAGAAAAGAATACCCATAAGTACATAAAGGAAAGAATTAGGAGCAAGATCATGTACTCATGTTAATAAAGAGAATCATAGAGTTAAAAACAGGAATCTACAAGTCATTAGAAAGCTTACCTCTTGAGAGAACAAGCTTTTAGTCATTCCTAATCTTATCTTGATCAAAAACATGCAAAAAGTTTAGTAAAACATTGATAAACTTTAAACTTATGCAAATTATTTATAAACAAACATATATATATTTTTTAAGGGGGATCCCTGCCCTACACTTGGCAGGAACACTATCCCCAGTGTTCGAAAGAAAAAAAAGAAAATAAATAAAGAAAGACTGTAACAGATAAAATTAAAAGTAATTAAGAAGAAAATGACTCCCCTGTGGTGCAAGAAGACTAGACGCGTGGGGCTGCCCTACACTTAGCCTTTGGCTACTTGGCAGAGTGATCAGAGATATCGATAGAGATATGAACGATCTCGCATACTCCCATTGATAAATTTAGCGTTGGAGACGGGAGTTGACCAAGCGGTCATGGTTGAGCAAAAAGTTGCTGCATTTGTGTAGGGAGCGCGTTTGTTGGTTTTGTCGTTGCCGTAAGGAACGAACAAATGTCTTCTTTGTCACCTGATCGCGGTCAGATGAATCTTCATGAAGATTATGCGATCGGAGATGCATTCACCTTATTTACTTAGGAAGAGCAACACACAATATTAATTTAACCAAGAAATATATAAATATATAATAAATGTTGCGAAACGAAAAGAAAAATAGAACATATTGAATATGCCGGACTTCGTGCTGGGCATGAAGTATCCGGCATTTGACTTCCTCCTTTATGCCGGGTAGAGTGCCGGGTGAATCTTACCCGGCAGTGGACTTCCTCCACTATTGCCGGGTTTATACCAACCGGCATGTTGCCCGGCGTGACATAAAATCGAACATGACTTAATTCAAAGACAATGTAAAGGATAATCAAATTAAATGTAAGAGTAAATAAGGGATTGTAGGAGATTACTCCTAATTGTCCCTACAATGTGCGACAAAATTATTGAGAGAAATTGAGCATGCCGGGTGACATGCCGGATCAAACCCGTCTATAGGACTTCCTCCACTAATGCCGTGTGTAGCAAACCCGGCACAATACACGGCATGCGCAAAAATCGAAATTCAAAATAAAGAAAAATAGTATAGGGACTCATATAAGAAAAATAATGAAAGGAGTAGACAAGAATACATTAAGATTTGATAAACTCAACAGCGTATGAAATTTTGAAAACAATTTGAACATGCCGGACATGATGCCGGGCAAATCCTGTCCGGCATCGGACTTCCTCCGGGTTTGCCGGGTGACAGATGCCCGACATTTTGAACGGCACATTCAAATCTGCAAACTAAGTGCGAAAAAAAATTAAAGGATCAAGGAATCAAAGAATCAAAGAATAAAGAATAAGGCGTTTTACCGAATTAAGGACTTGGACTAATTCCAAGTCCCCGGCAACGGCGCCAATTTGCTAAACGAGAAATTGTTAGGAAAACTATATATAAAATGAATAAAATAATAACCTATTCCTACAACTCTACTACGGGTAGCAAAATAAAACCCGGTCGGAGTATAGTGTACATATATTACGACCGAGAGTATCAAACCCAAGGGACTTATAGAAAATTAGTCCTAATCCGGTAATAACCTATTCTAAGACAAGGGGGGAAATTGAAATGTTTTCTAATCCTAATCAAAACTAACTAAACTAAGTGGTAATTACAATGAAATTATCCTTGATCCAGGGTGTGAAACCATCTAAGTATCAATATGAACTCGAAACATAGCACAAGCCTTCGAACTAACCAACAATTGAATACGCCGGGTTTCCTGCCGGATACCACTTGCACGGCATATTCAAAGACATTGAATATGCCGGACATTGGCCACCCGGCAGTGCATCCGGCATAGCCATATTGCATATTATTTCTCCAGTTTCCGGGTAGAAAACAGAAGACTCATCCCTATTAACAAATCGAGCATATATCATGCCGCGAAATGAACAAGGAAATGGGGGAAAATGGATTAATTCTCACTCTTACCACTAACCCTTAAATCATAAGAAGAGAGTAGAAAGACCATTAAGAGAGTCTAACCTATCTTACTTGGGACTTGTCTTCCACAAGTAAGAATTGCATGAAGAGAAAAAGAGATCAACCTATTCTCTTTCAATAAGAACCTTACTCTTAATAAACTTGAAAATTATATTAAAGAAATCATATTGTTTACAAGAAGGAATTCATCCCTAACCAAGAATAAGCAAGGATTCCTACTCCACCATCCACACAAATCGAGAGAGAGAATACACAGGAGATAAGAAGATTGGATGTAGCCTTAACCCGCCATGGATTCTTCTCTTCGCGTGGAAAGTTGCATAGAACTTCCTTGGACACCAACACCTTGGAAGAGTGCGGAAATGGAGTAATGAATGGAGTGTAATATGTTGAAGTGTGTTGAATTGTAGCCTTCCTCGGCCTATTTATAGGCATTAATTGTGTCGATGCCGGGCGTCGTGCCGGATCACCAATAGCCGGCACACGTGTTAAATGCGCCCAACTGTTAACGGTCGAAACCGTCAATTCCGCGGAAACAGTGCATATGCCGGGTAGGATATACCCGGCATCACACCCGGCATCATCCTTTTCACCAACGGTCAATAACTGCTATCGCTTGGTCAACCGTGGCGACTCTTCACTTATGCCGGATGGAATCTACCCGGCATTAGGTCCGGCAATGCCTCTTTTCTGTTCTGTGCTTATGCCGTGCAGAAACTACCCGGCATGGAGTCCGGCTTCAACTGAACTTTTGCCTAGAAAATCATTCCTTGCACATAAAACTCATAAAAACATAAATATGTACAAAAATATTTTAACACATAATAGCATAAATAACATAAATATAACTTTATTTAGATAAATATAATACTAAATCTAATGCATAAAATATGATAAGTCTGCGGCTTATCAAGGCCCTACACTTACCTTTTGCTAGTCCTCGAGCAAAACAAGATTAGAACGGACTAATTACTTATGCACAAAACAGATAAACTCTAGAATGAAAATGTAGATAAATATTTCCAACTATATGACTCTAATTCATAAGTATTACTTAATCTACCTTATCTTGTCAAAACATACTAATGGGTATAAAACAAGGAATTTCAAAATCGATCAAAAACTTTTGGGCTATTTTGCATAAGGGATTTTTGTAATCTCTCCTTTTTCCGGTTTCCATCATTCAGCTCTATTTTTCAAGAGTTTCTGAATGTGGCCAAGACACTCATCATTGGTTTTATGAATCAGCCCTATTTTGCAAGAGTTTCTGACTCAACCATGATTTTTTTTTTTTGCATTGAAGAACGGGGAATTTAGGAGAAAAATAAAAGGAAAAACTCTTGTTTCTTGCTTTTATTCTGAGGCACTTTATGAAACCTCTAGGAATATATTGCTTTTCCTTTAGAAGAAGATTTTTCTTTCTTTTTTTTTCTTTTTCTTATTCTTTCTTTTGCACAAAAAACCCTTTTTAAGATTTTCACCCAAAAGATTTTTCACAATTTGAAAAAGAAAAGAAAAGAATACCCATAAGTACATAAAGGAAAGAATTAGGAGCAAGATCATGTACTCATGTTAATAAAGAGAATCATAGAGTTAAAAACAGGAATCTACAAGTCATTAGAAAGCTTACCTCTTGAGAGAACAAGCTTTTAGTCATTCCTAATCTTATCTTGATCAAAAACATGCAAAAAGTTTAGTAAAACATTGATAAACTTTAAACTTATGCAAATTATTTATAAACAAACATATATATATTTTTTAAGGGGGATCCCTGCCCTACACTTGGCAGGACACTATCCCCAGTGTTCGAAAGAAAAAAAAAGAAAATAAATAAAGAAAGACTGTAACAGATAAAATTAAAAGTAATTAAGAAGAAAATGACTCCCCTGGTGCAAGAAGACTAGACGCGTGGGGCTGCCCTACACTTAGCCTTTGGCTACTTGGCAGAGTGATCAGAGATATCGATAGAGATATGAACGATCTCGCATACTCCCATTGATAAATTTAGCGTTGGAGACGGGAGTTGACCAAGCGGTCATGGTTGAGCAAAAAGTTGCTGCATTTGTGTAGGGAGCGCGTTTGTTGGTTTTGTCGTTGCCGTAAGGAACGAACAAATGTCTTCTTTTGTCTGATCGCGGTCAGATGAATCTTCATGAAGATTATGCGATCGGAGATGCATTCACCTTATTTACTTAGGAAGAGCAACACACAATATTAATTTAACCAAGAAATATATAAATATATATATATAAATAAATGTTGCGAAACGAAAAGAAAATAGAACATATTGAATATGCCGGACTTCGTGCTGGGCATGAAGTATCCGGCATTTGACTTCCTCCTTTATGCCGGGTGTGCCGGGTGAATCTTACCCGGCAGTGGACTTCCTCCACTATTGCCGGGTTTATACCAACCGGCATGTTGCCCGGCGTGACATAAAATCGAACATGACTTAATTCAAAACAATGTAAAGGATAATCAAATTAAATGTAAGAGTAAATAAGGGATTGTAGGAGATTACTCCTAATTGTCCCTACAATGTGCGACAAAATTATGAGAGAAATTGAGCATGCCGGGTGACATGCCGGATCAAACCCGTCTGGCATAGGACTTCCTCCACTAATGTGCCGTGTGTAGCAAACCCGGCACAATACACGGCATGCGCAAAAATCGAAATTCAAAATAAAGAAAAATAGTATAGGGACTCATATAAGAGGAAAATAATGAAAGGAGTAGACAAGAATACATTAAGATTTGATAAACTCAACAGCGTATGAAATTTTGAAAACAATTTGAACATGCCGGACATGATGCCGGGCAAATCCTGTCCGGCATCGGACTTCCTCCGGGTTTGCCGGGTGACAGATGCCCGGCATTTTGAACGGCACATTCAAATCTGCAAACTAAGTGCGAAAAAAATTAAAGGATCAAGGAATCAAAGAATCAAAGAATAAAGAATAGGCGTTTTACCGAATTAAGGACTTGGACTAATTCCAAGTCCCCGGCAACGGCGCCAATTTGCTAAACGAGAAATTGTTAGGAAAACTATATATAAAATAATAAAATAATAACCTATTCCTACAACTCTACTACGGGTAGCAAAATAAAACCCGTCGGAGTATAGTGTACATATATTACGACCGAGAGTATCGAACCCAAGGGACTTATAGAAAATTAGTCCTAATCCGGTAATAACCTATTCTAAGACAAGGGGGGAAATTGAAATGTTTTCTAATCCTAATCAAAACTAACTAAACTAAGTGGTAATTACAATGAAATTATCCTTGATCCAGGGTGTGAAACCATCTAAGTATCAATATGAACTCGAAACATAGCACAAGCCTTCGAACTAACCAACAATTGAATACGCCGGGTTCCTGCCGGATACCACTTGCACGGCATATTCAAAGACATTGAATATGCCGGACATTGGCCACCCGGCAGTGCATCCGGCATAGCCATATTGCATATTATTTCTCCATTTCCGGTAGAAAACAGAAGACTCATCCTATTAACAAATCGAGCATATATCATGCCGCGAAATGAACAGGAAATGGGGAAAATGGATTAATTCTCACTCTTACCACTAACCCTTAATCATAAGAAGAGAGTAGAAAGACCATTAAGAGAGTCTAACCTATCTTACTTGGGACTTGTCTTCCACAAGTAAAGAATTGCATGAAGAGAAAAAGAGATCAACCTATTCTCTTTCAATAAGAACCTTACTCTTAATAAACTTCAAAATTAGATTAAAGAAATCATATTGTTTACAAAAGGAATTCATCCCTAACCAAGAATAAGCAAGGAGTTCCTACTCCACCATCCACACAAATCGAGAGAGAGAATACACAGGAGATAAGAAGATTGGATGTAGCCTTAACCCGCCATGGATTCTTCTCTTCGCGTGGAAAGTTGCATAGAACTTCCTTGGACACCAACACCTTGGAAGAGTGCGGAAATGGAGTAATGAATGGAGTGTAATATGATGTTGAAGTGTGTTGAATTGTAGCCTTCCTCGGCCTATTTATAGGCATTAATTGTGTCGATGCCGGGCGTCGTGCCGGATCACCAATAGCCGGCACACGTGTTAAATGCGCCCAACTGTTAACGGTCGAAACCGTCAATTCCGCGTGAAACAGTGCATATGCCGGGTAGATATACCCGGCATCACACCCGGCTCATCATCCTTTCACCAACGGTCAATAACTGCTATCGCTTGGTCAACCGTGGCGACTCTTCACTTATGCCGGATGGAATCTACCCGGCATTAGGTCCGGCAATGCCTCTTTTCTGTTCTGTGCTTATGCCGTGCAGAAACTACCCGGCATGGAGTCCGGCTTCAACTGAACTTTTGCCTAGAAAATCATTCCTTGCAAATAAAACTCATAAAAACATAAATATGTACAAATAATATATTTTAACACATAATAAGCATAAATAACATAAATATAACTTTATTTAGATAAATATAATACTAAATCTAATGCATAAAATATGATAAGTCTGCGGCTTATCAATGATCGTCAAAGAGGGGATCCAAGTATATTTGGGTTCCCAAAACTAACCAGTAGCTTTTTGCAAACAGAGTGGCTCGGAAACAATGACTCTTGGTTTTTGGATAGTGGTTGTTTGAGATATATGACAGGAAACCAAAATGAGTTTACGACTCTCTCTAACCATCAAGGGGGAAATGTTACTTTTAGCGACAACGTGCTTGGTGAAATCATAAGAATTAGCTCCAATGGCAATATGGCAGCGTGTTGAAGTGAATTTCCAAAAAAAAGAAAGAAAGACATAAATCCCATTAGAATGCTAAAACCAAGCAAATTAGCATCGTCTCTTCAACTTATAATCAATTTAAAGTTGACTCTTGCTCTGACCACTACTTGCAAGAGTGGAAGTTGTGTGACTCTTATTTGCGCATCACAACAAGGCTGGCTTGCACATATGGGTATGAATACTTTGGCTAATACGCTTCACTACCACGGTTAGCCACACTCTCTTAAGATTCAAAATGAATGGGTCAATACCAAGATGCAGACCAAGTCCCACACCCCATTTCCTGGCCTACACCACTGACCATACTTTTAACCTATCTCAAACTTTGTTTATCTTGGCGGTGCTTTTATCAAACTTTGGCAAACTTTGTCAGTTGGCTATTTAGCCATGTGATTGCTTCTGGATGTCACAAAGACTCACCCTATTTTGCCAGATGATGTCAAAAAGGGGGAAAGCAGTGAATCCCATTCTTAGGAAGACGAGTTAATGTTTTTGGTGGTAGGAAGACTTAAATCGCACTTATGGATTTTGCCCTGCTTGATGGTCAAGCAAACTGTTTCTGTTTAAGCTTAGTTTAATTTTATTATGCTCTTCTCTAGTCTTATCTTAAATGACGTGCTCAAACTTAGGGGGAATATTATACTAAGGGGGAATGTCAAAGAGGTTGGTTCTTCCAAGCTTGTTTTGCTTGTATGTCATTTTTTGTTGGTTAACTCGCGCTACAAGATTTACTCGAGTGGTTTTTGGCATCATCAACAAAAAGGGGGAAATGTGTGAAGATGTTAGAGTTTTGCTGAAGATTGCCAAAGCCTAGCTGCGAGCAAGAGTTGGCTTGAGAATTGATGCAACGAAAATGGGACCAAGACTGAGAGAGTATGAGTTTAAGAAACAATAACTCCCACTGAAGAGAAAAAGTCATCCAGAGCCTACCCACAGATAAAGAGTCACGACAGACAGTTTGGTTGTCAACCAGACTTGATCTAACAAGCGGTTTGCATTCATTTTATCTTATTAATGATGCTCAACTTATGGGGGGAATTTAGATCATCTTGACAGAGTCGGTTCCCTTTGCCATCATCAGCAAAAAGGGGGAAATTGTTAGAACCCTAGGTTTTGGTGATAATGGCAACAGAGTAAGTCTTGGTGACAGAAGGAGTCTCACTGATAATGGCAACAAAGTAAGTCTGGGTGACAGAAGGAGTCTGACTGCGTAAGGAGTCGTGCTGTGACATAAGATTCTCCTAGAAAGTTCTAGAAGCTATGAGGCGAACCTCTACTGTTAAAACATGAAGAAATACAAGGAAATAACTGCTCCACACGTTCAAATATGATCAACTCCGAAAATCAAGGCGGACAAGGTTAAAGAAGGCCAGTACGAGTCCCACTATAGAGCAGTTAAGATATTTCCCACCCAATGCTTAGTGGGAGGTCATGGAAACATTAGTTTACACGTTGGGAGTAGGTACTTCAGGTATTATCAGTATTTAAGCAATTAGAAGTCATTTACAATAGTTATGACTTTTCACTTCCACATTTCTGGAGAGAGAGAGAGCCATACTGAGAGAGTTTTCACTTAAGAGATTATGTCAAGACTATGTCCGTTCTATGCTCATATAGATTCATCTAGCACATAGAGCTATTGCACCCAAACACTCCACATGTTGTATTGATCTATATTTAGAGTGTTTGAGTGTAGGTGTTAGGCAGAGCTACTCTATCTAACCCCAAGATAGGACACTAGGTTGTAATTTACTTCAAATTTCAATACAAGCATATCCTCTCTTGTCAATTTTACATAAAAAGCTTTAGCATTATCTCCTTTGCAAATACTAATTATTAGTCGAGTTGGTTTGAGCCTAACACCTCAGACTTACTCGGTCAACACCTCGATCCTATCACAAGGAATATACATTTCACAGCTTTATGAGAGAACTTATCATGTATAGGGGCATTATTGTGAGCAAAAGGAAGACACCCAAAACATTTTAATTCATGATATTCTGGTTGTTTTTCATACAAGGAACTAAAAGGGTTCTTTGCTCCAAGAACATCCAAAGGTGATCTGTTTATCAAGTAGACCGCAATCAAAACACTTTCCCCCCAAAATTGTATTGGTAATCCTGAATGAAACATCAATCCCCTTGCTGTTTCTAACAATGTGTCTATGCTTCCTTTCTACAACTCCATTCTGATGGGGTATGCGTGCACAAGACATTTAGTGTTGAATACCTTTTCCTTTAAGGTACTCCATTCCTTTTTTGGAAGACCCTAATTCATATGCATTATAAGTTCTGATGCATTTAATTTTCTTCTTGAATTGTACTTCAACCATCTCAATAAGATGTTTAATCACATTAAAACAATCAGATTTTTGCATAATGAGGTGGACCAAGTTGCACGGGATATATCATCCATAAACGCGAGGAAATATGTATAATTATCATGTGTTTTTGTTCTATAAGGACCCCATAAATCTATATGAACCATTTCAAATATTTTAGTGGTTTTAATTGTGCTCAGGGGAAAGGGAAGCCTGTGGCTTTTTGCCTTACAACATGACTCACAGAGAAACTGTTTACTTGCTAGATTTCTTTCAAACAACTACATTTTCTTCAACTTGGCTATGGGCAAATGCCCAAGCCTATGATGCCAAAGACTTACAACATCCTTACAGTAAAAGGAGTCAATCAATCTTCTAGAACTACAAACATTAGAAGAGATTAAAACAAAAATATTGTTTTCATTACAAGCAAAGTTCTCATTTAAAAAGTAACGCCCTCCTATCATCCTCCTAATTCCATGTTCAAGGAGTGAATTACAAACCTGAAAATTACAACAAGAATCGTCAAAATAAAACTTTCCCTTCAGCTGATCAGCTAGTTTACTAACCGATATCAAGTTGAATTTAAAGATTGGAATGAACAGAACATCTTTGTGACCGTCAGACATTCCTATGGTGTGAACCTCACCTAAGGATTTATATTAAAAAAAAATTCCAAGTTCACAGCACATGTGCTTAGTGGCACCGCTATCTAAAATCCATTTCTTAAATATGTGAGTATGACCCCCTGTTGTATTCATAGTAAGTTTCTTTGTTTCTGAAACATGTAATGCACAGAAGGTTCTAACCCTAAAGGTTCCTCTAGAGTTATGTGAAACATGAAGAGTTCTAGCATTAAGAGAGGTTAGTCTATTTGCATAATGAAATACCTCGAACTTAATTAAGGTGATTAAATCATTATAATATGGTATTTAAGGGCCTAATAGTACCTAAGGAATATTGGTGAAGAAAATAAAAACCAAAAGAAAAGAGAAAACGCTTAAAAGCGAAAAATGTAAAAATGAGTGTTACACAACCATAGGAGGTATGCGACCTCGAATAGGATCCTAGATGGGTTCCTAATGCTTAATTATGCCTCAATGAACATGTGGGAACAATTCTCGAAGAAAACAGATCCATAAAACGGATTAAAACCACAAACAAACCTTAAAGCACGTTTTTCGAGGAAACCAGGAAAACACGACTTTAAGCGGGTTAAATATACCCGTAATAATTTTAGTCAATCAAATGTCTATAATTAGACATTAGTAAAGGTCAGGAACCAATAAAATTAATTAAACGAGAAAATTCCGGAAAACGGGTTCCGGTGAGTATATAGTGTAAAAACGAGAACTTTTGGGGTGTAAATTGTAAATATACCAAACATTTCCCTCCATTATGTAAATAAAAGACTTGCTCCCTCTCTTATATGTGGGCCACGTTTTTAATCAGACCTCCCTCTCTCCTAACTCTCTCATTCACTAGGAAAACAAAAGAAGAAAGTAAAAAGTAATAAAGTGGGGAAAAAGTAAAAAGAGAAGTCTGACTCTCTCTCCTCCTCATGCCCTCTCTCACATTTTCACACCCCCTTCAGACTTCCTTCTTCCGCTTCTTCCTCCAGACCCTAACCATGGCGATTTGAAGAAGAGCTCCAACCCTCCTCTTCTTCCTCCATTTTCAAGGTGCAAACAAAGTCCAAATGCCACAAACAATATACCGTTGAATTCCCCTCTCTTTGGAGTCCGTTTTCCACCCTTCAAAAATCAAGAAACTTGAACTTCATCTCCATGGGTGTAGCTCTCCTTGAAGCTTGAAGGTGACCATTTGGAGCCTCATCTTCTTCTTGTTGTTCTAAGGTAAGAAAGGGACTCAAAGCTCTTCCTTTTCCAGCTTTCCCTTGTAAAATGAAAAACCTACGTTTGAACCCCACCATTCCTCCTTGTCCAGCCAGTTGATAATCTTCAAAGGTGTGCTGGAGCCTTGTCATTTTACTACCCAAAGCTTCATCTAGAAATTCAAGGTAATACTTCCTTAGAGTTTTAAGTATTTTCTTACAAGTTAGGGTTTGATTCCTAAGTTAGAAAACTTACTAGCCTTGTGGTGTATCCCATGGGAATGTGGCTGTATCATTACTGATTTCATAATTCAAGAACAAAGAAAAGGAGAAGGAAGGAGAAAGAAGAAAAGAAAGAAAACTAGCAAATTCAAGGTAAATGAACTTACCCTTGAGCTAGTTTTGTATTTAATGTGAAACAGAAATTTTAAATGCTTGAGTATGGGGAAATTTACATGGTTTAAGTATTGATTGTGCTACTGCATAATGAGGAAAAGATTAAGTTAGGTTGAGGCTGTTTTGAGTGATGATCCAAGGCGTGGAAGCTAAAGGAAGTAAAAGGTAAATGTGCTGGAAATTAGTGTTGTTGTTGTCTTGATTGAACAGGGATGTAAAACTAAGTGAATGAGCAAAATAATGTGGTGAAAATGTTAGAATTGTAGGGAACCTCTGTCAAAATTTACTTGGGAACTAGGTGACATAAGTGTGAAATGGTGAAGGAAGAATCTAGGTTGAACTAGGTGTGTTTTGGAGTTTGATGGAGTATTTAATCACCTTAGGAACTAGATTTGGAAGGAAGGTTGTATTGGGTAATACTTGGGATGAATGTAATGGGAATAATGCAATGAGAGAACCATTGAGTATGAGGAAGGGAAGAAAACAAAAATCTGTAGCATTAGTTTAGGAGCATTAACAGTGGGGAAAAGGTGTAAGGAAACCAAGGAATGGGTGATGAGTTTAAGGAATGGATTAAGGAGGTTTAGAGTGCCTAAATGGTGTAAAAAACATGCTAGATTACATGTGGAAAGATTAGGAAAGGATTGAGTATGAAATAGGGGTTGAAATGAGGCTGAAAAATTGCAAAATATTGTGTAACAGGGCTGGTCCGGGTTTACAAACCGGTACACAAACCCGGACCACCCCAAAAACATGTCAGAAATGTAATCCAGGGAGTGGTCCGGGTTTATATCCCCGGACATATACCCGGACCATTGTAAAAATTGTCCAGAATGTTTATTCACGGCTTGGTCCGGGTTTGTAACCCTGGACACAAACTCAGACCACCCCAAAACTTCACCAGAATGTGTTTTAATGTATTCTAATGATGGGGAATTGAATGGTAATGATATTATAAGGTAATTAAGACTTGATTAATGATGTTTAATGGTCATTAAGGGTATAAACAAGCTTGGGAAGTAATGAGAAGTAATGAGATGTAAGTGACTTAGGTGGATGGATTTGATTTTTAAGGAATTAGTAAGTGTAAACCGAGAAACGTTAGAAACATAATGAGTGAGGTTAATTATAGATAATTAACCGCCCGATTCTATATATGTTATAGAATTCGAATAGTTGAACACCAAAGGAGAGTCGGTGAGTCCAAGGACAACGATGAACAGTATAATTTTCTCATGCCCTGTATGCTACCTTGGCTACTCTGATTTGTGTGTTTGTGTGCTATGTGATGACCTAAACAAGATAAAACGCACGAATCGGATTTAATGCACCTTCTTGTACTAGTAGTGTATTGTTTGTTGTTGTTTGTATTTGGGCTCTTAGTTTGTATAATTCATGAAATGTATGAATGATGATGAGGTGCTTGAATGTGGTTGTGCATTTGTGCTAACCCTTGCCTTAGTGATTGTGAACTGATTCTCACTAACTCACTAACTATGTAACCCCTCTAACTTTGAGTAAATTGGTATATTGGAAGTATGTAAGAAGCCCGATATAGTTTCGACCACGCCTGAGGATGAGGAGACACAAGAGGTTGGATCCGATTCCTGGCCTTAATCTTTTCCATGGCCAAACCCCTTAAATGGGTAGCAACCTGGATTAGTGAGCCACCCTAAAGCCCGGTGGTGGGACGGTGTAGTCCCGACTTAACTTGAGTATAATATAAATAAATAAGTAAGAAAGTAAGTAAGCATTTGTATGAGTAAGACCAAGACTAGTGTAAGTCATATGGTCCCGAGTAAAAGAGTAAAGAACATCCGATTAACCCGGATGGGTAACTGGCTAACAAGGAATGAAGTACAGATCTGTGAAGTGTATTACCTTGTTGACTGACTTGTGAATTGTATCCCATTGTAAGTACGGTATCCTTGTGTGAATGTACCTTGTATGTATGTACCTTGTATGATTGTAATGCCTTCTGTATAGCATGTATGCATGTATAAAATGAACCACATGTATTCGACCAAGTAGTCGGTGTACCCCCGTTAGCACGCGGGGTATGCGAATTTCATATGAAGCTTTTGTTGAGCCCCTTGGAGAACTGTTTTTATTTTCCAGGTACCCGACTGTAGACACCAAAAATTCTCACCCATCTCATATTGAAATAAAAAAAAACATGCTTCTAGAAACAAGGCGGTCATCCCGTTTTCGACCAAATGAATTTCTTTTTACCGACATTTAAACCTCACATTCCTATGGAAGAGGAGCACGAGCTTTTTGTCGTAATCTGTTTTTGACTGACTTCATTTCGTATACTTATTTTGCTGCTCTCGTTTTAAAATTTTTCACAGTTTTGTTATTACCTTATATTATTTTTATGTACTCGATCGATTTATACTTTTTTTTATTTATCATTTCCTTTTGATTTCCCCCGCTTTATCATCGTTATTTTTATTATTTCATGTGTCCTTTTTACTACTATTATTTTCCATTTATTTTAAGTGTTTTATCTTCATTACGAGCATTAATTTTCATTATTTCATGTACATGTGCTATTCTTTTATTTTTTATCTCATTACTTTTTTGAATCTTATTTTAATTGTATTTCATACTTTCGTGTCATTAGATTAATCTTCTCACCTTTAGTGTGCATTTCTTTGGAATTGGTAGCTTTTCTTTTTTCAGAAGAGTTACCCAGTCGAAATCAGGACTCTTGTATCTTTCTTCTCATGAGTACACTGAAATCTAATCTAGCATAACTGGTTAGAACACTCTCGGATATAACCCATGGGTCTCGGGTTCGATTCTTGGCACGAGCGAAGGTTTGCTCTTTTATTTTGCCTTAACTCGCGATATGGCTCTTCTTTTATTTCGTCGCTCCACTTACTGAATATTGTCCTAGCTCATCCGGTAGAGAGCGTGAGAGGAGGTCACTAGGTGCCGAGTTCGAAACTCGGTGGAAGCTTTTTGTTTTGAAAATCTCAAATTTTGTAAATGTTGGACTCTCCCAGTTTGGGTCCGTTTTAATTCCTTTAAAAGGCCCACATTCATCTAGTGAAACCCTAGTGTGCCACATGTTCACCCACCCCATTCTCACATTATAAACACTCAAAACCCTACAGTAGACTCACGTTTTAAAAAAGCCGGATTGATCCCGATTTTTATTCTCATTGTCTCATTCTCTGTTTGCTCTGGATATTCCCAGTTCAAGCGAAGAACGAAGAAAAAACCCAGAACCCTTTTCTCCTTCGATCTGCGATTCCCCTTTCATTCTCCCTCTCTCGTCATGATCACCCCAAAAAAACTCCTCAATCGACACTCCACACATTGTCGTCCATCAGAAATCTCGCCCTAACCCTCCTTCGGATTCGACTTAACGAGTAAGCAGGTAAGCTTCGGTTCAGAAGAGAAGGCATCTTCTGGGTTTCATCTCCCCCTTGGATATGGGTCTCTCTGTCTCTGTTTTTTTTGTTTTCCACTTGTTCATCGGACTTGTCATTTGAGCCATTCTGGCACTGGCTAAGAGGAACTGGCGAGGCATGGGTTTTCCGGAAACGAGTTTCCGATGTCGATACCAGCCCCCATATTCCTAGCCCCATTCCCCTTTCGATTTTTTTTAATAACTCGTGTTCATAATTTTGGATTCTGCACGTTGGCTTCGAACAAACACCAAACCTCCATCATAGGTTTGGTTTTTGTAATCCTCTTTTTTTTTATACAAGCCGAACACTCTTCGAATTTTTGTCGTCTTGATTTGCCAATGGGCTCGATGAATACCAGACCTCAAACAATGAGTTCATGGGTTCGAAAGTTGCAGGAGATGGTGTTACCTTTCCTTTTTCTGTTTGCCTATACCCTTTCTGAAACACCGGGTGTTCTACTTCCTTTGTGAAGAATCAGCCGTGAACTTCAGTTCGGCGTGATACCAGTTCCATCATCTTTTTCCTTGTTAATCTCGGCGGAACCCGAGCTGGGTTTTAATCTGTTACCACATTGCATGTTGATATTAGAGAAGTAAAAGTTATTCTCTGGCTACAGTTTTCTTCCCCTTCCGCCTCATACGTATTATTCGAGTACCGAGCCCGTTGTTGCATTACTGTCACTCGCTGAAACAAATCTTCTTCTGCTATGGTGATATTGCTCTTGAATCATGTTGGTCTAAGGCTCTGGTTATTAGTGAAGAATCTGTCCGGTTGTCTATTGTTCTCGATCTGAGCTGAAAGATTGATAACCTACCTTTTGTATCGCTCATTTGTACACCTTCTCCTTGGTAAATCTACTCCTCTGCTATTAAGTGTTCCTGGATGAGGTTGGTGTGTAAGTTTACGACCCAGGGAAAAACGTACTCAAAGTTCATGCGGTTCCGATCTACATAAGTGAAGTCTGTATCTCTAAACCTTCCTTTGTGCCAATCAGAATTTTATTCAAAACCGTGTGGACTAACTTTCTGTTGTTGCTGTTCTGCTTCTGTTTCAATTTTATGTTTATTGTCTTGCAGGGAGTCCGTATCTCCATTCCTGGTATTTCACCCTAAACTGAAAATCTATCAGATATGATGATTGATGCATGTTTGTATGTTGAAACCCATGTCTGCTCTCTGTTAAATTTGTTCTCTGTTTCTTATTTGAGAATAAGCTACACTGCATTCCTAGTTTGGTTACACCAGATCCATGCGAGCCTGTTTACTTATTTCAGATTAGCATAGACTAAGTGGAGTTCAGTTGATTGTTCATTTCAAGACCCGTTCCAGTTTTTGTGTGCTATGATTCGTGTTCTGCATACTCACCTTTTCATGTTGGTTTAGCTCTCTTGCTTGTCAACCCTTACATGGCCACTGAAAGATACACAATAGAGAGAAGTAACAATGAATTAGAAACCCACAGTTAGGATCCTCATTTTCTGTCGGTTTGTAGGATCTGTTTAGCCTGGACTAGGTAATGTTTGGTGTTAATCTGATAACCTTTTCCTAGTTTAATTTGTTATTTCTGTTGTATATACCCCACCCTCTATATTTTACACCTCTCGGACTTTTTTCTCTTATTTTCGGCCTATGCTTGACCATTGAAAGATAAGAATAGTGTGAGGATAACAATTGACTAGCAACCCACACATTAGGATTCATTTTGTTGGTGCGCTATTGAGAGTCTAGGGTTAAATAAATCTGACTTGGCACTCAGCAGCTTTGAGGATTTGTTTCTGCGTGTATTAGCTTCTGAACCGTCTTTTATGTGTACATAATTTGCTTAGGTGACTTTCGAAATTCATGCATAGGGTCCCACCTTGATCGCTTTTAAACTCCATGTTATATATGTGTTATTTGCACGGTCCTTTAGCTTTTGGAATTCATGTCTACATTGCTGTTTCATCTTGATGGGCTGGACCTGTTTGGGCCCGGTAACCCGTGGCCCAAATTTAATTTCGTTTCAGGCCCAGTTCATAAACAGCCAAACGGGCTGGGGCAGGTGACCATAGAAAGCCCATTAGGTTGTCCCTCTTATTGGGCCCTTGAGGCCCACTTTAGAAAAGCTTTAGGTTTGGGGTATCCTCGATGCATACGGGTCCTAGACACGGTCCATTCGAGGAATACCCGGTTTCCTTAAAACTTTCCAAATCATCCTCTAATTTCAGAATAAAATGTACAATCAACAAAATCCAATCCATTTGTGAATCCAAATATTTTTTCATTTAGACATAGCTTAAGCCCAATTTCAAACTTCTTATTAGAAATCTATTTTCAAAGCCCAATTCCATTTCAGTCCGGCCCACTTCTCAGTCCGGCCCACTTCTCAGTCCGGCCCACTTCTCAGTCCGGTCCACTTCTTAGTCCGGCCCACTTCTCAGTCCGGCCCACATCTCAGTCCGGCCCACATCTCAGTCAGGCCCAACCGACCCAAAGTCCAAACCGACCCAAGGCCCAAGCCGGCCCATCACCCAGTTTGGCCCGAGCCCAAAAACCCAAACATAAAGCCCAAGGCCAAAAACCCAAACACAAAGCCCAAGGCCAAAAACCGAAACCCAAGCCCAAAGCCCAAATTCGGCCCAATCTGGCCCGAGCCCAACCCAAACCCGAAGCCTGGCCCACTACTCCTCAAAACCGGCCCATCACCCAATTTGGCCCAAATGCCCACACTTGACCCAAACACAACCTCGGCCCACAAACCAAGTCCAATCCTTGGCCCAAAACAATCTCGGCCCATTACCTAGCCCAGGCCCATCCGGCCCGTTATCTAGCCAAGGCCCATTCGGCCCATTATCTAGCCAAGGCCCATTCGGCCCATTACCTAGCCCAGGCCCATTCGGCCCATTACCTAGCCCAGGCCCATTCGGCCCATTACCTAGCCCAGGCCCATTCGGCCCATTACCTAGCCCAGGCCCATTCGGCCCATTACCTAGCCCAGGCCAATCCGGCCCGTTATCTAGCCAAGGCTCATTCGGCCCATTACCTAGCCCAGGCCCATTCGGCCCATTACCTAGCCCAGGCCCATTACCTAGCCCAGGCCCATTCGGCCCATTACCTAGCCCAGGCCCATTCGGCCCATTACCTAGCCCAGGCCCTTCGGCCATGACCTAGCCCAGGCCCAGTCGGCCCGTTACCTAGCCCAGCTCGGCCTATTACCTAGCCCAAGCTATTCGGCCCATTACCAAACACAATCCTGCCCACAGAAACCAAACCAAACCCACAAAAATCTAACAAGGTCCACAAGAATCCAACCTTGACCGAGATGACTTTTGACCCGAACTTTGACCTTTGACCCGAACTTTGACCTTTGACCCAATCCAAACTTTGACCAATCTGAACTTTGACCTTGACTTAGCTTTGACCCAGTCCAACTTTGACCAACCAAATCTTGACGAACGACCAAAAATGTTGACCTTGACCAAAAAACGTTGATCTTGACCAAAAAAAAACGTTGACCTTGACCAAAAAAGCGTTGACCTTCACCCGACTTTGACCCAACCTGAACCTCAATCTAATTCAAACCCGATTCCAAACCCAATTCAAATTCATTCCAAGCCTAATTCAAACCAAATTCAATTCAAACCCAATTCATTCAAACCATCGAACCCAATTTCCACTTCAAACTCAACTTGTAAATTCCGTTTGAACTCCAAATCCAAAAAATCTCCTTTCTCGAATTTCAAACAATCATTTTATTCAAACTTCATCAAGTTTTCAAAAGAAACCATTTTGTGGAATTTAAAAAGGAAAAACTCTTCTCACATCACAGAAAACTCTTCTCAAATGCAGGAAGTTCTTCTCACATATACAGAAAGTTTTCTCCTAAAAACATTTCTCAAAATCAGTGTTTCTTCGTCGAGAATTCCGAACAACTTCAAAAGTTTTCTAACTTAGTTTTCAACTCAAATAAACCGTTTTCGGGGAGCAAGTAATGTCTAACCCCTTCAAAACATTTCCTCCATGGTTAGAACACCACTTGTCTTCCTTCCCAAAAATAAAAATCCGAGGCGGGGCACTGGGGTCATAACCTCCTTTGTCGCAGTCTGGATCTCTTTAGGCGGGGCATTAGGCTGACAAACCTCCCCTAATTGCAGCCTAGATTTTTACAAGGCGGGGTGCTAGGGAAGTAACGACCTTCCTAGTTGCAGCCGGGATTTTAGAATCGTCTAACTCCCTTCTACTCGACTTCAATATTTTTGGTTTTTAACGTTTTAAAACCCGGGAGTTAGAGACGTTATTAGGGTTTGACCGAGAACATCTCATTCATGGTGTTTCTCTCTAAATCCTATTTTTCGACATAAATTCATTGCCCCATCTTTCGAGCCTCGGCACTTACCATTAATTAAGTGTCGTGTTCGAGGGGGTACATAGGGTAATCCCTCGGGATTATCCGCCCTTTTACAACAAAAACTGATTTTTTTCGATTTTAAAAACTTTAAGAGAGACAATTTTGACAATCATTCCTCCAAACAATTCAGTCCACCATCATCTCACTCTAAATTCAAAACATCCCAAAACATCAACCCTTTCATAACCTCAAATCCGAAAAGCCCGGGATTTCTACTCAAACTTCAATTGCCTCACATACTCACTCAAATCATTCCAAACTCGAAACATCTCCTGAATCCCGACCTCTTCCAAACTTCTATAGTCTCATAGGCCCAAGTGCCCCACAGACTCGAACATCTCAGTCTCTTCACCATTTTCAGATTCGAATGTCTCACAGACCCGAGCGTCGCACAGACTAACCTCTCAAACACCTCAAAAATCCTCAAAACTCAACCATCCTAAAGGCCTGAACTACGTAAGGTCTGATCTCAACAGGGAGTTGAGTACGTAGGCAACCCACACAGGGTGCGACCCCGTTCCAAACAAAAAGCCATTTTCCCCTTCTAAGGTGGTTCTCATATCTCTCAAAACACACAAACCTCCTTAGGTTCCCACAAACTTCAAACCATCATACTCCAAGTCTTGTCTATTCACTCAACCTCGGGCTCTTCCCAATCTTCATTCTATACTCATCCGAGTTCACCAACTCCTCCCCTTGGCGCTAGCTCGGCAGAAAAGCTCGCCTCATCCATTCTCTTTCTCTCTTCCTGTCCTAATCCTATCCTTTGGCTTTAACTGAATCTCTCTAATAAGGTTTTGAAGGAAGGCAATCCCGACAATTGGAGACCGAGGTTTCCTCGGGCACCAATCCGAAGTCGTGGTCGTTGCCACTTCTGAGGGGTGTAACCCAGTGCGAACCCACAACAGAATCTCTGCAAATGACCAGATAGTCCCTATCCATAGGCAATAAATCATCAGAGTCAATTAACGGTTCTTAGAACCCTTCTCCTCCCTTCCTAGTTCCTTAGGTCAAACTAGGTGGCGACTCTAGTCAATTCCGCCTTATAGAGGCATAAGTCCGCGTGGAGCCCATTGAGAGCGGGTGTAGTGTTCACTAACACTCCCCCTTTATGCTTTCTGGGAAAGACGGACGATAGAGTAGGTATTTGAGGGCTGCCATGAATAACGGGTTTTCACCCTCCACAGAATGGCATTTCATAGGCTCTAGGCTTCTTAGTCAGATCATATTTGCATAGACCCCCCTCATACCGAAAAATCACCCTCCACAGAATGGCGACTCTGCTGGGGAAAACTTGAGTAAGTTTTTCTCAAACTTGGTCAAGGAAGACTGAACTCCATTCAAAATTGTCGGGACTTCTCCACTCCTTTCAAAACCTTCAAGAGATTCATTCACAAGCCATTAGGACTACTCTACTCCACACTTAGAGTGTGTTTGAGAGGATAGTTAGGATGAGAGTTCAGAGATTGAGAGTGGCTTTGAGTGCCATATGTGTGCTTCACCATTTGCATGCTTCACTTTTATGTGTTTATTGTTGTGTGTTTACTGTCTTATGTTTACTGCTCTTCATGCATGACATAATATTTATTGCTTATTTATGCTTTTGTAAATGGGGCCTTCCTAGAAGGAGTCAACCCATTGTTGCATCGGATAGCATAGGACATGCATTCCTCTGTGTCACCCGATTTGTCCACGAGTCACGGGATCCCAACCGGTCCACGGTTGATTCCCCATGAGTTGGGTCCTTCCTAGAAGGAGTTAACCCACGAGGTAACATGGTCCAAGACCTACGCCTTGAAGCTCATGATCCAAACATATCCTCCATTACCCGAGTCTAAGCCAGCATATAGTGAGCCATGAGCCTTCAGTGTCCAGCTGCCTGGTCCAGTGTCTAGGACGGGTTTTATGGGTAGTCACCCCCTTGTATGCCGTCTGTCTGACCACCCTTTGCCTTACCCTGAAGATTATATGGGCTCAGTTCTCCATGATTTCGTTGCACCACGGGTGTCTCTAAAGCCCAATGTCACGCTACACGTCCATAGAGGATCTCGTATTTACCGGATACCCATACATGGCACAACGTAGTCAGTGAATAATTTGGACTTTAGACACACCTGACCGTGCAGATGATGGGAGACCTGTTCCCATGCAGTGCTTCCCCAAGTTTTCCAAAAGTGAGTATGTTGTGATAATCACCGGCCGTGACTCGTGTGGCTAGTCTGGAAGGTGATTATCCCAATCATTCGCACTCAGCTCCACATCAAAACATAGCCACGATTTACTATACGCAGTACATGTGTGCAAACCTTTTTCTCGAACCAGTCTGTTTTTAAAACGTTCGGAATTCTCACTTGTGTCAAAACTGTTTTACTCGCTACCATTCAAGAGTTTTGAAACCGAAACTCCTTTACTTCAAAATCAAAACCGATATTCAAAACCTTTTCGAAAACCGATTTTAGCAAAACCACTTTCAAAATGACTTTTCAAACCCTCTCTCAAAATTAGTTCTCAAAACTAATTTCCATTTCCAAGGATAAACGGGTCGTACTAGTAATTGCTTAATCGTTCCCCCGACTCTTACTTATCATATTCTCTCCCTTTCTTTTCCATTTTATTTCCTCTTTTTTGCAGGACAAAATGATGAACAGACTAGTGCCAGTGCCTGGAGAGAAGAAGTGCCCTAGGAAAGTGAACAGAAGCAGGGCAGAGGAAAGACCCAGTGAAGGACAAGCTCCAATGACCCCCTACCAAGTGGAGCGTCACCAGGAGTCGACCTTTGCCAAGGAACTCAGGGACTACTGCGCTCAGATGAAAGGCCCTGACGAGCCGCTGCTGGCTGGACTTGCCAGAATGTGTAGAGTGGCCGTTGACTATGAAGCCTTGTTCGAGTCAGTCACTTATTGGGATTCGACGGACCATCTGTATCGCTTCAACCTCCAAGAGTTGATTATCTTGCCTGCTGAGATGGATGCACTGCTTAAGATCAAGCCCCATCAAAAGATGCCCACCATCCCCGTTGAGCGATCGCATACTCCGAAGTTTGCAGCTGATTTTCTGGGGGTAAGGATCGAGGAGGTTGAAAGTTTTGGTAGCATGAGTATACGCCTGCGAGATCTCCTGCAACAATTCTACCAACCATACTATCCCAAAAGCACCAAAAGGCGAGTGCTTGACCTCTGCATCATGGGGCTTTATCTGTTTCGACAAAGAGACTTGAGGATCAACCCACGAGTAATCTACCTGCTGAAGGCCTTAGAAGAAGGAAAAAGTATCGGGACGGTGGTCGTGGCCGAGATGGTGAGAGCTTTGGACCGCTGGAAGGAGTCCAGAGCCTTGGAAACCTTTTTCTTAGGAAGTCCGCTCCTTCTCCAAATATGGTTGTTTGATCACCTTGGGCTGATGAAGAAGGTGGAGGTGTATAAAGTGGTGAATATAGATACTTTCCCGACTGCCCGGAAGCGAGCACAAAAGCCTGAAGCAGGATGGAGAGCTTACTTTATGGACCGTTGTTATGATTGGCAGATTAATTGGATTTTGCGTGACTGGGATGTTCAAGGGGGAACTGTTCAATCAGCTCATCAGGAGGATGGGCTGACATTGCTAGGCCTAGAAAGGTTTATCACTATCTTTCCCTTCAGAGCGATGCGCCAATTCGGTCGAGAGCAGACCGTACCCGGAGCCAGAAGCAATGTCTCGGTAGATCGTCGGTACACAGATAGTAGCATCAACTACATTGCTGGGGTTTATAACTCCGGAATGAAGTGGGCCATCTTCAAGATTAAGTACTTTGGTTTGAGCACAGAGTATCAAACATGGTTGACTATGCGCGTCGATCGGATGATAAAAAGTGCTTATGACCCGCACCACTCAGCAGTCACCCAAGATCCACGACTGCCGATTGTGGAGGACCTGCAACCGATTCCCACTACCCGTCAGGAAAGAAAGAGGGAGAAAGAGGAGTGCAAGCGGCAGAAGACTATCGGTTGATCTCCTATGCTATCACCCGTTACTAGTAAAAGTTCCCCTCTTTTAAATTTGGATGTAACTCCCCTTCCCCCTTATTATGGAGTTCGGCTATGTAATCAAAATTTGACTATTCGGATGTAATTTTCCCCTCTTTTGAATTTGGATGTAACTCCCCTTCCCTCTTATCGTGGAGTTCGGCTATGTAATATTATCTAACATTATGTTTCCCCCTATGAACTCGGATGTAACCCCTATTTTCCCCAATGTATGCAATTACGATTGCGCAATGAAATAGTACGGCGTTTATTCTTGGAAATGGAAACCGGCTTGTGCTCCTTTTCCGCTTTATCATTTTACAAAAGGTTTTAATCGAGGGAATACGCCGTTTCATAAAAATCAGGGACGACCTCCTTTTCTGCTTTATCTTTTTATGAAAAAGATTTACGCTCATACTGACATCGTCCACGCATTCCATATTCCCTGGTATCGCAGAAACCAACCAGAGCAGAACAGAGTTTTACCAACATTACTCGACTGTGTAAAAGAGACTCCCGAGGCAGACTGGCCAGTGACACTACAACTGAAACCTCATCAGAAACAATGGATCAAACTATGATGAATCCCACTGCTCCAGAAAACACCACAGTCGCCTCAGCTGCCGAGGCAAGTGCAAGCAGCCATAGGGCCAGTAGCAGTGCTAGAGACATTCCTGATCCAAATGTCCTGTATCGCATGCTAGAGACGTTGCTCAAAAATGAAAAATCGATGAGGCAGACAATTGAACGATTAGAGGAACAGTTGCGCAGAGAAAGAATGAGTAAGGGGAAGGATCCGTACTTTACGGACGCTGAAGAGGATTACGTTGACGAAACACCCAAGCTCACATTTACCCAACACCCCATGTTCAATACCACGTCACAACCAAACAATGAACACACCACCATTCCCCCCACAACCTTTCAAATGGCTGACTTACTTTCTGGGGTACCCATGCCACCACCAATCTGACCACAACCACAACTGTTCCAACCACTTTCCCAAAATTACCACCATTTCTACCAACTGGGACTGTCCCTCAAATTGCTAACATGAACCGGTCTAGACCACCTGAGATTTTCTACCCGAATTCACCTATCCCTGATCCGATCCAGATGAGACAATATCAGTACACCGCTCCAGACACTGTCCGTTTCGAAGAAGCTATTCCCCACACTCAGCTACTGCCACACCCATCAAGTCACCTAATCCATGGGTATCAACAACCTCAAACTCAACCCCTTCCTACTGAAAACCCCCCATCTAACATGGAGGACTGGAAGAAGTCTGTGAAAGAAGAGCTGCTGGCTGAAGTGCGGCTAGGGGAACGAGCCAAGATGCTTGGCTTCCGCTATTTTAGCATGAAGCCGAGCTCTAAGCTTCCGGAAAATTTAAAACTCCCTGAAATCTCGAAATATGCTGGGAAAGGAGACCCCAGACATCACCTTTCTCAGTTTGATCGGGTAATGACAATGCATGGGTTGAACGATGAGATGAAAATTATATGCTTCCCTAGCTATCTAGAAGGATCTGCACAAGCATGGGTTTCAAGGCTAGATCTCTCTGGGAAAAAATTGGAGGAAGTTTATCAGGCCTTCGTCGAGCAGTACAGCTACAATGCCCATCTAGGGGTCACCCGCAGAGACCTCGAGACCATGAGGCAGAGAAATAATGAGACAGTCATGGAATTCATCAATCGCTGGAGGGAGGTGGCCGGCCAAATGCTTGATCGCCCTACCGAAGATGAGCAGATAAGAATAATCATCTCATGTCTGGAGGGTCCATACTCAGATCATCTAAAATCCCTCGGGATTTGTGACTTCAAACATCTGAAAGCTGCTGCTTCGGCTGCCGAAGAGTTAGCACTGGCAGGAAGATTAAAAGGGTTGAATCTCCCTGGATCAGGACCCAGAACTTCATACCATCAGAACCGCCAGAACCATGATAGCAACAACAATCACAACAACAATGGTAATAACAACAATGACAACAACAAGACTGTCTCAACACCTCCAGTGAATCAGGTGCAACCTAGAACCCTCACCGACTACCAACCCCCCACACCTCCAGTGTATCAGGCACAATCCTCCGGAACAACTCAGAACTATCGGGCGATGCCTCCTCCCCGTGATTTTCAAACCCGACCCCAGCGACAATACTCAACATTGGGGATGCCGTTGAATAAGGCGTACAAAAAGTTGAAAGAGAGTGGTTTCCTTCTGAAGCACCCAAATCCCAAACCAGGAATCACCCAACTTGGGCCCGATACGAAAAGCTTCTGTGAATACCATCTGATGAAGGGGCACAGTACGGAAAACTGTAGAGCGTTGCGTCATGCTGTACAAGATCTAATTGATGCAGGGGAGGTACAATTCCCCAACGCCAATCCAAGTACCCAAAATAATTCAATCCCCCAGCATGTAAATATGATAAAGTTCAGAGAAAGAGAAGGAAGTCTGCCAGACCTTCACAAGATTGTGAAAGTTGACAACATTGCGAGTCCAACAGAGGTGACCCAACGGAATCCCTCCCCATTTGTCATACCCGCACCGCTATTAGAAACCTTCAAGGTTCCCCGTCCGGAGATTCAATTCGATATACCCTCCTTGATGAGGGAGTATTTGAATGAGAAAAACAGGGCTCAAAACACTGTCAACAAATTAAAGTATCAAAGGAAAGTGCCAATCTTCTTCCGATATTGCATGGGTCGACCGATAGAAAGGAATTTGGAAACTTTGCTGGTATTAACTTCTGAGGCAGAGGGCCTCTACAAAAAAATGAAGGCACTAGAAGTTGTTGAGGCTTGGTGCCGCCAAAGGGTCCTTGAGAAGCAAAGAAAGAGAAACACCGTCATGTGCAACGTGATTATGATCACCGATGAAGATGAAAATCCACCAGCTATGACCTCCGTTAAAGTACCATTTCTGATAGCAGATGAGGAAAAACACAATGATGACCTTGAAAAGATCAATCACCTCACCCGCTCAGGAAAACACTATAAGCCGGCCGAGCTTGCTGAAGAGATCGTATCACTACCCCAGAAAGTCCATGATCCCTTTAGTGAACCGGAAAATAAATTGGCTGGAGAAGAGGAACACAAGAATGCGGTGGCCCGACATCTTAAAATGGATAACAAGCAAACGGTCAGTGTAGACACCATTGTAGCCCACTTGACCCAAACCCCCGCTGTGGCCATCACCTTCACGGACGAAGAAATCTCATGCCAGTCTGGACGAGCCCTTACATATCTGTGAAGGCTGAGGGTTTCAATGTTCCCAGGACACTCATCGATGACGGTGCTGAAGTGAATGTTTGCCCGCTGCGTGTTGCTCGACACATGGGGTATAATGATCTCAAACTTGTGGAGATGACTTTAAGCGCATACGATAATAGCCACAGAAAAGTGTTGGGGATGATCACCCTGCCGATCCAAATCGAGGATGTCTCCTTCTCTGTCGAAGTGATGGTCATCGATATCTCTTCCACCTTCAACTTGTTGTTGGGCCGGAATTTCATTGACCAAATTAAGGGTGTGCCCTCAGTGATCCACCAAAAACTCAAATTTAAGCATGGAGGACGGATTGTGGAAGTGATAGGAGAGGCAAAGACTGAATCTCAACTGTTTGAGATCAAAACACCAGGTCGACAAGAGCTAACCCTTGGCGGGTTCACAGTGGCAAAACCGGCGCAACAGGGGAATGGGTTAGGAAAGGAGCTGCAGGGCGTGGTAGAGCCACTAGTGCCACATGCTGGAGGTCGAGGAACAGGCTTAGGATTCGCAGAGGCGCCAGGTACGATATTAACAGACTCACATGTAACTTCCGTAGACCTTTCCTTATCAGTTTATCTAGAACCTACATATCTGTGAATTGTGATGAGCAGAGAGTGGTTCAGCCTCGAGAGCATCTAGAGACAATGGAGTGGGAGAGCTGGTGGACCACCTTATTCTCCCTCAAATCATGCCTTAAGGACCATGACGACAAGGAATGCGACCAAGGAATGCCCGAAGGAGTAGCGGAGAGCAGAGTCACGATCGAATCAGTCATCAAGGACCCCGCACCCTCGGTGGATGGTCGTGGAGCATGTCTTGTCGTCTACCACAAGAAAGAGGAGCCGATTCTGCAGGAGCCTTACATAGTTAGTCTAGCTAGCAGTAGTGATGATAGTAATGGTGGTAGCAATAGCGATAGTATCAGTGATGGTAGCAATGGCAGTTGTATGAAGACATCGACAATATAAACAGAATCGAAATAGGAGAAGGATCGTCACCATCTATTTTCACTTGTAAAGATGGTGGCAATTTTCTGCAATCACCGACTTATCCAACTCCTCGTATAAATGAAATTTCAGTTTATTCAGAAAATTCGTCTCCTTTGTCGCTTGATTCATTGCAACTTATGAGGCCGAAGAAGAGGAATATGATGAAGAAAACATGCTTCCTACAGAACAATACTCCACCACACCCGGATATCCAAGTAGGGGATTTCATTCTGAAAGAGTTGAGAAAAGATATGCCAGACCCACGAGGGAAATTCAGGCCGAACTGGGTGGGCCCTTATCTGGTGAAAGAGATAACCCTTCATGGTGTAGTATTACTGACAAATTTGGACGAAGAAATTCCAAAGCCTTGTCAATCTTGACCGGCTGAAACGACATTATGTCTGAACCGTCATAAAAATAAAAAAAAAAACCACACGCATCCACTCAAAAATCCAAAAAATGCATCCACAAAAATGCATCAAAAAAAAACGCATCCATACAAAATATCCAAAAAAAAGCATCCACACAAAAGTTATCATTATCATCGCATTAGGTTTAGTTAATTGCATTTGCATTGCATATCCCTAGTGTCGAGGTATCGATCTTTAATTCAGGAAAGTCACATAAGTCATCAAAGGCCGCGAACTCTTGTCATTTTCCCTGAAGAGGTCTTGAAAGGATCCCTAACCTCCGTGAGAGTTGAGTGCATGAGAGAACACAGAGCGTGCAAAACCCAGAGCGCTTGATGCATTTAAATTTCAAACACCATGTGAGGATCCCCTTCACGGAACTAAATATTGATGAGAAGCGCGTTACCATTCATGTCAAATTTGGGAATAGTAGAGGAAGCAATTATTTGTCGATAGGGATGACGAGGCATCTAGGATCAAAAAAAAACCTCCACTTGGCCAGAAGCCCTTTTGACCCTAAAAAATGATCCCTTAGTGAGCCCCGCTGAGCCTTTCATTGAAAATCTTTTCGGAAATAGCTCCACAACATGCCACCCCACATCACACAATGACCCGCCCCTGCAAAAGAGGATAAAAAGAGCCGGAGCCATGGTCTCTCCCCCACAATAAAGCATGAAAGAAAGCTTGAAAGAGAAATACCCAAAGAAGATGAAAATGAAAGAAACGAAACACAAAAAAACTCAAAAAGTAAAGAGAGGAAGCGAAAGCCTTATGTCACGCGAAACAGTCACTCTCGAGGAATAGAGAAGAACGAAGGTGTCAAACACAAAAAGTGCAAATAAACTACTCAAGGAAAGTAGTAAATCAAAATGGAAACACATCATGGTCCGCACAAATGCGAAAGAAGTCCGAAACCATTCCACCCATGGCAAAGGCAAAGCACATCCTAATTTGCACAAATGCTCCACAACTCCCAAACAAGTCCTCCTGTCCCATGCGACATACTTAAAGCCCTGCAGCCCTGTTATAACTCAATGAAAGACCTCTGACCTAGAGACGAGGATTGATTGATTCGAAGAGTACCAAATTTGAAATATGAACGGCAGCAACACGTCATTTCTTGACAATGCAATCGTGCACAAACGAGTGTCAGAGAAATCAGGAAGAAAGAGAAAAAACGAGTGCTTATCACCTCGATCAAAGAAAGCCTAACTGACCTTAAGAAAGGAAACGGAAAGGTATAAGAGATTCCGAGAGACCTCTTTCGGGAAGATTTTTCAAGAAAGAAGTGGCTTAGAAATGACTAATCTGACTTAACTAGAATTCTTGGTTGAGCTCACCTTGACACGACATCCTCTTTGCATACAATCATACCCAATTCAAAAAAAAATGCATGTAGAATAGATTTGCATCCATCGGTTCGGACATAATATCCTACACCACAGAAAGAGAAAGATGAGTATGCTCTTTTAGAAAAGGAAGCCACAGTACAGAGCCTGTCTCCTTCACCAACTGGCACAACCACTCTCAGAAACTGCGCAGCCATCAAAACAAAGGATTAAAAGTCTTCGGGCGCTGTTCAAAGAAAATGCCCCGCAAGACATCCCTCACCATCAAACTCCTCGCTCGCTAAAATTCATGAACTACGTAAGGTTGATCTCAACAGGGAGTTGAGTACGTAGGCAACTGTGAGCCTTGATTTTAAACCCTATCCTATGTGGATTAACTTGATTGGGATCTAATCGGGTTTTAGGTCCACTTATAGCCTAAGATTAATAACTATGTCATATAACAATAATTATTAAGACCTAAGCTAGCTCACTGGAACCTATTACGAGTCGCCACCTAATTTTAACCTAGATCAAATTAGGAAAGGAGAGTTCGGGTTCGGGGGCTTGATATTCGACTTAATTAGGGTTCAATTACTTTCATTACCCTTCCTAGGTCGTTTTTCCTCTACTTGGTTCGTTTACGGCTTTCTACAAAGTTGTTTTTAACCTAGGTGCGCGCTTCTGTTTTGTTTAATTTTTAATGTTTTTTTGACAGAAAATTAAAGTGAAATTGAAAGTTACCTAAACTAGGGTTTCGGAGGCAGAATTAGGTCAAATTTTTATTCCGTCCGTGGCCACGGACCTAATGTCCGAACCCACGGACCCCAGTTAACCTAATTACACAAAAAAGTCAAATTTAAACAGAAACGAGATTTTGAAAAGTCCGGGGCCACGGACAGGACGTCCGTGGGCCCGGACATGTTTTATAAAACCCTAACTTTTGAAAATAAAAATATCCCGCCACCGTCCGGGGCGTCCGGCTTTCGGACAGAGCGTCCGGGACCCCGGACATAGCGTCCGTGGGTGCGGACCGACCTCGGACGGCGGCGTTAAGGCTGTTCCCGGCGGTGTTTTTGGCTCAAAATTTATGGGTACGTAGCCTGAAAGATTCTAAACATGTTAGTGATCAAAAGTTTTCAATTTGACTACGAATTAAGGACGAAACTTATTGAACAAGTTAGTGGACAGAAACACAAACAAACCTTAATTCAGAAGCAAAGAAAAGTCAATTCGGTTAGCAATTTCAACCAGAAGTGTATTTAGACCAGAAGGGTTAGAGAATTTGGTTTTTACCCTGTTTTGATTTCGAAAACTTGTTGTTCCTTCACGTCGGGAATCTCTGAAAGCCTCGTTGGTGGCCGATCCGGTTCGACTTTGACCCAAGCTTCTGGCTCCTTCTTCCTTGTATTGTTAGCCACGGTTTGCTTCTGTATTTTCTGTGTTTTGGTGCTAGGAATCTCAATGGGAGAAGAAGGAATGTGTTATTTGGTGATTTCGGGATGATTTCGGTATAGATTCGAGGCTCGGGGTTGCAAAAACGTTGGAAGTAGGTTGACGGCTGAGTTCTCTGACTTGGGGATGATCTACTATGCCCTAGGTCGTTTTTTGGAAGGCCTTTTATAGAAAAAGCATGGCCAAGTTGATAGAACAAGATTTTTATCTAAAACCTTGATTTTGTGCTCTAAGAGAATCTGATTTTTTAAAACGTGCTACAGGTTGATAAAAATTCCGAAATTTTAACCAAAGATAAAATAAGATTTTTAGGAATTTTGAGAGTTGGAATCAGGTTATTTCGATAAATAACCAATTAGATAAAAATTTACAATCTGGAACCTCCCATAATTCATAACTTACTATTGGAAAGTCGAAATAACGAAATTCCAACGGCATTATTCTCTAATAATCACCCTCTATCTTGTGTTAAAATTTCATGACATTTTGTTTTGATTTCGATATTTTCCAGAGGAGAGAGAAAATTGCTAAAATGATTGAATTTCTCTTTTAAATTTTGGGATAAGGTTCCAAATAAAATAATTTCAGGTTTATGACTGTGTGTAGTCATGCTAACCATGTGACAATTTTTTTTAATTTTGAAAACCCTTTTATTTCTATTTTGAGGTTATTTCATGTGTTAATTATTAAAGAAATTAGCTTTAATATGAATTAAAAGCTAAATTTCTAGAATAAATATTATCAGAGAATCATGAAATACCTTTCATAATGACTATGATTTTGGAAGTGTTTGGAGATAATGAACAAGTCATATAAAAAATAGAAAATCCCGATAATGTCCTTGGAAAATCCCGCCTTGGTGCTTTTGACCCCTTTTGCCCTTTGTAACACGTATGCCTTAGAGACTACTCCCGGGGGGGTTGAAATTTTGGGTATAACAGATTGCCCCCCGTCAACTAGGCTTTGTAATGAAGATGAGAAGACTAGTTGATGCCTGAGTGATACCCCAAAATTTTGGATCTTAAAAGACCCTACATGTAGATTGTGTCGAGCTATTCTAAGGCGCTGACTACCTATGAGTGAGAATGAAAATGAAAAGATGTCAAGCGATTCTAAGGTGTTGACTACCTAAAATGAAATGATGAAATAATGTCAATCGATTCTAAGGCGTTGACTACCTAAAAATGAAATGATGTCAAGCTATTCTAAGGCGTTGACTACCTGAAGATGATGAAAGCTAAATAATGTGTAGATGTAGGAATGCTGATATGCTAGCGATGCTAATGATGCTAATGATATTGATGATGTTGATGATGTTGATGATGATGCTGATGATGCTGATGATATTGATGATGTTGATGATGCTCGGATGCTTCTAGGGACCGAAACCCGTGCCGATGCTCCTGGCTGGACCCAATGTGGACTTATTGCCATCGCCCCCCCAAGCCGGTGTGCAGGGATAACTTCTAGATTACCAAGGGGACTTATTGCCACTGCCCACTAGTTGTTTTCTCCCAAGAAGTTGACATGAAGATGGGGACTTATTGCCTCTGCCCCGCCAACTTAGATCACGCTTTGTCTCGTACTTGTCTCGCACTGAAGATGATACTAGGTCTCGTACTGGTCTCGCACTGGATGATGACGATAGGTCTCGCACTGATGAAGATGATAGGTCTCGTACTGATGAAGATGATGGGTCTCGCACTGATGAAGATGATGGGTCTCGCACTGATGAAGATGATGGGTCTCGCACTAATGAAGATGATGGGTCTCGCACTGATGAAGATGATGGGTCTCGCACTGATGAAGATGATGGGTCTCGCACTGATGAAGATGCTTGGTCTCGCACTGAGAGATGATGGGTCTCGCACTGATGAAGATGATAGGTCTCGCACTGATGAAGATGCTTGGTCTCGCACTGAAGTCTCGTACTAAAGTCTTGAAAATGATGGGTCTCGCACTGAATGAAGATGCTAGGTCTCGTACTGAATGAGGAAACTGCAGGGCCTCGCACTGTTTTGGGTCTCGAACTAAAAATGAGTTAGGAAGATAATGGTCTCGTGCAAATGATGAGAACTGATTACTGGAGTGCCAAACATGGCAATGATGATAAGATGTATGCAATCAAGATATATGAAAGATACTCGTTCAAAACAGGAAACTGTTGGAAAAGGTGCCGAACTTGGCAATGCTTGTGAAAAACCCTGCTGAAAAAGGAAAGTGAAATGATCATTTCCTGACTAAAAATTTCAAATCTGCAATTTGCTTCTTGAAAAATGAACATGCCATTGGTGGAAGTGTGTGGGTTTGTTGTGGTGCTGAAGGCTTTTGCCGGTGTTCAGGATTGGGTTGTGATTTTGGATGGAGGTCAGGGTTATGACGGGCCTGATGTTTTTGTGGAGGTAAGGCCAATGACGAGTTTGAGAGTGTGTGTGTGGTGGTAGGGGCTTATGTGTGCCTGTGGTGGGATGGTGGTGCTCGAGCTTTGGGTTTTAATTGGTGCTGACATGGCAATTGTTGGAACCAACAATTGCCCCCAGTATTTTTTCCTTAGGACAATCTGAGCTAGAGTTCATGGCAATCGATCGAGACGATCGATTGCCCCCAGTATTTTCTTTAATTAAACATGCGAACAAGTCTCACCCTCACAGGGTCGAGGCTTATGCTTTGATGTGGTGCTCCCTAACCTACACTCGATGTGGTCGGTGTTTGCACTCATTTCTCGCTCATGGTCATAACTTCTAAACCATTGAATTCAATATTTGATGGATTTACGCATTTGATCTGTTACTTTCACGTGACTGGACACACAACTATCAAGTCGGAAGTCTTTAAAGCTTATAACGTGGCCATAGGGTGTGATGAAAGACGACGGGATCATGGAGGGATATTTGAGGTATGTGGAGCTTAAATGGGTGACCAAAGCTGCAACTTGCGTCTTCTCTCAGATTCATCTTCCTTGTCTTGAAGTCGTCTAACTGCTTTATGTTGACGTTGGTTTTGAGCTTCTGGACCTGGACTTTTGGAGTTGTCCTTTACACCATTTCTCTTTTTTTGTCATTTGGACTTCTTCGAGGCACTTTGGGTTCGCCTTTTTGTTTTATCCTTTCTTGACTTTGCCTTTGGGGTTCTTGTGTTTCCCGGTTTTGGGCTTCGAGAGCTGTTTTGATGTGAGCTCTTTTGATCCTGTGTCACTCTGGGACCATTTACGGATCACTTCGTCATGCTGATAGCGGCATTGCTTCTTCGGACTGATGATAATGTTATCCGAGAGTCGGGCTCCTTGCTTCCTTTGGCCACCGGGTCGGGCATTCATCATTGGCTGGGTTATTTTGTGGTGTTCATATTATCGAAAAGGGATATATGAAAGGCTCAGCGGGGGTGCCTAGGGTTTAATGTCAGGGTTCACAAGTTTTTTGGCTATGTGGTGCTGTACCTAGGTGCTTCGTCATTCCTGATAGTTGTGTATCCGCTCTTTGTTACTTTTCGCAGATCTAAGAGTAAATTTACAAATTATCTCCTTCGGTCAGAGTTATGCCATTTATCTCACCTTTGAATGTGGTCTTACCAGAGTCGTGTAAAAATGACACGCTCGTTCACTCATGGTTTTCCCACTCAAGACACTCTCGTGAGATTTTCACTTGGAAACTCGTTCGCACATTTAAACAAAAGATAAAAGACGACGAACTTAAACTTAGATTGCCCCCAGTATTGATTTGGGGTTTGTGACAACAATTCGATAGATGTGGACTTTGAACCTCTTTGTGGGTTGTTTGGATATTATAGGGTGAGTTGTGGTGTTTGGTTAGGCATGTTCAAATTTTTAGAAACAAGAGACAAGCCGTTCCATTGCATAGTCAGAAAATGATTGCTTCGTGATCCTTTTCCTTAAAAAAAAACTATTTTGTTTTCCTTCTTTTTTCGATGAATGAAAAATGGTTTGTACAGGAGTTGTGAAAATGGAACTATGATTTTATTTATGAATCATGAAAGAAACGTAAAGATTACAATCAGAGGTGACTGAAAACTAACTAATAAGCTACTAGGAAAATTTGAAGATGCAAGGAAATGATCTGCACACTTAGAAAAATTGGACTCCTTGCTCGAGGAGGTCTTGAATCTTGTGCTTCAATGCTCGGCAATTGTCAGCATAATGGCCAGGCAACTGATGGTAGTGGCAAAATTGATTAAGATGCCTCCCCAAATGAGTGGTTCCTGGCCGAGGGGCCAGGGGCTGTAGCAGGTTTCTCTTCTGAAGCTCTTCAAACGCCTGACTTGGTGCTCGGCCAATGTTGGTGAACTCCCTTTGCGATGAGTCCCGGCGTGGTAAGGGTACTGTCCTAAGGTTTTGATGCGGAGATCTAGGTCGTAGAACCATATTCACTTCTGGGAAACTGCTTTGAGCGCAAGCTACTGTCTGAAGATAAGCCTTTTCTGGTCCTGGCTTAGATAATTTGGAGCCACTGCCGGAGTTTCTTGAGCACTCAAGCTCCAAACCTTCCTTATGAATCCTTTCCTCTAGAATACCGACTTGTCCCATCAACATGTCCAAACTCGGAAAGTACATAAATTTTAGCTCATGGTTGTGTTGTTTTCGCATGTTCTCAATTATCATGCGGATTTGCTCCTGCTCGTCCATTCTGGTAGGCATGGCTGCAGCCTTTCTCCTCCAACGCTTGATGAAGTCAGACATGGACTCACCGTCTTTCTGTCGAGTTCCTGCCAGATCGATTCTGGTGACCTCGAGGTTCTTAGCATACTCGAAATGATTTAGGAAAGCCTCGCAAACCTCCTCGTAGGTTTTGGTATTCATCTTCTGAGTGAGATACCAACGCTGAGGAGTCTCGTCTAGATAGCGTGCGAAAACTTTGGCTTTTTGCATATCGTTGAGCCCCAAGATGGACATTTCTCGGTCGAACATAGCCAAGTGAATCTGTGGATCCGAGGAACCCTTGTACAAAGCGAGTGCAGGCAGCTTCAGCTTTAGGGGAAGATCAACTTCGGGATACGACGCCGTGGAGAAATAATCGAAGCCAGCTGGTTTGTTGGTTTTCTCTATGCGCTCAATCCTTTTCAAAACCCTTTTGACCTCTGCAGCTAGCTGGTTGTCAGGAACATCCTTCCCCATACGTGTTTGAGGATCTTGGGCCCTAACAGAGTCAATCTCGATGTAACTACGATTAAGATTTTCATCCACAAGCTTTTCCAGAGTGTGCTGATTTGTCTCCTGGAGATTAGCCTTACTCCTCAGTTCCTCGACAATGGACTCCAAGACCTTGTACCCTTGCAGCACAGCGGCCAACTGGGCCTCGGTGTTGATCGGATTTCCTCCTTCTGCCAATTTGGATTCGGGCTTGCCTGTTTCCAAGAAGTCCATTATTAGCTAACAAGAGGAAGTGGGTTGAAAGACACTAAGGTGATAATGACACTTCACAAGGTAGATCGAAACAGGCTTAGGCTGAAAGCAAGTGGGCCAAGATACCCAGAAAATGAGGTGCTTGGGCTGAAGTATCTCTCAGGCTATGAACTGGAATTTGGACTGAAATGTAAACAGATGGCTTTGATTGGGCCTGAGAGGTGACACCTAGATCTAGGGTTTTGGGCCAGGGCCCGAATAAGAAGTCTGCCTAGATTAGAATGAGCCCTTGGGCCGGAATGTGTTTGGGCCTAGAGCAAAGCACATGGGCTGGAGTGGTCCCTAAATCACAAATGAGCCTAACTTTCTTTGGGCCAGAGAAGATGGTTGCTAAACCGAAAAAGATTTTATTTCAAGTTCATGTGGATTTTCTTTTTTGGGCCTAGAACTAATTGGATAATTCAAATTGGGCCAGAAGAGAAATCACCTAAGTCTAAGCTTTTGGGCTGAAGCCCGAACGACTCACATATTAAACCAAACAGGACCTCTGGGCCGCAAACAAGTAGAGCCGCCAATTCGGGTTGGGCTAGGTTAATGTAGGAGAAGTTCCTATCAACCTCTAGGCTAGGTAATGGACCGATCATACAAGCAAACAGGGCTCACACAAATTCAACATGTCCTCACTAGATGTTTAAATTCAACCGGGTATGGATCGATCCGGAGAGGTGCTTGGGGCTTGGGCCCAGGTCACCACAAAGGAATAGGGCTTGCACGCTATTCTCTTTGGGCTTCCCCACTTTTTTCACATCACCTGAAGGTGTGCGTCTACGGCCGGGTCTTTGACTAACCAAACAATGGGCTTGGTAAGGACACTGCCAGGAAAACGCTTGGGGCTAAAGCCCAGGTATTAAGGGGATGTGGTTAGACGACATCCTCCTCTTTTCCCCCGCTTATTCACATCACCTAAAAGGTGTGAGTCCCAGACAGGGGACCCTAGATGGGTCCCGGGGTGAAACTGGTTTGTGTGGGCCCTCGCTCTCATATGATGCAGGGGTGCAAAAATTTAAAGTGCGCACGAAAGTAAACAAACAAAGTAATAAAGCCATAAATAAACAATTTTTCAAGTTAAGCCCTCTTTCTTAAAATTAAACAGGTTAAAGTTAAGAATTCGTCCCCAGCAGAGTCGCCAGTCTGTGAGCCTCGATTTTAAACCCTATCCTATGTGGATTAACTTGATTGGGATCTAATCGGGTTTTAGGTCCACTTATAGCCTAAGATTAATAACTATGTCATTAACAATAATTATTAAGACCTAAGCTAGCTCACTGGAACCTATTACGAGTCGCCACCTAATTTTAACCTAGATCAAATTAGGAAAGGAGAGTTCGGGTTCGGGGGCTTGATATTCGACTTAATTAGGGTTCAATTACTTTCATTACCCTTCCTAGGTCGTTTTTCCTCTACTTGGTTCGTTTACGGCTTTCTACAAAGTTGTTTTTAACCTAGGTGCGCGCTTCTGTTTTTTTTATTTTTAATTTTTTGACAGAAAATTAAAGTGAAATTGAAAGTTACCTAAACTAGGGTTTCGGAGGCAGAATTAGGTCAAATTTTTATTCCGTCCGTGGCCACGGACCTAATGTCCGAACCCACGGACCCCAGTTAACCTAATTACACAAAAAAGTCAAATTTAAACAGAAACGAGATTTTGAAAAGTCCGGGGCCACGGACAGGACGTCCGTGGGCCCGGACATGTTTTATAAAACCCTAACTTTTGAAAATAAAAATATCCCGCCACCGTCCGGGGGCGTCCGGCTTTCGGACAGAGCGTCCGGGACCCCGGACATAGCGTCCGTGGGTGCGGACCGACCTCGGACGGCGGCGTTAAGGCTGTTCCCGGCGGTGTTTTTGGCTCAAAATTTATGGGTACGTAGCCTGAAAGATTCTAAACATGTTAGTGATCAAAAGTTTTCAATTTGACTACGAATTAAGGACGAAACTTATTGAACAAGTTAGTGGACAGAAACACAAACAAACCTTAATTCAGAAGCAAAGAAAAGTCAATTCGGTTAGCAATTTCAACCAGAAGTGTATTTAGACCAGAAGGGTTAGAGAATTTGGTTTTTACCCTGTTTTGATTTCGAAAACTTGTTGTTCCTTCACGTCGGGAATCTCTGAAAGCCTCGTTGGTGGCCGATCCGGTTCGACTTTGACCCAAGCTTCTGGCTCCTTCTTCCTTGTATTGTTAGCCACGGTTTGCTTCTGTATTTTCTGTGTTTTGGTGCTAGGAATCTCAATGGGAGAAGAAGGAATGTGTTATTTGGTGATTTCGGGATGATTTCGGTATAGATTCGAGGCTCGGGGTTGCAAAAACGTTGGAAGTAGGTTGACGGCTGAGTTCTCTGACTTTGGGGATGATCTACTCTGCCCTAGGTCGTTTTTTGGAAGGCCTTTTATAGAAAAAGCATGGCCAAGTTGATAGAACAAGATTTTTATCTAAAACCTTGATTTTGTGCTCTAAGAGAATCTGATTTTTTAAAACGTGCTACAGGTTGATAAAAATTCCGAAATTTTAACCAAAGATAAAATAAGATTTTTAGGAATTTTGAGAGTTGGAATCAGGTTATTTCGATAAATAACCAATTAGATAAAAATATTACAATCTGGAACCTCCCATAATTCATAACTTACTATTGGAAAGTCGAAATAACGAAATTCCAACGGCATTATTCTCTAATAATCACCCTCTATCTGTGTTAAAATTTCATGACATTTTGTTTTGATTTCGATATTTTCCAGAGGAGAGAGAAAATTGCAAAAATGATTGAATTTCTCTTTTAAATTTTGGGATAAGGTTCCAAATAAAATAATTTCAGGTTTATGACTGTGTGTAGTCATGCTAACCATGTGACAATTTTATTTTAATTTTGAAAACCCTTTTATTTCTATTTTGAGGTTATTTCATGTGTTAATTATTAAAGAAATTAGCTTATAATATGAATTAAAAGCTAAATTTCTAGAATAAATATTATCAGAGAATCATGAAATACCTTTCATAATGACTATGATATTTGGAAGTGTTTGGAGATAATGAACAAGTCATATAAAAATAGAAAATCCCGATAATGTCCTTGGAAAATCCCGCCTTGGTGCTTTTTGACCCCTTTTGCCCTTTGTAACACGTATGCCTTAGAGACTACTCCGGGGGTTGAAATTTGGGTATAACAGCAACCCTCTCAGGGTGCGACCCCGTCCCAAACAAAACCCCTCATCCCCTCGAACCACGAGGTCATTGCCATCACTCTATGGAGGAATTCGCCTCAATCAAGAAAATCATCCCGGGGCCACGCCGGAGTCATCTCAGGGCCGTATAGGGAGCCACCCAACCGCAATGGAGCCATCCGATCATACCGGAGCCCCAAGATCATATCAAACCCGAATTCATCAACCTTCCCAGAGTCGTTGCTCACAAGGGAGTCACAGATCAAACTGGAGCCACCCGATCATACCGGAGCCCTCAGATGATATCAAACCCGAATTCATCAACCTTCCCAGAGTCGTTGCTCACAAGGGAGTCACAGATCAAACTGGAGCCATCCAATTATACCGGAGCCCTCAGATCATATCAAACCCGAATTCATCAACCTTCCCAGAGTCGTTGCTCACAAGGGAGTCACAGATCAAACTGGAGCCATCCGATCATACCGGAGCCCTCAGATCATATCAAACCCGAATTCATCAACCTTCCCAGAGTCGTTGCTCACGAGGGAGCACAGATCAAACTGGAGCCATCCGATCATACCGGAGCCCTCAGATCATATCAAACCCGAATTCATCAACCTTCCCAGAGTCGTTGCTCGCAAGGGAGTCACAGATCAAACTGGAGCCATCCGATCATACCGGAGCCCTCAGATCATATCAAACCCGAATTCATCAACCTTCCCAGAGTCGTTGCTCACAAGGGAGTCACAGATCAAACTGGAGCCATCCGATCATACCGGAGCCCTCAGATCATATCAAACCCGAACCCATCAACCATCCCAGAGTCGTCGCTCACAAGGGAGTCACAGATCAAACTGGAGCCATCCGATCATACCGGAGCCCCCGGATCATATCAAACCCGAATTCATCAACCTTCCCAGAGTCGTTGCTCACAGGGAGTCATAGATCAAACCGGAGCCATCTTAGTGCTATACCGGAGCCATCTCAGCGCTATACTGGAGGCATCTCAGCGTTATACCGGAGTCATCCCAGAACCTCCCAGGATCATTCCAAAGCTCTTCTCTGGAGTCATTGTCGGAGCCATCGACCGAAACCCTCTCTCGACCTCAAAAACCACACTTGACCTTTGCAGTCAAACCACAAATCTACTATTCACACCAAGGCTACCCTCCGTGCTGGAGCCATCCAATCATCTCGGAATCACCCGATCCCATCAAACCCTGCACTCATACAGTCGAATACGACAACACCTAAGGTAGATTTCCAACCCTCAAATCCCTCACGAGGGATCAGAGATGGCCCACAGAGAGCGCCCGACCTCGAATCAACCTACAACCAGAAACAACTTCAGATTAACCACTTACTGCAGTGAGTTTCGCACAACTCCTTCAATGCATTCTAGGCCCGTCATCAGTCCTAGAGCTAGACACCGTGATCTAGTTGAGGCCCGTTGTTAGCCCTCATGCATAACTCATATACCGGTTGTATTCTAGGCCCGTCTTTAGTCTTAGAGCTAGACATCGAGATCTAGTTGAGGCTCGTCGTCAGTCCTCATACAATTCGAAGATGCATTCTAGGCCCATCATCAGTCCTAGAGCTAGACACCGAGATCTAGTTGAGGCCCGTCGTTAGCCCTCATGCATAACTTATATACCGGTTGTATTCTAGGCCCGTCTTTAGTCCTAGAGCTAGACATCGAGATCTAGTTGAGGCCCGTCGTTAGTCCTCATACAATTCGAAGATGCATTCTAGGCCGTCATCAGTCCTAGAGCTAGACACCGAGATCTAGTTGAGGCCCGTCGTTAGCCCTCATGCATAACTTATATACCGGTTGTATTCTAGGCCCGTCTTTAGTCCTAGAGCTAGACATCGAGATCTAGTTGAGGCCCGTCGTTAGTCCTCATACAATTCGAAGATGCATTCTAGGCCCGTCATCAGTCCTAGAGCTAGACACCGAGATCTAGTTGAGGCCCGTCGTTAGCCCTCATGCAACCTTATATACCGGTTGTATTCTAGGCCCGTCTTTAGTCCTAGAGCTAGACATCAGATCTAGTTGAGGCCCGTCGTTAGTCCTCATACAATTCGAAGATGCATTCTAGGCCCGTCATCAGTCCTAGAGCTAGACACCCGATCTAGTTGAGGCCCGTCATTAGTCCTCATGCATAGGTAGATTGGTCGTATTCTAGTCTTTAGACTAGAGCTAGACACCGAGATCTAGTTGAGGCCCGTCGTTAGTCCTCATACCACCGACTATCACATTCTAGGCCGTCATAAGTCCTAGCGCTAGACCCGAAGTCTAGTCGGGGCCCGTCATAAGTCCCCACTCGTATGGTACTCATATCTCACACTTGGGAATGCCCCAAGCCACAGTGAGAATTTTTGGCGTCCCGTCAACCTTGATCCATTCTGCAAGCCTTCTTGCATAATTGAATCAAGGGGAGCCATCTGTAGACACCAAAAATTCTCACCCATCTCATATTGAAATAAAAAAAACATGCTTCTAGAAACAAGGCGGTCGTCCCGTTTCGACCAATGAATTTCTTTTACCGACATTTAAACCTCACATTCTATGTAAGAGGAGCACGAGCTTTTTGTCGTAATCTGTTTTTGACTGACTTCATTTCGTATATTATTTGCTGCTCTCGTTTTAAAATTTTTCACAGTTTTGTTATTACCTTATATTATTTTTATGTACTCGATCGATTTAATTTTTTGTTATATCATTTCCTTTTGATTTTCCCCTTCATCTTTTATCATTTATTTTTTATTATTTCATGTGTCCTTTTACTACTATTATTTTCCATTTATTTTAAGTGTTTTATCTTCATTACGGCATTATTTTCATTATTCTGTGTATGTGCTATTCTTTTATTTTTATCTCATTACTTTTTTGAATCTTATTTTAATTGTATTTCATACTTTCGTGTCCATTAGATTAATCTTCTCACCTTTAGGCGCATTTTTGGAATTGGTAGCTTTTCTTTTTTCAGAAGAGTTACCCAGTCGAAATCAGGACTCTTGTATCTTTCTTCTCATGAGTACACTGAAATCTAATCTAGCATAACTGGTTAGAACACTCTCGGATATAACCCATGGGTCTCGGGTTCGATTCTTGGCACGAGCGAAGGTTTGCTCTTTTATTTTGCCTTAACTCGCGATATGGCTCTTCTTTTATTTCATCGCTCCACTTATTGAATATTGTCCTAGCTCATCCGGTAGAGAGCGTGAGAGGAGGTCACTAGGTGCCGAGTTCGAAACTCGGTGGAAGCTTTTTGTTTTGAAAATCTCAAATTTTGTAAATGTTGGACTCTCCCAGTTTGGGTCCGTTTTAATTCCTTTAAAAGGCCCACATTCATCTAGTGAAACCCTAGTGTGCCACATGTTCACCCACCCCATTCTCACATTATAAAACATTCTCAAAACCCTACAGTAGACTCATGTTTTAAAAAAGCCGGCATTGATCCCGATTTTTATTCTCATTGTCTCATTCTCTGTTTGCTCTGGATATTCCCAGTTCAAGCGTGAAGAACGAAGAAAAAACCCAGAACCCTTTTCTCCTTCGATCTGCGATTCCCCTTTCGTTCTCCTGTCGTGAATCACCCCAAAAAAACTCCTCAATCGACACTCCACACATTGTCGTCCATCAGAAATCTCGCCCTAACCCTCCTTCGGATTCGACTTAACGAGTAAGCAGGTAAGCTTCGGTTCAGAAGAGAAGGCATCTTCTAGGTTTCATCTCCCCCTTGGATATGGGTCTCTCTGTCTCTGTTTTTTTTGGTTTTCCACTTGTTCATCGGACTTGTCATTTGAGCCATTCTGGCACTGGCTAAGAGGAACTGGCGAGGCATGGGTTTTCCGGAAACGAGTTTCCGATGTCGATACCAGCCCCCATATTCCTAGCCCCATTCCCCTTTCGATTTTTTTTAATAACTCGTGTTCATAATTTTGGATTCTGCACGTTGGCTTCGAACAAACACCAAACCTCCATCATAGGTTTGGTTTTTGTAATCCTCTTTTTTTTTATACAAGCCGAACACTCTTCGAATTTTTGTCGTCTTGATTTGCCAATGGGCTCGATGAATACCAGACCTCAAACAATGAGTTCATGGGTTCGAAAGTTACAGGAGATGGTGTTACCTTTCCTTTTTCTGTTTGCCTAAACCCTTTCTGAAACACCGGGTGTTCTACTTCCTTCGTGAAGAATCAGCCGTGAACTTCAGTTCGGCGTGATACCAGTTCCATCATCTTTTTCCTTGTTAATCTCGGCGGAACCCGAGCTGGGTTTTAATCTGTTACCACATTGCATGTTGATATTAGAGAAGTAAAAGTTATTCTCTGGCTACAGTTTTCTTCCCCTTCTGCCTCATACGTATTATTCGAGTACCGAGCCCGTTGTTGCATTACTGTCACTCGCTGAAACAAATCTTCTTCTGCTATGGTGATATTGCTCTTGAATCATGTTGGTCTAAGGCTCTGGTTATTAGTGAAGAATCTGTCCGGTTGTCTATTTGTTCTCGATCTGAGCTGAAAGATTGATAACCTACCTTTTGTATCGCTCATTTGTACACCTTCTCCTTGGTAAATCTACTCCTCTGCTATTAAGTGTTCCTGGATGAGGTTGGTGTGTAAGTTTACGACCCAGGGAAAAACGTACTCAAAGTTCATGCGGTTCCGATCTACATAAGTGAAGTCTGTATCTCTAAACCTTCCTTTGTGCCAATCAGAATTTTATTCAAAACCGTGTGGACTAACTTTCTGTTGTTGCTGTTCTGCTTCTGTTTCAATTTTATGTTTATTGTCTTGCAGGGAGTCCGTATCTCCATTCCTGGTATTTCACCCTAAACTGAAAATCTATCAGATATGATGATTGATGCATGTTTGTATGTTGAAACCCATGTCTGCTCTCTGTTAAATTTGTTCTCTGTTTCTATTTGAGAATAAGCTACACTGCATTCCTAGTTTGGTTACACCAGATCCATGCGAGCCTGTTTACTTATTTCAGATTAGCATAGACTAAGTGGAGTTCAGTTGATTGTTCATTTCAGACCCCGTTCCAGTTTTTGTGTGCTATGATTCGTGTTCTGCATACTCACCTTTTCATGTTGGTTTAGCTCTCTTGCTTGTCAACCCTTACATGGCCACTGAAAGATACACAATAGAGAGAAGTAACAATGAATTAGAAACCCACAGTTAGGATCCTCATTTTCTGTCGGTTTGTAGGATCTGTTTAGCCTGGACTAGGTAATGTTTGGTGTTAATCTGATAACCTTTTCCATGTTATATATGTGTTATTTGCACGGTCCTTTAGCTTTTGGAATTCATGTCTACATTGCTGTTTCATCTTGATGGGCTGGACCTGTTTGGGCCCGGTAACCCGTGGCCCAAATTTAATTTCGTTTCAGGCCCAGTTCATAAACAGCCAAACGGGCTGGGGCAGGTGACCATAGAAAGCCCATTAGGTTGTCCCTCTTATTGGGCCCTTGAGGCCCACTTTAGAAAAGCTTTAGGTTTGGGGTATCCTCGATGCATACGGGTCCTAGACACGGTCCATTCGAGGAATACCCGGTTTCCTTAAAACTTTCCAAATCATCCTCTAATTTCAGAATAAAATGTACAATCAACAAAATCCAATCCATTTGTGAATCTAAATATTTTTTCATTTAGACATAGCTTAAGCCCAATTTCAAACTTCTTATTAGAAATCTATTTTCAAAGCCCAATTCCATTTCAGTCCGGCCCACTTCTCAGTCCGGCCCACTTCTCAGTCCGGTCCACTTCTCAGTCCGACCCACTTCTCAGTCCGGCCCACATCTCAGTCCGGCCCACATCTCAGTCAGGCCCAACCGACCCAAAGTCCAAACCGACCCAAGGCCCAAGCCGGCCCATCACCCAGTTTGGCCCGAGCCCAAAAACCCAAACATAAAGCCCAAGGCCAAAAACCCAAACACAAAGCCCAAGGCCAAAAACCGAAACCCAAGCCCAAAGCCCAAATTCGGCCAATCTGGCCCGAGCCCAAAACCCAAACCCGAAGCCTGGCCCACTACTCCTCAAAACCGGCCCATCACCCAATTTGGCCCAAATGCCCACACTTGACCCAAACACAACCTCGGCCCACAAACCAAGTCCAATCCTTGGCCCAAAACAATCTCGGCCCATTACCTATCCCAGGCCCATCCGGCCCGTTATCTAGCCAAGGCCCATTCGGCCCATTATCTAGCCAAGGCCCATTCGGCCCATTACCTAGCCCAGGCCCATTCGGCCCATTACCTAGCCCAGGCCCATTCGGCCCATTACCTAGCCCAGGCCCATTCGACCCATTACCTAGCCCAGGCCAATCCGGCCCGTTATCTAGCCAAGGCCCATTCGGCCCATTACCTAACCCAGGCCCATTCGGCCCATTACCTAGCTCAGGCCCATTCGGCCCATTACCTAGCCCAGGCCCATTCGGCCCATTACCTAGCCCAGGCCCATTCGGCCCATTACCTAGCCCAGGCCCATTCGGCCCATTACCTAGCCCAGGCCCATTCGGCCCATGACCTAGCCCAGGCCCAGTCGGCCCGTTACCTAGCCCAAGCTATTCGGCCCATTACCTAGCCCAAGCTATTCGGCCCATTACCAAACACAATCTTGCCCACAGAAACCAAACCAAACCCACAAAAATCTAACAAGGTCCACAAGAATCCAACCTTGACCGGAATGATGACTTTTGACCCGAACTTTAACCTTTGACCCGAACTTTGACCTTTGACCCGAACTTTGACCTTTGACCCAATCCAAACTTTGACCAATCTGAACTTTGACCTTGACTTAGCTTTGACCCAGTCCAACTTTGACCAACCAAATCTTGACGAACGACCAAAAATGTTGACCTTGACCAAAAAACGTTGATCTTGACCAAAAAAACGTTGACCTTGACCAAAAAAGCGTTGACCTTCACCCGACTTTGACCCAACCTGAACCTCAATCTAATTCAAACCCGTTTCCAAACCCAATTCAAATTCATTCCAAGCCTAATTCAAACCAAATTCAATTCAAACCCAATTCATTCAAACCATCGAACCCAATTTCCACTTCAAACTCAACTTGTAAATTCCGTTTGAACTCCAAATCCAAAAAATCTCCTTTCTCGAATTTTAAACAATCATTTTATTCAAACTTCATCAAGTTTTCAAAAGAAACCATTTTGTGGAATTTAAAAAGGAAAAACTCTTCTCACATCACAAAAAACTCTTCTCAAATGCAGGAAGTTCTTCTCACATATACAGAAAGTTTTCTCCTAAAAACATTTCTCAAAATCAGTGTTTCTTCGTCGAGAATTCCGAACAACTTCAAAAGTTTTCTAACTTAGTTTTCAACTCAAATAAACCGTTTTCGGGGAGCAAGTAATGTCTAACCCCTTCAAAACATTTCCTCCATGGTTAGAACACCACTTGTCTTCCTTCCCAAAAATAAAAATCCGAGGCGGGGCACTGGGGTCATAACCTCCTTTGTCGCAGTCTGGATCTCTTTAGGCGGGGCATTAGGCTGACAAACCTCCCCTAATTGCAGCCTAGATTTGTACAAGGCGGGGTGCTAGGGAAGTAACGACCTTCCTAGTTGCAGCCGGGATTTTAGAATCGTCTAACTCCCTTCTACTCGACTTCAATATTTTTGGTTTTTAACGTTTTAAAACCCGGGAGTTAGAGACGTTATTAGGGTTTGACCGAGAACATCTCATTCATTGGTGTTTCTCTCTAAATCCTATTTTCGACATAAATTCATTGCCCCATCTTTCGAGCCTCGGCACTTACCATTAATTAAGTGTCGTGTACGAGGGGGTACATAGGGTAATCCCTCGGGATTATCCGCCCTTTTACAACAAAAACTGATTTTTTTCGATTTTAAAAACTTTAAGAGAGACAAGTTTGACAATCATTCCTCCAAACAATTCAGTCCACATCATCTCACTCTAAATTCAAAACATCCCAAAACATCAACCCTTTCATAACCTCAAATCCGAAAAGCCCGGGATTTCTACTCAAACTTCAATTGCCTCACATACTCACTCAAATCATTCCAAACTCGAAACATCTCCTGAATCCCGACCTCTTCCAAACTTCTATAGTCCATAGGCCCAAGTGCCCCACAGACTTGAACATCTCAGTCTCTTCACCATTTTCAGATTCGAATGTCTCACAGACCCGAGCGTCGCACAGACTAACCTCTCAAACACCTCAAAAATCCTCAAAACTCAACCATCCTAAAGGCTTGAACTACGTAAGGTCTGATCTCAACAGGGAGTTGAGTACGTAGGCAACCCACACAGGGTGCGACCCCGTTCCGAACAAAAAGCCATTTTCCCCTTCTAAGGTGGTTCTCATATCTCTCAAAACACACAAACCTCCTTAGGTTCCCACAAACTTCAAACCATCATACTCCAAGTCTTGTCTATTCACTCAACCTCGGGCTCTTCCCAATCTTCATTCTATACTCATCCGAGTTCACCAACTCCTCCCCTTGGCGCTAGCTCGGTAGAAAAGCTCGCCTCATCCATTCTCTTTCTCTCTTCCTGTCCTAATCCTATCCTTTGGCTTTAACTGAATCTCTCTAATAAGGTTTTAAGGAAGGCAATCCCGACAATTGGAGACCGAGGTTTCCACGGCACCAATCCGAAGTCGTGGTCGTTGCCACTTCTGAGGGGTGTAACCCAGTGCGAACCCACAACAGAATCTCTGCAAATGACCAGATAGTCCCTATCCATAGGCAATAAATCATCAGAGTCAATTAACGGTTTCTTAGAACCCTTCTCCTCCCTTCCTAGTTCCTTAGGTCAAACTAGGTGGCGACTCTAGTCAATTCCGCCTTATAGAGGCATAAGTCCGCGTGGAGCCCATTGAGAGCGGGTGTAGTGTTCACTAACCCCCCCTTTATGCTTTCTGGGAAAGACGGACGATAGAGTAGGTATTTGAGGGCTGCCATGAATAACGGGTTTTCACCCTCCACAGAATGGCATTTCATAGGCTCTAGGCATCTTAGTCAGATCATATTTGCATAGACCCCCCTCATACCGAAAAATCACCTTCCACACCCGACAAAGCTATGAGGTCGAAACTGAGACCGGGCTGTTATGCCTAGTATTAGCTAGGGATTTATTTAATGATGTATTGATTTGTATAAGGGTTGTAGCCATTTGAATTGCTGGTGTACCAAGAGGTACACCCTTATGTACTTGGAAGCACGTAGAATTGTGAGAACATGGGTAGGAGGCTAGACTCTTAATGAGTATGTATAGACATGTGGAAGATGTTGTACTTTGGTATTGTACTTTAGGAAACTCGGTGTATTGTATGGTAAGTATTGAGCAATGTAATGAATGGAGGATTGTATGTACTCGGTTTGTAATTGAAGTGTGGATTGTATTTTGATTAGTACTCGGATATTCCGGTCCATCAAACCAATGCTGTAATGGAAGTAGGCCTTGTTAGTCACGTGGGTGGCTAACGGCATTGTATCACCCACCGCTGTGTGAGGAATTATCCGCTGCGTATGTATGTAGGTACAAGATGATTAGACGGTAATGACGGGATTAGCGGTAGGGGTGTTACAAAAAGTGGTATCAGAGCGACGTATCGCTCTGATGACTGGAAATACCGAGCTTAGGAAATACCGAGTTAGGAATTAGAAGCTTAGGGATAAGGGCTGAGCGATAGCGGGAAGATACGCTAGTTAGGAACTCTTGGTGTGTACCGGATACCTACAACATCAGACCCGCCCTCCATATCCCCCATTGTATTACTTGGGAAAGAACGCCAGAGAGAAGGAAAGTCCTCCCATACTCGTTAAAACCTGATCTGGCAGTTGTGAAATAATCCTAAGGGAAACAAGAACCTATCATACAGTAGATTCCAAGAATTGGAAATCCCGGATATAGTCCCCGGTCGAGCAACAATATCTGTACTTAATAACGGTCGAATAAGTACCCTAACCATAAGGAGATTGCAACTTATGATAGCACGGGGCGACATGCTTAGCAGTCGCAAGAACCTGGCTGGTCAAGCAGCAGGACGAGAAGCACCAATCGTGCAATGAAACAGAATAATGAGCAGTAATGAAACCCAAGACACAAGTCTGCGGGATAGTAGTAGCTAGATAATATCACTAATGGTATACTACCTGACTAAGGACGTAGTCGGGAGTGGTTAACTCCAAAACTATAATGCCAAGAGGTTACAATACCTGGCCGACATAGCTCAGACTGCTACGAGAACATTCACAGGATATAATCCGACAGGACTATAGAAGTAGTGCCTAAACAAGCTGAGGCTCGGTAACCATGGTAAACGTGTGGGAACTGTAGACACCAAAAATTCTCACCCCATAAAGCAATAAATTCAGACATATAAATAAAATAAGAGGGTCGTCGCCTCTCTTTTCAAAACTCATTCATGTGCATACCAAAATGAAACTGTCATTTTATGACAACTTTTTTAAAATAAATTTTCAAAGCATCCGATTTCAAATCCATCCATTTGCGTTACTTACTTATTTTACCATTTTATTTTCGATTTATTTCATGTTAGTCGGTTCCGTTTTATTTACTTATTTTATTTTCCTATTCGTGTTAGCTCGGTTCATGCTATTTCGTTTCTTGTTTATCTTATCTCATTTCATTTTATTGATACTTTTACTTGTATTCTATTTATTAGTATTTGTTTTTATTTTGTATTTATCGTTATTATTTGCATCATTTTACGTACATTTTCACCATTATATCCCATAATTTCATGCCATCAGATGAACTCTTTCATTGTATTGTATACTTTCTTGTAAAAACAACAACATTTTTAGAGAAGCCATTCAATTTGAATTAGAACAATAGTATTATTTCCCTCATTTATTTGTTGAATTCTACATTGTTATAATTTGTTAGTGTATCCCTCAATGCATCACTTAGTCTTGAGTTCGAATCCCAGCGAGAGCGTTTTTTGCTTCTTTATTTTTAACTTTTGTCACGGCTTAAAAACAGTGTATCTCCATGTATCTACCAAGTCATGTAACAACAGAGTTGGTTATTGCCTATTTGGAAGAGGGGAGATACCTGGGTTCAAATCCTGGTGAGAGCACACTGCTCAATTTTGCTTCTTTTTCGTGATCCTCTTCAACCCAAACTCAAAATCCGGCCCTAAATTAATTCTAGCCCAACACCAATCCCAAAACCCTAGTTTTCTACTCCCTCTGTCCCACCTTGACCGTCCTATTTACTATTTGGACATGTCGTTTGACTTCAATTTTTAACATATAAGATAAATTAATTTTGAAAATTTAAGTTTTGCATATGATTCCTTACATGATAAACTATATAATACAAAATTTAGTTTTATAAAATTATTTTACCTTATATGTTTAATATTGAGATGGAAAAACGTGCCAAAAAGCAAACAGGACACTTATGACGGGACGGAGGTAGTATTCTATAAAGACAGGCACAAACCCTACAGTAGTGGATCGGAGGAAAACGAGCCGACAACATAAACCCACAATTTTTTCTTGGAAGCCACCCTTCAGTATTTTCTTTCTATTCTAAAAATTATCCCCACGATTCTTCAATTCCCATACCAGAAGCTTCAAACCTTCCAGAGCATACCCAACGATCAAAAATTTCATCGAGCTCTCCCTGGTTTAAACGCTTTCGAACGCTGAATCCCAGATTACCACCATCTCCTTCATCTCCACTCGAAATCATCCCCATCTTTCGACCGTCAGCTCTTCCTCATTTCGTGAGGAAACTCGTCATCCACACCACTCCATTCTTCGGAAGAATTCGCCCCAATTTCCTCCCCCAATCTTTGATCGGTCAGTGGAGTAAGTGAGACCCATCGTTCCATCTGCACTCGAATCTCTTTCTCTCTCATATGTATCTTCGTTTTTTTTGTTTTCCCAACCAAAGGAACCAAACTGGTGATGGTTAGAGGAAACGTGGCTCGATCGGGATCTTGTTCCCGTAGTATGAGCTTATTCTCATTTTTTTCTCTTCCTGTACCTCTCCTCTTCATCTATTTTTTGTTTACCTGCATTTAGTTTGAAAGCCCTTGACCCTCACTGTGTATGTCAATCATAGACGAGTGTCGAGATTGCTACGATTTTGATTTTATTAAAGCACTTCGAATCCCCCTCTCGTTCTGATTTGTGAGCTTGGGACGGTTTTGTTGAGATCAAATCGACGCTGGTTTTGTCCTTGTGTATCCATTTATTTTTCTGCATTTTTACTGCCATCCCACATATACTGAGATTTCATTCCGGTTACTACTTCTCTTTCGCTTTATTGTTCTATGTTCTGTCATCTGAAGCTTGACTTGTAGGCGCGTACTGAACAAACCAAACCCATCGTTTGGTTTTGAAACTCACCAAACTAGCTAGACTCACATTTCTATTTATGTGTGAAGTCTGGTGTATGTTTGAAGCTCTCGGTGGGCACCATGAGCTATACCTGTCATTTAACATGTTTTGTTTTAGAGTGTTTTCTTGGTCATTTGTAGGGGCTCTTTCTCTTCTCTAGTTGTTCACGTTTACTAACTTGGTTAAGTTCAATTTCTCTTGATCAGATTGAATGATTGTGCAATTTTATCCATGCTTATGCGATCATAAGGCAATGGTTATACCTGAGGTTCTACCTTTCTTCTCGATGGAATGAACACACTAAAATAGGCTGCGCCCTGTACCTTTACTTTCTCTATGTCCATTCGGTTATACTGGTCATTTAACATGTTTTATTTCGGTGTTTGTCTCTTGATCATTTACAGGTGACTTTTGTCTGCAAAACTGGTACCAATTTCTAACCGAGATAGTTGCAGTTTCTGTAAAAAATGTTGTGTTGAAATACTATGGCAAAGATGTGTTTCCATCCGTTGGTTTTGATCTCTCTGTGCCCATACTTGCATCTAGTCTTTGTGTTCTGTACTCAAATGCCGATGTTTTTAGTACATAGGTTACTGCAAATTTTATGTGTAGATATGTATTATATTTACCTTCCTGTTGGGTAGATGAGTTTTAGTCTCTAAGAAGATGATACACATGTTATATCCATCTTCCTGCCAAATATACCATGTGCTTAATCGATCACTAATCCAAAATTGAGATGGAAAACTTCTTGTGAATAAACGTAATTGAAACAAGCTGGTTTGGGCAACTTTGTTTAGGTATGATAAATGTTTGAGTTTGGTTAATTTAGGCTCTATTTTTTTGTTTCATTTAGAACCTTCATCGGTTCTGCTGCAACAATTAACCAAGTTGTTTCATTGAGTTTGGTTTACGGTTATCACCCATTCTGGTCCATTGTTCTTCGCATGGCCTTGCTTTCTGAACTAATTCATGTATTATAAGCGGGTATGATGTGCAGTTGATTTTATCACAAATTTTACTTCATTTCCCTGTATTTTTTCTGATTACATTAATAAGCCCTAGTTATCGCCCTAGGACCTTTTGACTAACAGAAAAGCTTCGGATGCATTATTGCTTCACACCTAACGGGTCTCTCATTCATTTTGTGGGGTAGTAATCTCTTATAGCTTCAGAAAACATCCAAACCACCTTTATATGTATGTAAGAACAAAAACTTCAAAAAAACAAGCCCTTAAGGGTAGTTTAGGAGGGCTTAGGATGCGAGACCACCCTATGCCTAACGGTCTCTCATTCGTTTTTGTGGGTGGAATCCTCCATTGCCTTCACACACCCCCTAATCAAGAGTTAATAAACCAATCAATAAATTGATCCATCTCACTTGTTAATATCTCACCAATCAAGCTCAAAATCAATAAGCCCCATCTTTGGCTTTTCTCAAAAGCCCAAATTGTTTCAATAAAAAGCCCAAGCCCAAAAAAAAAACATGTCAAGCCCAACATTCAAATCCAAATCCAAACCCAAGATCCAACTTAACCCAAGGCCCAATCCGGCCCGAAACCTCAAACAAGGCCCAATCTGGCCTGAAACCTCAAACAAGGCCCAATCTGGCCAGAACCTCAACAAGGCCCAATCTGGCCTAAAACCTCAAACAAGGCCTAATCTGGCCGAAACCTCAAATAGGCCCAATCCGGCCCAAAACCTCAAACAAGGCCCAATCTGGCCCGAAACCTTAAACAACCCAATCTGGCCCGAAACCTCAAACAAGGCCCAATCTGGCCCGAAACCTCAAACAAGGCCCAATCCGGCCCAAAACCTCAAACAAGGCCCAATCAGGCCCGAAACCTCAAACAAGGCCCAATTCGGCCCAAAACCTCAAACAAGGCCCAATCTGGTCCAACTTCAACCCGGTCCAACTTTGACCTTATCCCAAATGTTGACCATGACCCAAATGACCTTGACCCAACTTTGACCTGACCCATTTTCCCAGCACGATTCAATTTAATCCAATTCAAACTCAATCCCATTTAAACTCAAATTGTAGATTCCATCCAAACTCCAAAAATAAAAAAAACATTCCTCATTATCCAGCTTTAATTCAAAAATCCTGAAAATCTCTTTTCTCAAATTTTCAAACAATCATTTTATTCAAACTTCATCAAGTTTTCAAAAGAAACCATTTTGTGGAATTTTAAAGGAAAAACTCTTCTCACATCACAGAAAACTCTTCTCAAATGCAGAAAGTTCTTCTCACATATACAGAAAGTTTTCTCCTAAAAACATTTCCCAAAATCAGTGTTTCTTTATTGAGAATTTCGAACATATTCAAAAGTTTTCAAACTTAGTTTTCAACTCGAATAAACTATTTTCGGGGAACAAGAAATGTCTGACCCCTTCAAAACATTTCCTTCCTGGTTAGAACTTCATTTGTCTCCCTTTCTAAAATGAAAATCCAAGGCAGGGCACTGGGGTCATAACCTCCCTTGTCGCAGTCTGGATCTCTTTAGGCGGGGCATTAGGGCGACAAACCTCCCCAATTGTAGCCTAGATTTTTACAAGGCGGGGTGCTAGGGAAGTAACGACCTTCCTAGTCGCAGCCGGGATTTTAGAATCGTCAAACTCCCTTCCACTCGATTCCAGTATTTTTGATTTTTTAATGTTTTAAACCCCGGAGTTAGAGACGTTATTAGGGTTTGATCAAGAACATCTCATTCATGGTGTTTCTCTCTAAATCCTATTTTTTGACATAAATTCATTGCCCCATCTTTCGAGCCTCGACACTTACCATTAATTAAGTGTCGTGTTCGAGGGGGTACATAGGGTAATCCCTCGGGATTATCCGCCCTTTTACAACAAAAAAAATGGTTTTTCGATTTTAAAAACTTTAAGGACGGTTTTGACAATCATTCCTCCAAACAATTCTGTCCACCATCATCTCACTTTAAATTCGAAATATCCCAAAACATCAACCCTTTCAGAATCTCAAATCCGAAAAACCCGGGATCTCTACCCAAACTTCAATTGCCTCGCACACTCGAATCATTATCCAAGCTCCAAATCACTCCAAACTGAAATCGTCTCCCAAATTTGACTCCTCTCTAACTTCTAATGTCTCACAGGCCCGGACGCCTCACAGACTCAAACATCTCAATTTCTCCACCATTTTAAGATTCAAGCGTCTCACAGACCCGAGCGCCTCACAGGCCTTGACATCCCATTACTCCCACTACATGAACATCCCAACCGCCTCATAGACCCAAGCGTCTCACAGACTAATCTCTCACACCCAAAACTTCAAACCCTTTAAAACTTCCAAAACCCAAAAATGTGAACTATGTAAGGTCTGATCTCAACAGGATTGAGTACGTAGGCAACCCATACAGGGTGCGACCCCACAAAAATACCCTTTTTTACTCAGCCAGCTCACCTCCAAACAATCTCATGCACTCCCGACCCTCGATTACCTCAAAAAACCCAATCATCCTAAAGCCTTGAACTACGTAAGGTCTGATCTCAACAGGGAGTTGAGTACGTAGGCAGCCCATCTAGGGTGCAACCCCATTCCAATCTAAAAAACCCTTTTCCCCTTCTTCTAAGGTGGCTCTCATATCTCTCAAACCTTCTTTAGCTCCCATAAACTTTAAACCATCAGATTTCAAGTCTTGTCTATTCACTCCACCTCAAACTTCTCCCCAATCTTCAATCTATACTCATTCGAATTCCCTAAATCCTCTTCATTTGGCGCTAGCTTGGCAGAAAAGCTCGCCTCATCCACTCTCTCTCTTCCCGTCCTAATCCTATCCTTGGCTCTTAAATGAATCTCTATAATAAGGTTTTGAAAGAAGGCAATCCCTACAATTGGAGACCGAGGTTTCCCCGGGCACCAATCCGAAGTCGTGGTCGTTGCCACTTCCAAGGGGTGTAACCCAGTGCGAACCCACAATAAATCTCTGTAATGGCCAGATAAGCCTTATCCATAGGCAACAAATCATCAGGGTCAATTAACGGTTCTTAGAACCCGATCTTCCTTCCTAGTTATCATAGGTCAAATTAGGTGGCAACTCTAGTCAATTCCGCCTTATAGAGGCATAAGTCCGCGTGGAGCCCATCGAGAGCGGGTGTAGTGCTCACTAGCATTCCCCATAAGCTTTCCGGGAAAGACAGACAATATAGTGGGTAATTGAGGGATGTGAGAATAACGGGTTTTTACCCTCCACAGAATGACAATTTCTAGGATCTAGACTTCTTAGTCAGACCATACTTAGATAGACCCCCCTCATACTGAAAAATCACCCTCCACAGGAACGAGCAACAAGGAAAACACAGAACACATAAATAGGGATCTCCAAGGATTGGAGAAGCACCCGGATCACTGACAGCCACGTCAAGATCACTAAGAAGTTGCTCAGAAGATTGATTAACCCAAGTAAAGGATCAGTGGATCAATGGAAGAGCCAACAAGGTACCGAATACACAAGGAAACAATACCGTGATCAGTATAGGTTAACCTAAAAACCACCAATACCACGCACTTGCCACGACAAGTGCAGTAATAACAGGAGTATTCAGGAAGACTTTTAGCAACAACATGTACTTAGTAAAGTACCGTGATCACAATGAAGTAACCACAAGATCACAAATCCTAAGGATTTGAAGAATACAACCTTGGAAGGACCTAACGGTCCAACCATTGCAGTAAGGAATATACCAGTCAGCAAGCAGCTAGACTTGGTCAGAATCAACATGCATTGAAATGCCATGCAGATCTTTCGTTCAAGCCCAAAATTTTCTTTTAAAACTCAAATAATTCATTTAAACCCCTAGAAGATTCACAATAAGCTATCATAGGACGATATAAGAGGAGTCGACAACAGGATACTTCACCTAGGCGTGTGACGAACACTACGAGTGTACAAAATGAGATGTGGGACGACCGCACTCCGATAGGAGCTTGCGGGCCTGATAGACCTACTTGTATGATGGTCAGGTAAGTAGCAATGTATCATTATGGTACCCCACATATGTATACAAGTGGTGTACAGAACATGAGAAGTAGTTGACTCCGTTCTACGGACGGCAAAGTAAGTTCAAACCAGAACAGTTGGACACCTCGGACGATTGAAGAGGAAGAACGCAGCTAAGCTAACGAGTATAAAGAAATAAGAGAATACATCTAAGGAGAACGAATAAGGGTTAGATAGTGCAGGGGGCACAAAATGGTAAGTATATACATTGGGTATTTCTCAAAGATTCAAAGTAAGTGCATGATAGCTGGAAGAAACCCAGCCCCAAACAATAAGACAGATGCCTAACATGGACGTTAATGCTCAATGAACAGGATAGAATTCCCAGAACAATCATCATGGCTACCGGGAATATTATTCTGCACCAAAGAGGATGTTTGACCCGGTCTAGAACACAAGGAGAAAGTATCAACAGTCTACCCGAGAACGGGAGACACTATAACTCTAAATGGGGTAGTTCAAGTACGATACCGCAAGTCGGTGTAGTTGACACAATAGATCATAAACATTAGTCAAATGTAATGGCGTAATCTAACAACACCTAGGAGCAATCCTTGAAGGGTGACCGAGTCAACAACAGCTGGACGAAGTGTCGGGATAAGAACACGGGAGCTAGAATGAACACTCGGTTAGGACACCGAAGGGATTTCACTTAATAGGAAATACCCCAAATCATTACGAGGCACTGATTAATATCATATTGCCTAAGGTGCTTCCCATGAACAGAAGCGTGATGTAACGACCGTGTCATGGAGCCCAGTACCACCTTCAAACCATTGACGGTATACGGAGAAATAGAAACTCGTATAAACAACCCACGAAGAGCATAGCTCGAAGCAATATGGCTTAAAAACCATGAACCAACCACGTCAAGATGACTTAAATGGTTGCAAACCCCCGATAAAGAATAAGAAGAACTGTCGGAAATGGAAACTAGTAAGGGGAAGAAATGTTACTTCCTACAATGAGTGGAGCGACAATCGAATCCCTCGATTTGAATTCAATGTAATGAGTAGCTTGGAGTAAAAACTACCTCAGTGTCAATGTCACTAGAGCACCAGCCTAGTATACGGTAGACAAGGCTTTTAGTTACCACTCATGCCCTCTATAGTAGTAATAGCATAGAGGCATAAGAATTTAGATAATGACAACACCAAGCTAGCCACACTTGGGCACTATGAGGAATCAGAAGAGTGAAGATACCACTCGTCATCATAAGGCCGCCAATGCGGTGATTATGCGAACCCTTAGAGAAGGCTTCCACCTAGTATAATGTCAAACTTGTGCATGTAAGTATTGCCAAGAGACAATTGAACAAGGAAGCAAGATTTCCAAACTAGTATGACTAGAAGAGAGCTTTGGTAGCAACTGTTGAAAACTGAAAGAGTAGTCTGTCTAGAAGCAAACACTGGAGGTGTCCAATATGGATTGTGGAAGGATAACGCCCGAAGAGCATAGAGACTTTAAGGAGTAGTATACTTTGTAGTCAACCAAGTAAATAACGAGCCAAGGTCTAATGGTGGAAATACACGAGTGGAAACTAACATGGTGAACCCTCGTGAGGATTGTGAGTGGAGTAAACCCCTCAATAAGAACTTTCATCTGTCAGTGATGGTTTACTCTTCTATTAGAGAATGGGACTCGTAACCCCTGGAGTTTCCTTGGGATGTTCCAATAATGTGCATAGAGAAGAAAGGATGCACGACCAGACGCTACACCCACCCAATGCCAATAGAAGGAAATGAACGTAAAAAACAAGCAATGTGAGTGCGTATTTTGACACATCAAATGACCAACACTCAAAGGAGCTGGTGATCCAATACTTCATCCTTGGTCAACCAAGTCACGTGAAACGATGTCATAAGTGATGCGAGAATGTGAGGTAAGCTAACCTACACATGAACCCAAATGAAAGAAGAACATCTTCACATTAAGGTATCAACATTGTGGTATGCTACAACAATCACTATACACACGCATCTAGAAACTTCTAGTGTGTTTGCACCACGAAGGAATTGAATACAAAATATAACATTGGAGCGTACAGTTGAGGAATGGTGTAAATGGAAATGGCCATGAGTAAAGGCAAGCTACCACAGTAGTAGAGGCCGTGAGAACGATGTTGTATAACTAGTAAGAACATGGTGCGCAACAAGAGACCACGATGAGAATGTAGTTAGACCATAATATGGGAAACAAACCATGAGCTGGACTCAGCGTAGCTGAAAAGCAAGAGTTAGTAGATAGACTGGGCATAGAAGCCTATAGTTGGAACCATATGACAAGGATCTTATAGGAAACACATTGTTCATTCCTAATACAATTACATAAGGAACTGAAGCATATTCCTAATGGATCAACTTGACAAGAGAAACAATAACATGGGGCAAGAGTACCCGATTGCTAAACAACTGACCGAATTAAATACGGAGGATTGTAAACGCAACAATGAACATGACGCAAGCCAGTGTAAGCATAAACCTAGTAACAAACCGTGCAGCCTTCGGCCAAGGATGCGCGAAGAACGTTGGACACGCCAACAATCACAACCAGTGAATTCTGTTGGAATAAAAGCGGAAATGAAATCATGAACGCTATAAGGATCGATGCTTATGAAATGCAAGATGGTGTAATAAAAGAAAACTGGTATAACACTACATGAATGAATAGCCAGAAACCAATGATCAGAGGAAGAACTACACAGTAGGTAGTAACTCGACCTCAACCGACAACAAGTCAGAAGAACTAAGTGAATAAACACAGAAGTATACAACAGTATGTATAATAGATTCCAGAAAACTAGATAGAAAACCTATAATACAATAAGTTCATGCACAGTAAGAGATACCACGCGCCGGTTGAGAAACCGTATATCCTAAGATAAAAGGGATAAAAAGGTAAATATGTGATACGTTAAGAGTAACAAAAAGGGTGAGTTAAGCTCTAAAGTCATCAGGTCACGCAGTAGAAGCTAGTGGGCCCTGGCTCAAAGGTTTAATATACCCAGTAAGTATGAGGGAATGGCTAATTATCAATGCCTTAAAGCCGGATAGGCTAGCATCGAACTGGTTATGAGTAAATAAACTCTAATGGGAATTCTTGGTGCATGCACTAAACCGTTAGTATGGTTAAGACCCTTTGACCAGAATACATGGTATAATAGACCGTATGGAAGCTAAAATGCTTCAGGATGCCCGAATTGAGTGAACCAATGTTCAATGATGACATATGGTAGATTACTTGGGCGTAATCCCTTTTAAGGGAGGTAGAGCGAAAAACCGCTTAGTGTAAGTTTCACGTATTAAACACGTAAATTATAATGTGCATAACACAAATGAGAATTGGTTTGATGATTGGTACTTAGGTTACATAAACATAGGTATCCATTCATAACGTAATTGTGGTAATTGCGCATAAGAGATGCAAATATCACGGATAGAAATACACCTATCTTGTAACTATAGTGTGAGAGTATTAGTAAAAAGAAGTAGAGAAACTCCTGGGGAATGAGAATCCCCATAGTATATGTATATTAAAGGTTAGACATGGCATTGCGATGCATGAGTCGGTATGAAACCGATGGAGAACCTAGAGGGAGTTGAGTTCCCTAGGTGATTGATTTGAAGCAGGTTGAGAATGAGTCATGGACGGAGCTCCACGAGTATTGTATTCCTTGGATAAATTAATTGAGATGATTGAGAATAATGGATGAAAAGAGTAATAGTCGATGAAATGAGTCCCATAGGTAGAGAATTCCTAGGTAAAGTAATTGGAAGTAAATTGAGGATGATTGATGGACTGAATTCCATCCTTTGGAGATGTATGAATTTGTGAGTATGACTAGGAGAGTAAAAAGATAGAAAATGGAAATAATTGAATTATTTGATTGTTTGAAACTGATGTGGAAGTCGAACTTGATCCTGATCAGATCAAGGGAAACTGAACACAAATTGGGGCGGAAAGATAGTTTGACACTGATGCTGATCTCATCAAGGTCGAGTGACTCTTGAAGCTCCCTTCAAGTGGCCACAAGTAATCACGCATAGAATAGATGTAATGAGTATAAGTTGGACTTGGAGTTGATTGTGTTTTTCAAAAAGGATTTCTTTCTAACTAATATTTACAAGAAGGATTTTCCTTCAAATTTGGGAATGAAGATTAGTTTTGAAACCACTGCACCAGACGAGCACGGTGGGACGGTGGCAGTGTGTGTTGTGTATTTGTCTAAGAACATTGGGATCATAGGAAAGAGTTTTTGCATTGCTTCGGATAGCTTGCATTGTATGTATGTATATATCATGTATTATAAAACCAGATGGGTGGTTGGAATGCGGATTATAGTGATCGTATTGCTTGCAATTGTATTGTGGAGTGCTTGCACGGGGTGTATTGTACTTGTATTGTATTGTATGTAAATACCTTGTGTAATGGATCGGATAAATTGTAAGGATGTATGAATGTATGTATGATTTTGGCAATTGTGATGTCAAATGAGTAAAGATAGCAATTCACCAACTTTGACCAACTTTGAGGGCAAAGTTCTTTAAGGGGGGTAGATTGAAATACCCCGGACTTAATTAAGGTGATTAAATCATTATAATATGCAATTTAAGGGCCTAATAGTGCCTAAGGAATATTGGTGAAGAAAATAAAAACCAAAAGAAAAGAGAAAACGCTTAAAAAGAGAAAAATGTAAAAATGAGTGTTACACAACCATAGGAGGTATGTGACCTTGACTAGGATTCTAGATGGGTTCCAAAGGATTAATTATTCCTAAATAAACATGTGGGAACAATTCCCGAAGAAAACGGATCCAAAAAATGAATTAAAACCACAAACGAACCTTAAAGCGCGTTTTTTGAGGAAACCGGGAAAACACGACTTTAAGTGGGTTAAATAGACCCGTAATAATTTTAGTCAATCAAATGACTATAATTATACATTACTAAAGGTCAGGAACCATTAAAATTAATTAAACGAGAAAATTCCAGAACGGGTTCCGGTGAGTGAATAGTGTAAAAACGAGAACTTTTGGGGTGTAAATGGTAAATAGACCAAACATTCCCCTCCATTATGTAAATAAAAGACTGGCTCCCTCTCTTATATGTGGGTCACGTTTTTAATCAGACCTCCCCCTCTCCTAACTCTCTCATTCACTAGGAAAACAAAAGAAGAAAGTAAAAAGTAATAAAGTAGGGGAAAAGTAGAAAGAGAAGTCTGACTCTCTCTCCTCCTCATTACCCTCTCTCACGTTTTCATACCCCCTTCAGACTTCCTTCTTCTTCTTCTTCCTCCAGACCCTAACCAGGCGATTTGAAGAAGAGCTCCAGCCCTCATCCTCTTCCTCCATCTTCAAGGTGCACACAAAGTTCAAATGCCACAAAAAATATACCGTTGAATTCCCCTCGCTTTGGATACCGTTTTCCACCCTTCAAAAATCAAGAAACTTGAACTTCATCTCCATGGGTGTAGCTCTCCTTGAAGCTTGAAGGTGACCATTTGGAGCCCCATCTTCTTCTTGTTGTTCTAAGGTAAGAAAAGGACTCAAAGCTCTTCTTTTCCCAGCTTTCCCTTGTGAAATGAAAAGCCAACGTTTGAACCCTACCATTCCTCCTTGTCCAGCTGGTTGATAATCTTCAAAGGTGTGCTGGAGCCTTGCCATTTTACTACCCAAAGCTTCATCTAAAAGTTCAAGGTAATACTTCCTTAGAGTTTTAAGTATTTTCTTACAAGTTAGGGTTTGATTCCTAAGTTAGAAAACTTACTAGCCTTGTGGTGTATCCCATGGGAATGTGGCTGTAGCATTACTGATTTCATAAGTAAAGAACAAAGAAAAGGAGAAGAAGGAAGGAGAAAGGAAGAAAAGAAAGAAAACTAGCAAATTCAAGATAAATGAACTTACCCTTGAGCTAGTTTTGTATGTAATGTGAAACAGAATTTTAAATGCTTGAGTATGGGGAAATTTACATGGTTTAAGTATTGATTGTGCTACTGCATAATGAGGAAAATATTAAGTTAGGTTGAGGCTGTTTTGAGTGATGATCCAAGGCTTGGAAGCTAAAGGAAGTAAATGGTAAATGTGCTGGAAATTAGTGTTGTTGTTGTCTTGATTGAACAGGGATGTAAAACTAAGTGAATGAGCAAAATAATGTGGTAAGAATGTTATAATTGTAGGGAACCTCTGTCAAAATTTACTTAGGAACTTGGTGACATAAGTGTGAAATGGTGAAGGAAGAACCTATGAAATACCCCAAACCTTGATATGTGGTTTAAATATCAAACTATGTTATATAAAGGCTAAAAAGTGCCTTAGAAACATCAGTGGACAATTTAAAACATAGTGAAGTGCAATAAAGCACTAAGACACAGTTTGAGCAAAAATGCTCTAAGCTATGAGTGACTTGGTTAGGACCCAAAGAGCCTACCAAGACTAAATAATATTCAATTGTGATTTAATAAGGCTATTAAGTCCTTAGGAAACTTTGGTAGACAATGAAACCAAACAAAACAAAAATAAATACCTTAAAGTCAATAAGAGCAAAAATGTGCTCTAAGCTTGGGATAAATTTGTAAAAGACCTAATGGTCATACCTATACCTTATAAATATGTTAATGAACATATTAAATCAATTACCAAAGAAAACCAAGCTTGAAAACAAGTTAAAACACAAAATGTGCTTTAAGGAGTCTTAAAGCACGTTTTTGAAAAATTGTCTTGTAAATGAGTTTTGAATGGCTAAATGTCCATCATTACTCTTTAATTAACAGTGTACTATATAGTATCACATTTGGAAGTCTATATCAATGGGAAATCAAAAATTTCACTTCTATGTGCCTTGTTTTAGTGAATAGTGATTTTTATAAGCTAGTTTGTAACATATGATGTTATAAGTAATTAAATGAGTCAATAAAGACTATATTACCCCTAGGCTTAAAAGGGGGCCGGTTTTTGTAGTAGTGAGTCACCAAACATGTTACCTTATTAAGTAAATAAAGATGACTCATAAGTTACTATTTGCTTTAAGTCATAAATATCTTCAAAAACAAAACCAAACTCACTTCTCTCATTTCTTCCTTCATTTCACACGGTTCCCTTCTTCTTCTACCTCTCTTCTCTTCTGTTCTCACGGTGAAGCTACAGCACCAGCACCATTTCACCATCTTCCATTGTCAATATCTCATGATTCACTTAACCAAATCAAAAACAAACACCACCATTCTCTTCCTCTCATCAAGCTCTTCATTCCTACCCTCTCAAAACTTCAAGAGCCCCATTTCGGTGCCATGGAGTTCCACCATTGATGGAGCTTGAGCTTGTCTTTCCACACATTATTGATCTCCTTTACTTCTAGGTAAGGAATCTCAAAGAAAAATCAAGTTTCCTCTCCTTTTAGTACATGGCCGAAAATTCACCTCACCATGGTGTCTTTACCTTGCTTGTTTTAGCTTCATTTGAATCTTCCAAGGGCTAGGAGGAGTCCTCTCTTGATACTTATTCAAGTTCTCTTCCAATTCCAAGGTAAAACAATTACCTTAATGTGATAAAACAATATGTGTAATTAGGGTTTACAATGAGATGAAGCATAATGCTTGAATACTCATTCTATTATTTGTACATTGTTTAGAAGTTGACAAACAACCAAACACCCCACCGGTTTCACAAGGAAACAAGAAAGAAGTTGTGAGGAAAAAGAGGTAAACAAGCTATCTCAATGTAGTTTAAATGCCTTAGGAAAATGAGCTTGATTTGCCTAATAAATTACCTAAGGAGCCAATGGTGAATGACCTAGTGAAATGCTCTCAAGGAGTTTATTAAAGGAATATGTATTGTTGGGTGTATTTGCAGGTCAAAGGCATTACTATGTGGGAAATTCAGTGTTTATGGTTTATGCAATTTAAGGGCCTAAGAGCCATGTTATTTAAGGGCCTAAGTGCCAAGCAATTTAAGTTATGCACTATATTGTGATGTTGCTAAATGTGTGAAGTTTGTGTATAAAAATGTGTTTGATGGATTTTAGGTGTTTTGAATGAAATAAGGTAAAAACCTAAGTGTTTGGATGTGAGTATATACAAGAGAAGCTATGGCCAAATTTGGGAAAATGTGTGAGAAGTTCTAAGTGTTTTAAATGGTTTTGATGAACTAGGAAGTGTTAAAGGTGAATAAATGTTTACTTGAGAAGAAAACATGTGTTAAGGTGATTTAGAGTGATGCAAGGATTTAGGTGTTATCTTGGAAGTTCTAGGAATTCAATGTGTGTTTTGAGGATGTATTTAAGTCTTGGAGGAGTTTGTTTAAGGTTTAGGTAATGTTGGTATCCAAGGAATAAGTGATGATTAGGTAAGATGTGAAAAAGGAGATTTAGTTAGTAAGAAAAGAAGTTTGAGAGATGATGTTAAGGTGTAGAGGAAACCCTTGGTGTAGCGGTCATTATTGGTGAACTACCACTTATAATCATAAGGAGAAAACATCCCAAGTGCTAGGAACTTTGTAAGAGTTTTGTGGAGGATAAAATGGTTTTGGTGAGTGATTTAAAGAGTTTAGCACATGGATAAAGGTGTGTTTGAAGTGCCCAAATGAGGTTAGGTATACTAGGATATGTGGGGTGAAGTTTTGGAGTTGAATGTAAAAAGGAAAACAAAGATTTGGGGCAGACCGACTTGCGACCGGACTTGCAAGTTCGGTCGGGCCCAGTTTACCCTGCGAGAATTAGCTTCTGGAATGGACCGGACATAGGACCGGACTTACAAGTCCGGTCGGTAGAAAATTTTGACGGAAATGGTTCTGGAATCGACCGGACTTGGGTAAGTCCGGTCGGCAAGTCCGGTCGGACCAAAACATGGTTTAAGGTTATGAAATGATATGTAATGATGGGGTTGATAGGTAAAGATGTTAAGGTTGTTAAGGACATGTTAGGTGAGTTTAAAGTGGCAATTAAGTGGGGAAATTGTATCAAAATGTAAAAGTAACACAAGTTAAAATGTAAGTTATGTACTATTAACGGGGAAAGTTAAGCATTAGACATTAAATAATCAAGCAAACCCCGATGTTAATAAAAACACATGTGATGTTAACAGTTGTTCGAGAATCGCTCGAGGAACATAAGTGGACGTGGTAAAGTGGACTCCGGTGACAGGTATGGTTTTCTTGCCAACCTGTGTCCTACCGGATTACACCGTCTTGTATGCCAATGTTTTTCTGTATGTTTGCCACGTTGTAAGATTAAACATGTAATGAGTTTACAGTATTCATTTATGTGGCTGTACAACTCCGATACCATTTAACCTCGGAAGTGTTAACCTTAGTTATCTGAGTCTAGGATCACATGAGAGTTCGGTATTCGGAGTAAACGACCCGAACCATGGGACGTTCTAGCTAGCCACGGCTATGCGTGTGTAATTGTGTGATATGGGTTGTTGAATGTAGGGATCTCCCTTGTGTGTTTAACCCAGTGTAATTCTGTATTGTGGTAGTTATGATAGACTCCATAGTGGGGTTCTAACTAATATCTAAAGTAAGTATGTACTACAGTGGTGAGGAATCCGGTTTGGCCGGTCGCGCGTGTTTGGGAGAGGGTATCCTTCCTAGCCTTACCCTTCTCTTTGTTATGGTTGTTTCCCTCACGGGTTATGATCTCCCATTAGCTTACTCCAAAGCTTAGCTATTATGACTTATGATCGGTTTAGGGGGAACATGTGTTTGTGGTGTGTTCGGGCCTCCAAACCCGAACCGCCTTAACTTAAGTTACTCGTCCGACTATTAGGACGGTAAAGAGTGTTGTTGTTATTGTATAAAGAGCTTATCATGAGACTGGCAACATTCTCTAGGCTCACCAGTGTATAAGCAATGTTTGGGTCGGTTCCTAAGAGAACCATTCCCGTTATGTTATGTATTTTGTTGTGATGCAATATCTATTGCGGTGTTATGTTGTACACGTGGAAACGTGCAAAGTGTGGTTATGTGTTGCTATGTAGTGTATGTTATATGTTGTATAATGTGTAGTATGTGGATCATGGTTATGAATCCAGTTTGAGAAAAGAGGCGTTTAAGGATAACCCGATTAAGGGTAAGTGTCGTCTATTAAGGAAGTAGCTCCATTAGAGGAGGAACCCTCTGGGATAAGAATACCAGATGACTTATTAAGTAAGGAATATATTATCCGTTTGTTGAGCCCTTGAGGCTAAATGTTTGTGATGTGTGTTTACTGTTAACATGCATGATTTAAATATAATCAACCGCATGTAAGACGACAATTAGTTGTGCGTGGCCCGGTAGCATGTGGGCTGCGGGATTACCATACCAGCAAAGGTGCTGAGCCCCTTGGGGGCCACCCTTTCTCTTCTTTTCCTATTTCAGGTAAGAGAGCTGGAAGCCGTTCGTGAGTAGGACGGGGTAGACATTGTACATGGGTAAACATTTAAGTGTATATACAGTAGGTGTAGTAAGACCGAAATTGTTGTCGGCACTAGTTTATTAATACTCGGTATAGTTGGAAGGTGTATGTTGTTGTTGTTGTTAATGGAAAGGGATAGTAATGTGTAGTCGCTCGGGAATTTAGCCCATCAGACCGGTACAATGTGTATGTATTAGCCTTGTTAGCCACGTGGGTGGCTAACGGCGTGTAACACCAACGAGTTAAGTAATGTGATGAGGTTGTTTTTCCGCTGCAGTTTATTGTAAGTGTGTTAATGTTGGATGGGGTGTTACAAAAAGTGGTATCAGAGCGAAGTATCGCTCTGATGACTGAATTACCGAGCTTAGGAAGTACCGAGTTAGGATTTAAGTACTTTGGTTTAAGGGTTGAGTGATAGCGTGAGAGATACGCTAGTTAGGAACTACCAGTGACTACTGGGAAACCTACAATATCCATCCCACCCTCCACAGTCCCTGTTTTATAACTTGGGAAAGAACGCCAGAGAGATGGAAGTCCTCTCTTACTCTGGAAAACCCGATCTGGCTGTTATTAAGTACCACTGTGAGTACGGAGAACCTGTCATACGGTGGATCCCGAAATGTGGGAATCCCGGAGATGGTTTCCATTTGAACAATGTTAACCGCATTTAATAGCGAAGAATGAAGAATTTTGTGTATAAGAGAATAGAATTTCTGGCAACCTGGGTCGACATGCAGAGCAGTCGAGAATAACCAGTTTGCAACGCACCAATCGTGCAACAGGCAAGAAGTGGATTAGTAAAACCCGAGACGAGTGTCTACGGGACCACAGTTGATAAATAATACACCAACGGTATACCAACCGACAAGGGAACTACAACGTAGTGCCCAAACAAGAGACAAGTCCCAGTAACCACGACAAGTGCGTGGAACGGGCTATAAAGAGGATACGATACTAAGTAAAGAGGGACTCCAAGAGTGGGAGACACCCCAGTTGATAATTACCATATGAATACAGTGAGGAGTTATCCAGAGGGTTATTATCAAGGCAGTGAGATCAGTAAGGGCCAGCAAGGCCACTGATGACAATATGGATAAAAACAATACCACAACCGGTAAGTGCTAAACCGATAGCCAGTTAGCATGGCGCACTTGCCATAGCAAGTGCTGCTATAACAGGGCTGTTCGGGAAATTTATAACTACTACAAGTACTTGGTAAAGTACCATAAGGTTAAATGTGATCGTCATAACAGTGGAAGGGCCTGTTAGCCTAACCTCTGTAATTGGAAGTACACCAGTCAGCAAGAAGCTAGACTTGGTTAAGGTAAGAAGATGTTGTGAAACCATGAAAATTTTCTTTCAAACTCAGATTTACTCAAACCCTTCTCTTTTCAAAACCAGATTTTCCTTCAAACCAACACTTCTTTCTAACCTTCTTTTAAACCAAACCAGTGAAACCAGGGGCAGTTGACAAGGATACAACAGTGGATAAACTTTCCCTCGATTAAGTTCGGGAAGCATGGAATGAATATTGTCACGGGACAATATAAGGGAGCTGACAACAGAATACTTCACCTAGGCGTGTGACGGACACTACAAGTGTACCAACTGTAATGTGGGACGACCGCACTCCGATAGGAGCTTGTGGGCCTGACAGACCTACTTATGGGTTAGTTGGGTAAGTAGTAATGTATCAGTATGGTACCCCACATATGTATACAAGTAGAGTCCGAAACACGGGAAGTAGTCGACTCCGTTCTACGGTCAGCAGTATAAGTCAAACAACAGCTAAGGATTACCATGAATGGTTGAAGTAGAGGAACCCAGTTAAGATAACTAGGCTAAAGGAATTAGTGAATTCCTTTCAACGAAATGCTTAAGAGTCAGGAGGTGCGAAGTGCACTAACTGAATGTAAGGACATCGTATATGACTTAAGGATCCTCAGGGATAAACATGATAGCTGGAACGGTGACCCAGCCTGTACATGGCAAGCAGATGCCTAATGTGGACACATTAATGTGCAATGAACGGGATGAAACTCCCAGAATGAGTACTTACACTACTAGGAAATGTTGATCTTCACAAAAAGGAGATAATAAGCCATTTAAGAACGCAAACGGCGTGGCTAATGGAATGTACCAATAAGTGTGAAACAAATGTAAGGCATAACGTAACAACACCCAGGAGCAATCCTTGAGGGGTGTTCGCATCAACAATTGTTGAACGAAATGCACGATAGAAACACAAGGGTTGAAACTAACACCCAGTTTAGACATAAGTTGTCAGGAGACGGACTGACAAACCTAAGGGGCATCCCGTGAAAGGAAACGTGATGCAACGACCTTGTAATATTGTACAGAGAAGTACATGTGTGTGGACAGCCTACAATGAGCCCAACTCAAGGCAAATAAGGCTTATAAGCCATAAGCAGGATATGTTATATAAATTCGATTGATGGTAGAAGTTTATGTTGTATAAGTGAATAGAGTGGTAAACGAACCACTGCATTAAGAGTGAGGATACCTCTCGATATTGTGACACCGCAGGAGCGGTAGTTATGTGAATCAAGTTCAAGAAATATGTTAAGGATGGACGATGTTATAGGATTCGAATAGTTGAACACCGAAGGAGAGTCGGTGAGTCCAAGGACAACGGTGAATGGTATGATTTTCTCATGTCCTGTATGCTACCTTGGCTACTCTGATTTGTGTGTTAGTATGCTATGTGATCACCTAAACAAGATAAAACGTATGAATCGGATTTATTGCACCATCTTGTACTTGTAGTGTATTGTTTGTTGCTGTTTGTATTTGAACTCTTAGTTTGTATAATTCATGAAATGTATGAATGATGATAAGGTGCTTGAATGTGGTTGTGCATTTGTGCTAACCCTTGACTTAGTGATTGTGAACTGATTCTCACTAACTCACTAACTATGTAACCCCTCTAACTTTGAGTAAATTGGTATATTGGAAGTATGTAAGAAGCCCGATATAGTTTCGGCCACGCGTGAGGATGAAGAGACACAAGAGGTTGGATCCGATTCCTGGCCTTAATCTTTTCCATGGTCCAAACCCCTTAAATGGGTAGCAACCTGGATTAGTGAGCCACCCTAAAGCCCGGTGGTGGGACGGTGTAGTCCCTGCCCGGAGGTCACACCGACTTAACTTGAGTATAATGTAAGTAAGTAAGTAAGAAAGTAAGTAAGTATTTGTATGAGTAAGACTAAGACTGGTGTAAGTCATATGGTCCAGAGTAAAAGAGTAAAGAACATCTGATTAACCCGGATGGGTAAATGGCTAACAAGGAATGAAGTATAGATCTATGAAGTGTATTACCTTGTTGACTGACTTGTGAATTGTATCCCATTGTAAGTACGGTATCCTTGTGTGAATGTACCTTGTATGTATGTGCCTTGTATGATTGTAATGCCTTCTGTAATAGCATGTATGCATGTATAAAATGAACCACATGTATTCGACCAAGTAGTCGGCGTACCCCGTTAGCACGCGAGATATGCGAATTTCATATGCAGCTTTTGCTGAGCCCCTTGGGGCACTATTTTTATTTTCCAGGTACCCGACAAAGCTAAGAGGTCGGAAGTGAGACCGGGCTGTTATGTCTAGTATTATCTAGGGATTTATTTAATGATGTATTGATTTGTATAAGGGTTGTAGCCATTTGAATTGCTGGTGTACCAAGCGGTACACCCTTATGTACTTGGAAGCACGTAGAATTGTGAGAACATGGGTAGGAGGCTAGACTCTTAATGAGTATGTATAGACATGTGGATTATGTTGTACTTTGGTATTGTAATTTAGGAAACTCGGTGTATTGTATGGTAAGTATTGAGCAATGTAATGAATGAAGGATTGTATGTACTCGGTTTGTAATTGACGTGTGGATTGTATTTTGGTTAGTACTCGGATATTCCGGTCCATCAGACCGATGCTGTAATGGAAGTAGGCCTTGTTAGTCACGTGGGTGGCTGACGGCATTGTATCACCCGCCGCTGTGTAAGGAATTATCCGCTGCATATGTATGTAGGTTTGAGATGATTAGACGGTAATGACGGGATTAGCGGTAGGGGTGTTACACATAAGAAGATTCACCACCAAGGAAAACAACATCATTAAAAAGAGAATCATGCATAGTTTGACTTATATGTTTCTTTATGTTATTATTAGAACTGAAACCATAACTAAATGTAACATAAGAAGGTTTAAAGTTAGGTTCAATAACATATGCAATTTTAGAGTTAGGTTTGAGGATTGTACTCACAAAACCACATGTCGCAGTTCCTTGTTCCTTTTTTGTCGACTGGTTCTTTGTAAAATGGGACAATAATTGATTCACTTGCTCAAGTATGAAAATGGCTTGATTCCCTTCGTGACTGCCTGTTGTCTGAGGAACTTCTATGTTTGCAGTTGTCCCCCTTTTCCCTTTCTTCCACGATAGAGGAAACCCGTGAATTTGGTAGCATCTGTTAATCGTGTGGCCATTCTTCTTGTAGCGAGTGCATAACAGAGATGCATGTTTCCCTTCTTTGGTTTTGGAAATCTTCCCCCCTTCTTGTTAGATTCTACAGCAAAAGATAGGGTTGTCTCTCCTTTGGTTGACAAACACTCATTTTTCCGGCGTTCCTCATGAACTAGAAGGGAGTAAGTACACTTGTTCAATAGAATTGCACAACTCTCTGTCGTCTGAAGAGTTCCTTATAGCCCGCATCCACCTGACACTCACAACAAGGAACTTTTTGTGAGGAATCAAGCTCATCCCAAATTTTTAGGGGTGGCAAAACGGGTTCGCGGGTCGCGTTAGGCTAAACCCAAACCCGACCCGTTTATTAAATGGGTTGACCCGACCCAACCCATTTAATTAATCGTGTTTAAATATGAAACCCAAACCCAGCCCGTTTATTAAACGGGTTGACCTGTTTATTAAACGGGTTGACCCGTCCAACCTAATTAATTAATCGTGTCCAAATTTGAAACTCAAATCCGCATATATTAAACTTAAACCTAACCTGTTTAGTTTATATAAGAAAATAATTTGACTAACTAACAGTAGGTTTGTCATTCTATGATTTTATTAACTTTACCTTAAATTAAAAGATTTAATTTTTAATATTTGTATATCTTATTTACATTAAAATTTAATAAAAAAATTAATCTGTAATCTATAATCTATAATATATATTTATTAATATAATTACTTAAACGAGTTAGCGGGTTACATATGTTAAACCCAAACCCGACACGGTTATTAAACGAGTCGTGTTCGGGTTGACCCGTTTATTTAATCGTGTCAAATTTTAAAACCCAAACCCGCTAACTTCATGTCAGAATCGTGTTGGTCAAACGGGTCATGTTGAAATTACCACCCCTACAAATTTTCTTGATTCGGGTATAATAAACCCTAATCGTATCCCCTTCTTGTTTATTTTCTATTAGTTTTTGATGTAAGAAGTATATCTGGGTAGCATTTGATTCTTCAAAACGTGTGGGCGATTCGCTCGAAATCGGAGATGCGGTCTTACAGTACAGGACCGTATACGCAATGTCCTTCTCAAGTGCGGTGAGAATCCAAGAACTCACCATGGAATTAGAGCGATCCCATGCTCTCCCCTTGGATTATGAATCTGTTGGTCTTGGGAAGGTGCCTTCGACATAGCAGAGTTTAATCTTTGCCCTTAGCGCAATTGACATTCCTTGTTTCCACGCTTTGAAGCTTTTGCCTTCAAGTTTTCCGGTCAAGAGTTGTCCTAGACTTTCTGAATTTGCCAGGAACAAAGGGTTTGAATTATCGACAGTGGCTACCCTTGCGCGATGCCCTTTCCTTTCACACTTGTCTCTACTGTCTCCTTCTCTTTCTCTTTTTCTTTGGAAGACATTGTCAAAGATTTTGCCCGAATCGACTCAGACGAGAAATGTTCATGGAACGAAGATTCCTATTAGAAGCTCTCTTGCTGCTCCGGTACTAAGAAAAATTCTTCAACCTTTATTGTTACATAAGAGTTTTGAATTACAACAGAGAAGAGTTACAATGGAGATTCAGACTTAGACAAGAAAAGAGCAGTGACGGGAGGCTACACAGAGCGCAGAAGAGGGGAAAGCATAATGAATTACTATCCCTCGAGATAGCTCACGCTACTAAACCTAACTTAATCTTTTTATAGAATGGACTAAAACACCCCCACTTAAATAACATTTAATATAGCTGACTTAGGTCTTAACTTCTTAACAGTTTTGGGTTACACTCTTAAGTTTTTTTGTTTGTGTTAATTCAATGTTTACCTTAGTAGCCGAAGTTCCTATATAATGTTTACCCAGCACGATAAAATGGGTATAGATGGGGCATAGGCGACATGAGTTCGGTAGCTGAAGTAGTTTTTTTTTATTAAACTTGATACTACCCTTCATATTAATCCTATTATGTAACAAAATCCAGATTACTAACTATTTTCAAGGGGATATCTTCACCCTTCAACGTCTTAAATCTACTAGAGCTATAGGATACTCAATTCACACTGAAGTTTAGGACAGAGTTATCAAAAGTGGTCTTGATACAATAAAAAAAGGGAAGATAAAGTATAGATTTGCTCCAAATTGAGCCAGAATAATCCGCATCCATACCAGTTTGAATTTGGTTGAAAAAAAAAAAATTGATAAAGGTCTTCAAGGCGAATATCAATTTCCATCTGCTTGTAACCTGCAGTTTTTGGTCCTTGTAAATACAATTGAATGTCAATGGTTACCGGTATTGGCATAGTCAGTACTAAACATATGTGGGGCACTTCACATACACTAAGATTTTTTTAAATAAACAATGTACTAATTAAATTAAATTTCAAAACAATGTTGAACATCGTAGTTATAGTTGCCCTCTACACATCTTCATTAACTGAAACATATACATCATAGTATTATTGCTAATGGCCTAAAAAATATTTGTCTTTACATAAATGATTAGATATTCAATAAGCAAGTCATCAACTATTTTGTTGCGTAAACCAGTCTTAATATATTGTATAACTTGTAACAAGTGGTAGAATCAATGTATGTTTTTATAACAAGAATAAAATTTGAAGAACAGGAATTGACAAGCAAAATTGACCAATCTAACTTAGGGATTTAAGAGATTGATTTATTTATTAAGAGTTTTTTAAAACATTATATAAATGCCAAAAATTTGATAGCAATTGAAGTTTGAACCTAGGTCTTTGCGAAGCAAATTCCAAATTCTAAATTCACTGCACCAATTAATCTTCATATATTAGTCTAAAGTTTACTATATATAAGCTAATCATTCAAAACCCGTGGGCTGGGCTTCTATGACCCCATAGGTCTTATTATAATAGCTCCGCCATTGTTACCGATTAACTTGTTAAGGGCATATAGAAGATGGTGGTAATGGGAGTACAACATCACGTCAGCAGAGTAAGTAACGAAGGATTCAAAAACAGAAAAGCAAACTGGGAGAAGGGAGTGGCCTCGTTGGAAAATGTCAATTACCTGAATAGATTCCTCCTTGCTTCAGGACACCAAGTGAACTTGGAGAAATCGAGATTGTGTTTAGTAAGAAATTGATGCATCCACTCAAATTGCAGATTTCAAATGCTTTGGGGTTTCAGAAGTTCCTTATTTCTCTAAATACTTGGGCCTCCCTGTGAAAATTGGAAGGAACAAATCTCAGATTTATGAGTACATCATAACTGCAGTCCAAAAGAGGATCTCATCTTGGGTCAAGCCTATGTCCCAAGCAGCTCGATCTGTTATGGTGATGAGTGTTCTACAAGCTATTCCCTGCTATACAATGTCTCTCTTTCTTCTCCCTAAAACTATTATTAATAAGTTAAACTCCATCATCTCGGGGTTCTGGTGGGGAGGTAACAAGAGTTCTAAACCTATGCAGTGGTTGCAATGAAGGAAGGTGTGCAAAAAGAATGATATGGGAGGCTTGGGATTCAGATCTTTGGAGGATTTTAATAAAGCGCTTCTGTAACACCCCTATCGCTAATACCGTCATTACCGCCCAATCACAACGTACTTACATACCTTCGCAGCGGATACTTACATACACAACGGTGGGTGATACAATGCCGTTAGCCACCCACGTGACTAACAAGGCTACTACTACTACATACAGCATCGGTCTGATGGACCGGAATATCCGAGTGCTACACAAATGAAATCCTTACTACAATTACAACCAAGTACTACGACTTCTCATTCAATACATACTCCATTACAATACCATACAATACAATATAATACACCGAGTTTACTAAGATCCTTATACAAATACAATACCTCTTTCAATTTCATACATACTCATTAAGAGTCTAACATCTACCCATTCCTCACAAGCTACTCATTCCTAAGTACAAGGTATACCCCTTGGTACACTACTACCTCGAGGCTACAAGCCTTATACCATATACTACAATCTACATTCCATTCCTAGTAATCCAGGCATGTCCACCGGTCTCTTCTGTGACCACAACTGCTTCGGGTACCTGCACACTAAAAACATTGCCCCTAGGGGCTCAGCTTTCGCTGCATATGACTTCCGCATACCCCGCGTACTAGCGAGGGTACGCCGACCACTTGGTCGTATACATGCAGTTCGTTTTACAATACATACATACATACATGCTTTTACTCAAGATACTACAATACTACACAAAGATACATACACACGGTTCAATACATACAGGAGACAATACCGGTCAACCAATACTTACTTACCTTCTTCTGAAATACACATACCCAATACATACACAATACGTACTCATTACATACTCAATACACAATATTTGTTAGCTCCATTTGTCCACCCGGGTTAATCGGGTGGAGATTACTCTTTACTCGGGTCAATGACTTACACCAGCCAAGGCCATTACTCATACAATACTTTACCTTACTACTTACTCAAGTCAAGTCGTCGGGACCTCCGGCCCGGGGACTACTACTCTGTCCCACCACCGGGATTTACTTGGTTCACTAATCCAGGATGCAACCCATTTAAGGGGTTTGGGCCGTGGACCAGTTTAAGAACCAGGAATCGAATCCAACCTCTTGTGTCTCCTCATCCTCACGCGTGGCCGAAACTATATCGGACTTCTACTCATTCCAATTTACTCAATACTTACGTTAGGAGTTAGGTAGTTAGGAATTAGTAGAAGTCATTCACACCCAAGCCACACAATAATGCTTACTTACATACACATCCATACAAGTACAATACAATACACAAATACACTACGAAGTACATACACATTTATTTTCACCATACATTTCATGAATTATACAAACTGATTGTTCAAGACAAATATATCAAGAACAATATGAAACAAGCACAAGTAAGTGCAATAACGTCTGATTCATGCATTTATCTTATTTAGGTGATCAAATAAGCACACAAATCGGGGTAACCAGGTTAGGATACAGAGCATGAAGAAATCATACCTTGCACCGTTAATTTTGGACTCACTGACTCCTCTTCGGTGTTCAACTATTGAATCCTAGCATATACATAGAGTCGGGTGGTTAATTAACTATAATTAACCTTACTTATTACTTTTCTAAAGTTTCCCAGTTTATACTTACTAACTCATTGTTACTTAAATACATTTACTTATGTTACTTTCTTAAAATTATTCTCTAAGCTTGTTTATGGCCTTAATGACCATTAAACATCATTAATCATGTCTTAATTACCTTATACTATCATTACCCTTCATTACCCTACCTTAGTTTAGCTTAAAACACATTCTGTGAAGGTTTTAGTGTGGTCCGGGTTGCTGTCCGAATTTACAAACCCGGACCAACACTTTGTAGAATCTCTCGGGTAAGTTTTATGTGTGGTCCAGGTTTGTGTACTTGTTTACAACCCAGACCATATGGTCTGAATACCTATCGGGTGTAAAAATGGGGTGGTCCGGGTTTAGGTCCTACTTTACAAACCCGGACCATCCACTCTACACTACGTTCTGTATTGATTTTTGACTGGTCCGGGTTTCTGTACTGGTTTACAAACCCGGACCAGTTGCAGTATTTACAAATATGCTAGTTTTTTATTATGTTTCAACCCCAAATTTCTACCAATCTCTTCCCCAATATTCCTACATATAATCTAGGGTGTTTTGACCCTAATTAAGCAATCAAAACTAACCTAATCCATCTCTATACCAATCTGTTACATAACACTCTCCACTGTCAAAATTTTCCTCCTGTTACAGTTTTTGCTCTTCAACAAATGCTACAGGTATTTCCTTTCTTCTTCCCATTATTCCTATGGCTCTTTCATTGCCTCATTTGCATTATACTCAACCCAAGTCCTACTCAGTACAATACTCATTTTACTAAGTCCTACACACTGATTCTTCCTTGTTTCTCCAACACATTTCAATACCTCTTGCTACAGATTTTACATTCTTACATCCTCATACTACAACTACCTTTCCATGGTTTCTAAACATCTCTACTAAACCCAATACACACCTTGGTTCTCCTATTCACCAAGTCATCCATAAATGCACATTTTCTACTAAAATTTTGCCATAGTTCACCTACATTTCTAACTTCTCCACATACATACTTTTTCATCAAATCCATTCCTAATCTAGCCACACCCATACAAGGGTCCTACCAGCATTCAAACAACCTCAATACATTAATACTTCTTCAAACAACAATACTAATACTCATATACAATTCTTAGGCTCCAAGGCCTACAATTCACATACTTGCTCACAAATACTTAAACTTCCATAACTACAATACTAATACAATGTTTTGGGTTCTTTAGATTGGTTTACCCATTCCCATTACTCTAATGCATTAAAACTTAGCATCAAGAAGGAGCTCTTACCTTAAGCTCATTATTCCTTCTTTCCTTTCCAATTCTTCTTCTTCTTCTCTCTTTCTTGCACAACCGGTCACATGGGGAATGGAGTTGCCAAACTCCATTCCCATCACCCAATGAACATAAAAGCAAGTGTAATTAACATACTAACCCTTAAATTAATGCTAGTTCATTGAAATGCTTAAAACACAATTTCTAGGGTTTACCTTTTTAAGCTTTTAAGAGGGGTTTTAGCCCTTGGTTCAAGAAGGTGATTCCACCACCATTGCAAGGTTGAATTGGTGCTCAAAAGAGAGAGAAAAATAGAGCATTACAAGAGGGGTAAAATCGGTTACAAAGGAAGATGAAGAAAACATAAGTTTTTCATGTAGATTTTTACCTTAATGGAGAGAGGAGACACCAAGCTACCCATTGATGCTATTTTCTCTTTGAATGGGGAAAACCCATGGAGATGAACTTCCTCATTTTTGGATTTTGAAAAGAGAGAAGTGTAGAGAATGATGAGGAGAGTAAGAATATGTAATTATTTTTACATTTGGAGCTTGTGTGTGACTAGAGCATGAAGGAGAAGGTGGAGTATCCATGGAGGTTTCCAAAATCTCCAGAAAACCATAGAGGAGGAGGAAGGTGACGGTGGGGAAGAAAGAAAAAAGAGAGAGAGGAGGGAAATGGGAGGAGAGAGGTAGTTTTTTGCCTTTGTACTTTTTCCTCTTTTCTTTTCTTTTCTATCTTTCTTTATTTGCTTTGTGTGTGTGTGTGAGGGGCTGTCCCATTAATAAAACCGGCCCACACATATATGTAAGCTGGAGCGTTTTTTGTCTTTTACAGAAAACGCTCGTTATTTTACCCGGTTTTGGTACTATTCACTAACCGGGCCCGTTTTCCGGAATTTTCTTGTTTCTTTATTTTATTGGTTATTAAGCTTCCATTAATGCTTAATTATTGGTATTGTAACACCCCAACCCGAAATCCAATAATCTGAACGGCAATCACTCCCAAATAAATTACAACTGCAGCGGAAATAAATACAACAACCGGGCGGTATTACAATGCCGTTGGCCACCCTTGTGACCAACAAGGCTAACTCCAAATACAAACTCCAAAAGTCACGGTCTAAATACGAATACAATCCGAGATACTAGGAATCAAACTCTAATGTAAAATACTTAAGTAAAATAAATGTCTAGAAGAAGACACCCATAGCTTGAATCTACCCCACCTACACTCGGTGTGGTAATCTTCTTAACTTCAGGTACCTGAAAAATGGGGGTGCCCCCAAAGGGGCTCAGCAAACAATGCTGGTATGGAAAACGTGCAGCCCATCGTCTACCGGGCCACCCAACTACTTTGTCGAACACATGCAGTTCATTTTTATAAAGCTGTAAACAAGCATAGTCTGATAATAACAAGTATCCATACAAGGACAATAATGGCACATAGAACAAGACATAGAAGGTCGTGTTAGCTGAACTGAAATTCTTTAATGATAGTCGGTCCGCACAATGGGACTGACAGGTATAACTGAATATCTTAAATAGTGGAGGTATAGTGACCTCGTTAAGATTGAAAGGTTGGGTATAAAAACCCCAGGAGATAACGTAGTTAAACCCTGAACTGAGAGGCGTGGGAAATAGAATCCCACTAGAGGAATGAAGTCTTCCTCAAACTGAAGGGCATTAGAAACCCGGAAGGAATAGAGTCTTCCTCCCAACTGAAAGTTCCGTCGCGACGTAGATAGGAGACGACCTGAGACAGGTACAACTCCTGTAGCATGCATGGCCAGATCCAACTGGGCTCCTCGTTCTCGTAGTATAGAGTTGTTAAGTGTCATATAAAGACGTTAAACAAGAACACAATGTGTATTGTCAATTATCACGTTTAGGATAATGACGTTTGTTATAAAGTGAAGTTAGTGAGAGACTTGAGTACAAGTCCTCGGTATGCTAAAGCGCAGGTATTTAATCCACTGGTATAGTAGTGTTTGTATGCGTGGGACATACACGTAGTAGTCAGCATCATTCACGCACATAAAATAATACAACAGCGCACAAGAGTAAACAACATTTTACAATTAATTATCTTGGTCGTTATTTCAAACAACAGATAGCACACAAGCCGGTGTAATCCGGTAGAAAACAGGTTGCAAGAATCCCATACCGTTCACCGTAGGTCGCAGTTGATTATACCATGGTCAACGTCTGGTCAAACAAAGTCCTAGAATAGGATTAACTGAGAGGGTTAATATTTACCCTTATATAATAATTCTATTGGATCTTTTAACAAATCTCGTATTTGTTATTTCATGTGAGGTTTATTTCTTTCAATTACCTCATGATTTAATGTATATCTTATTTGTTATTCCTTTTTGATTATTTATAAATCCTTTAATGTACATATTGTATTCATATTCATGCACTATATTTGTTGTTTACTTTAATTGTCTAAGGGACATAACAACTTTAATTTTCTTAACTATATTTAAATGTCTTACAATGACATAATATTCTTATAATCTCATTATTCTCCTTTTAGTCATAAATAATATTTATTGTTTTCCTTTAACTTCCTTATAACTATATAAGCCATAGTTCTAATTCCATAATTCCTTTAATTAAAATTCTTTCTTCTAATTCCTCAAAATATCCATATAGGACTTATTTATTTAAATCTAAATTCTTACCCTTATATTTCAGTTATTTACAAAACAACCACATTAATTCATGAACTTTATATTTAAATTCTAATCTCATTATATTATAGAGTTTTAACTTCTTATTTAGCTAAATTACATAGTCACACTAATATTTTAGTATATAGCTTTTAAGTACTATAACTTTCAAAAATAACAACTTAGCCCCTTAAATTCTCGGCAATAATATTTTATTTCCCATAATTACAATTTAACCACAAAACCTTATAAACTTTGCATAATGCCTTATAAACTATAGTTTTAATTTTAATTCTCCATAAATGCCGAATATATATATATAAATTCTTAAATTACCAAACTAACCCCAAGTAATTCGGCTTTAGTCTTGAACTCTCCATTAATTACATTTTCACCCCAAAACTTTATAATAACTTCTTAATGACTTATAAACTAAAGTCTAAATATATAATTCCTCAAAATTTCAAAGGTGAGCCTAATAAATCTCTTAATTATGAATTCGCCCCTTTTTATGTTCTAAAATTTCATAACAACTTTTATAAATTACATAATAGCCCAAAACTTAAAAAATGTTATTTTAACACTTGTTTAAATTATCTAAAATTCATAAACTTAATTCCTAACCTTATATTATATTATAATTTCACCAAATACCCCTTTAGCTCTCGGCTTTCACAATATAACTAATTTTGTAAAAATTACATTTAAGCCACTTAACTTAATTAATTAGCCATTTAAGCACTAATGAAATATTTTTAGCTCACCAAACTTTGTGATATAAGTTTATATACCTAAGTAGGTCATTAATACCTATTTATCAATTAGTACATTCGGCCATATTTATTTGGTGACCATATAGTATATAAAAGTGGACTTATATGTCATAATAATTATACATAAATTCATAGGAGTTATATAACTCATGTAAAAATTATTGTAATGTCTTATATAGATTCTTAGCTAAAAATAAGCATTTTTTCCCTTGATAATTCGGCTTGAATTAATATGTGACATAACTAAATTTTGTGACACAAAATGTGTCTTAAGGTAAATATTTTCTATATAAGTTATAGATTGTATTTTTGGCATATAATACCATATAGTTTCGGTCTTAATAAACCTAGGAGATGTACATAATTTTTGTATAATTTTTAGAAGCTTAACAAAGCTTATAACATAAAGATTTACTAGTAAACTTACTTCTTAACAAAGGTGGTTAAAGTGCTTGAACTCCTCTTGAATCTCCAAGCTTTCTCCAAGGGAATTTTGATGCTCCACTTCGGTTATATACAAGTGGTGAAGGAGTTTAGGAGTTAGATCTTGAATAAAGATCTTAAGTAGATTTGTAAGTAGTTTTAAAAGAATTTACCTTAAGCTTTTCTCCTTATAATTTCGGCTCACTAATGGTGGATGATGAACAAGTTTTCCTTCATGAAAAATGAAGAAGAAAAGAGCCTTAGAAGAGATTGAAATCGGTTACACAATAAAATGTGCTTTAAGGATTTTCAAGCTTGAAAACTACCTTAAGATAACCTTGAGATGCTCCTTGGTTTAATGTTGGTTAGGACAACCTCCTTGGATAACTAATTGATGCCGAACCCTTGTTGATATGCTAGGAAGAGTTTGCTTCAAGGTTTGACAAGAAATGCTAGGAAATTACCTTAAAGATGAAGATAGAAGTTAAAACTCCATTAATGGACTTAAGAGCTTCAAAGGAAGAAGATTAAGCTAGAAGAGAGAGCTAGGGAGCCTTACCAATTCGTGGATGAAGAGGGCAAGGAGAAGAATGAGACTCATGAATTGTATAAGGTAAGAAAATGCATTTGGAATTTGATTTTTGCTTTGTCAATTTTTAATGTCAAATGATTTACTTTTCCTTAGTTTATTACATGGTTTATTGGCTCAATAAAGCCTCCTTTCCAGCATAATTTCGTGCATGTGGTGTGTGACAAGGCAAGAGTTGGAAAGGAAATAATTGTGAGCTAGAAGAAAGGTAATTAGGTAAGTTATTCTTTTGATTTTCCTAAGTTAGGCTTGTCTTCTTCCTCCCTTGTAGAGTCACGAATTCAAGGGTCAAATGGGGTGTCTTAATTGACATTGAAGAGCCAAGGACAAGCATGTTAGGTCACATGGAAAAGAAGGAATCTAGAAAAGTGAATTCTAGATCTACTTTTTGCTTTTTCTCATTTGTTTTTGTTCTAGCTCACATGGCCTTATTCCATGGCCTAATTTCGACAGCTTGCTGGTCATATGAGACCTACATACTTTGACATTAATATAACACATGGGAAGGTGAGTCACCATGTTCTATGCCTTTTACAAACTTTTAATGCAATTTTTATACTAGTTTTTGCTCTCAAAATCGGCCCCTATAGAGAGTCTTGTTACTAGTCACACCAACTGATTTAGAAGGTCATTTTAACCCTATTTAATATTACCAATTCGTGGCATGTCAAAAACTACAAGGCAATTGCGTAAAACGCGTTTTCGTGACACCTGAAGGTGTGTTTTTGTGCTCTAAGGAAATTTTAGGAAAAAATTTGTTTTTATGAGTTCCAAGTGTTTGTAAACACTTATTATAGTAAATAACATATACTAAGATGTTACATTGGGTTATATGGGTTACATCCACCCGTGACATAATTACGGGCCATCGGGACACACCCGGGCAAAAAGGAGCGCTAAGAAATCCTCCTGTGGTTTTTGCTGAATTTTGAGAAACCACTTCGTGGGTTCTCTTGATAATGGTTAATAATGATGTTAGGAACTCAAGGAATTAATTTTATAGGAGTTCGTGCCACCTCGGCACTCCTCCGGACTTTTCGTGCTTTAAGGAGCGGGCGTGCGTGAGCACTCCCGAGCGTTTTGCGTTTTTGACTGAATTTAGCTTAGGGAATATATTTGTATATTCATATAATAATTGTATGACCATTTGGTTTGAATATTAGAGGGTCATACAAGGTCATGTTTGACCATATGCTTCTAAGGCGTTTTAGCGTTTATGGAGAAACGACTATTTTTACGTAACGTTTTCATGCATGGGTTTGCATGCGTACGTGAAATGATTCATATTTGGATTATATTCCAATAAATGATTTAATAATATTATTTAGATTTGGGGTATTTCAATCTACCCCCCTTAAAAAAGGACTTCGCCCCGAAGTCTCATATCTAAATTATAAGGTTGTGGGGAATCAAGTTCCACTAAGTATCCACAACTCAATCTAGTTTTTAGGGATCAAGTCCCAAGTCTCTATATTCCTAAGTTCACAGTGTACATCAAACACAACAGGAATACTTTGGAACAATATAGTGTGATGTAATAACACAGTCACTTTTCATATCTAATAGTGCACAAAGTACATTCAAATACAGTGTTACACAAGAACACATACAAGACAAAGTGTCGCTGAGATATACTGAACAGTGTTACACAAGAACACATACAAGACAACGTGTCACTGAAATATACTGAACAGTGTTACACGAGAACACATATAAGACAAAGTGTCACTGAAATGCACGAAAGTGCAACAAAATGCATACTAAATTCACAAACGAAAAAGGCTCTACCCCCCAAAAAAAGAGGGGTACGCCCACGTACCCTAGACTAAAGTGTCTAATCGGTAAATAGTGAGGGAAACTTCGCTCGCATATCAGCTTCTAGTTCCCATGTGGCCTCTTCCACATCGTGGTTCGACCAAAGAACCTTTACTAGGCTCACAGATTTGTTTCGAGTGTCTCGTGTCTTTCTGTCTAAGATTCTTTGCGGTGTTTCCACATACCGCATTGTTGGTTCTAATGAGAGTGTCTCTGGTTGTAGAACATGAGAAGGATGAGGCATGTACTTCTTAAGCTGAGACACATGAAAAACATTGTGTACTTTGCCCAACTCGGCTGGCAAATCAAGTCGATATGCCACAAGGCCCACCCGCTCTATGATAGCGTAGGGTCCTACAAATTTCGGGCTTAGCTTGCCCTTTTGCCCAAATCTGAATACACCCTTCATGGGTGATACTCGTAGAAATACCTGGTCGCCAACTGCGAACTCAAGGTCTCGTCGCCTCTCATCAGCATATGATTTCTGTCTGTCTTGTGCTGCTTTCATGTTACTTCTGATTTGTTGTACTTCTGCCTGGACTTGCTCTAAGTACTCAGGGCCAATGATGACGGTCTCACTAGACTCGTCCCAGCACAATGGTGTGCGACATGGTCTGCCATATAAGGCTTGGAAAGGTGACATCTGTATAGAGGCGTGATAGCTGTTATTGTATGCAAACTCGATGAGATGTAGTCTATCTATCCAGCTGCCCTGGAAATCCAAGGCACATGCTCGTAGCATGTCCTCTAAGGTCTGAATAGTCCTCTCTGACTGACCATCTGTCTGAGGTGAAATGCTGTGCTAAGCTTCAATTCAGTGCCAAGTGCTCGCGAGTAGCTCGCCAATATCGTGAGAGAAATCTAGTGTCTCGATCTGAAACAATAGTCTTAGGTACTCCATGATGTCTATAATCTCCTCAAATAGTTCTGCCAACTTTGGCACTTTCCAAGTGTCTTTCATTGGAATAAACCTAGCAACTTAGTCAGTCGATCAACAACAACCCAAATCATATTAAGGCCTCCTCTCGTAGGTGGTAGTCCCACCACGAAGTCCATGGAGATATCATAAAACTTCCACTCTGGACTGGCATAGACTGTACCATACCTCCTGGTCGTCTATGTTCGAATTTCACTTTCTGGCAAGTGAGACATCGAATCACATACTCTGTCACGTCGCCCTTCATACCACTCCACCAGAAATACCTCTTTAGATCTTTGTACATCTTAGAAGCTCCTGGATGGACAGATGTGGAAGAAGTGTGGGACTCTCGAAGAATATGCTCCTTATATCTGTGCTGTCTCTGGGAATACACAATCTGCCCTTCAATCTGATGAGTCCATCATCATGTAACTGGAACTCATATTTTCACCCTCAAATGTACCGTCAGACAACTTCTGACTGATCTCCATCATTCGCTGATCACTCTGCTGTTCTACGTATGTCTCCATAAGACTCGAGCTAGCCACAATGGCATTTAGGAATGTGCTCGTCGACTCAGTGCGTCTGCTACAACATTAGCTTTCCCTTCTTTGTACTGCAAATCAATGTCATAGTCCTTAAGAAATTCAACCCATCTTCTTTGTCTCATGTTTAACTCCTTCTGGGTGAATACATACTTCAAACTCTTGTGATCCGAATATACGGTCATCTGGACACCATACAGGTAGTGGCGCCAGATCTTCAATGCAAAAACAATAGCTCCAAGCTCCAAGTCATGTGTGGGATAGTTTTCCTCATGTTTCTTCAACTGTCGGGAAGCGTAGGCGACTACCTTCCCATTCTGCATGAGTACACACCCTAATCCCCTGCCTGATGCATCACAGTAAACTTCATAACCCTCTGTGCCTTCAGGTATAGTCAAAACTGGTGCTGATGTCAAAGCATTCTTCAAAAGCTCGAATGAGGTCTCACATTCAGTAGTCCATGTGAAAGGTGCGTCCTTCTTCATTAAGCTGGTCATAGGTTTGGCTATTTTGGAGAAGTCTCTGACAAACCTTCTGTAGTATCCTGCTAAACCAAGGAAACTCCTGATGTCCGTAACTGTCTTTGGCCTAGGCCAAGTGCGAACTGCTTCTATCTTTGCTGGATCCACTGCGATCCCAGCATCTGAGATAACATGTCCTAAAAGGAAACTCTGTCAACCAAAACTCACATTTGGAGAACTTAGCATAAAGCTGGTTCTCCCTTAAGATCTCAAGTACATGTCGGAGGTGACTCTCATGCTCTTCCTTAGACTTTGAATAGATGAGGATGTCATCGATGAAACAACCACGGTCTTATCCAACTGCTCTCTGAATAATCTGTTCATCAAATCCATGAAGACTGCAGGTGCATTTGACAAGCCAAAAGGCATAACTGTAAACTCATAGTGGCCATACCGTGTTCTGAATGCTGTCTTTTCTATGTCTTGCTCCCTGATGGGTATCTGATGGTAGCCTGATCTCAAATCGATCTTCGAAAACACTTTTGCTCCTCTCAGCTGATCAAAAATCGTCAATCCGTGGTAGTGGATATTTGTTCTTCACCGATACTGCATTAAGCTCTCTGTAATCAATACATAAACGAAGGCTTCCATCCTTCTTCTTCACAAAAGACTGGTGCTCCCCAAGGAGATACGCTAGGTCGTATGTATCCCTTGTCCAATAAATCTTTCAGCTCTTTCAGCTCAGCCATCTCTGCTGGTGCCATACGGTACGGTGCCTTAGCTATGGGACCGGTACCTGGTAGTAATTCGATGGAGAACTCTACCTCTCTGGATGGCGGTAAGCCTGGAAGTTCCTTTGGAAAAATATCTGGAAATTCCGACACCACTGGCATAGCTGGATCAAAGTCAGGGTCGTGCTCTACATCCTGAACATAGCATAAGTATACTTCCTTCTGCTTCCTGACGTGCTTGTACATGGACATAGCAGATATAACTTTTATAGACGGTGCTCTAGGGCTCTGACGGTAAGATACTGTCACTCCTGATGGGCTCTTAAGTAACAGTCTGCGCTCTGCACAAAGAATGCGGCCTCTGTGCCGCCCCAGCCAGTCCATCCCGGCTATAACATCGAATCCTAGACCTCTGAACTCAATAAGGTCAATAGGAAATTCCTCCTCCTTAATGCGGATAGTGGCTCCTCTATAAAGACGAGTGCAACTGATCTTCTCCTTAGACGGGAGTGCCACCTTAAAATCAGGTAACTCTACAGCGTCTAGCCCCAACTTCCCCGCAAGCGAAGGCGAAACGAAAGTATGTGAGGCTCCGGAGTCGAACAGTACTAATGCATCCACTCCATTAACCGGAAAGGTACCAGTGAGGATCGCGCCGCCCTTGCTGGCCTCCTCCTCAGTAAGTATACTTAAGGCACCTTCCGTCTCCTTAGCACAACCTAATAACAGAATCTGAGTAAGTACTTTGATATATGATGGGGTCTAAAGACATTCACTTTCATAACAATAATGCTTCATTGATGAGATGATCTCCTTTCAGATGTCCAAACAATTACAATACTAGTACTTTCTAAAAGTCAAACTTAATCTTCCTGGTTTCATGTGAGTGGTGTTTATCACTGTCGAAGGTGCTGTGTTTAGTTTAATCCTTTAATTCCATGGTATAGCAACCTTGACTTTCCACCCATTACTAAAACATCTCCTGAACTCAATATGATTTTCTTTGCAAGGTCCACACGCTTCTGCTCGCCATAAAGGAACTCTGCGTCATCTCCAATTGACAAAGATAATACTGGTATCCCCTGTTCAAGGGACCCTTTTGTTTCATCATTGTCCTGGTGTAGTCCTAAACGGCCTCCTTCTTCATAGAAGTTGATGATACATAGATCAGCCCTTAAGTTGGGAACTGGATCTTCTTCTATTGCTGAGCTGTATTAACTGCTTGTTCCACAATTGTAAAAATTCTTCTGGGATTTTTGGCACTTGTGCTCCATCTCCATTTCTTGTATCTGGTAGGTCTTTGAGTAAGGATTCCAATCCTTTCCTAAGCACATCATTTTCAGCTTCATCTTTGATCCTCCTGGAAATTCTGGAGTGTAGAACCCTCCTGGTCCTGCTCCCAATTCGACATTTTCTAATGATTGCAATTTGTGTCTCCGGTGTTAGGTATCCTTTGAGTAGTATCAAACCTGGTTGGATAACCTTACATTGTTCGTTCCCTGGTTCTTGTACTTTGATAATGTTTTCTCCAGGGAGGGCGGTGAGGGGATAGGAAAGCATATCTTATAGCTTCCTACGTGGTTTAAATTTTACTAGTGAGTCTTACTAATTTTCCTACTCAATTAGGCAATCAAGGCATGCAAGCACTCATTCACATCATCCATTGCTCAATAACAGGTTCACATGGTTTAGAAGTCCTGGTTGGTAGAAGGACCAGCCTCATCTGAGCGGCCATGACATGCAGGGCGGGTCCTGATGCTGGGCCTTTGCCCTTATACCCCTGAGCTTGGTTTGTTGGTGGAGGGCGAGTATCGCTAGCTCCATTCTTTTGGCCTGTGTTTGGTTTTGCTCCCGGACGGTAGTTCCTGCTCTCCGGGTTTCGGATACACTCGAAGGCACGATGCCCGAGTATCTGACAGTAGCGGCACATGACTTTCTCCCCTTGGCAGTCTACGCCGGGGTGATCCTTTCCGCACTGTTTACAGTTGAAATGACGGACATACTTCTGGCCCGTGTTTGAGCCATGTCCAGAACCTAATACAATCAAGGTTAATTATACAATCCAATGGTACTGAAGTAATCACAAAAGTTTCAAATCTAACTGTCTGATTAGAGTGCCTACCCTTAGTGGGTAGGTTTTCTGTGGAGTTGCCGCTCCGTAGGTTCCTGACTGGGGGTTCCCAGTAGTTTGGTTCCCCTTCCCTAGATAGGACCCCTGGCCTTTCTGATAGGTTTGTTCCTCTTGTTGGAGTTCCCCTGCTTGGCATCTTCGCCACCAGGTCCGTCCTTCCTCTTTTGGGAGCTCAAAGCATCCCTTCTCTTACAAGTGATCTCCACCACGGAGGCGGCATGATAGCATTCCTGAAATCTCAAGGTATTAATCTCCAATTCTCCCATGACGGGGTATAGTAGGTAATAAAATTTTCAACTGGTTTATGTTTCTCCTATTTTACCTGCAAACTGGTAGGGATGATTGGTCCCATCCCAAACTGAAGTCGAGGGCTCAGTCCCCCGTAGAACCGGTCGACCAACACCTGGTCCGAGTATCCTATACCGGGTAATAGTCGGAGTAGCGAGGTGAACTTCGCATAGTACTCATCCACTGACATCTTTCCCGTCTGCTCCAGAGCGTCAAACTCCCTGGTCTTCACCATCCTGGTGTGGGCCGGGTAGTATTTGCCCCTAAGTAGTGCAGTAATGTCCCCAAGTAAAAGCTGGGTCATCCAGGTGGTCGGCTTTCACCATGTTCCACCAATCTCAGCTGCATCCTTCAGATAAAAGGCAGCAAGTCTTACTTTTTCCCTAGCTGGGACTGCAAGCGTCTCGAACGCTGTCTCCATCTCCATGATGTATGTCTCCAAGTGAGCAGGGTCAGTCTGCCCCTTAAATGCAGTCGGCCTCAGATCAGCCAAACTCTTCACCCAGTCTCTCTCCCTGGGTGGTGGTGGTGGAGGTAGCTGCTGCTGCTGTGCACCCCCGCCTGTGCAAATGCCTGAGCGATTAAGGTGGCAATGTCTGCCAGCCTGATGTTTGGCTCCTCATCAGCCTGTCCACGTCGTCCTCCTCTTCCTGACATCTGCAGGATGTTGAGGTATATTAGGCACTGTGGTCAAAATCTTGGTCTTGGATAGTAGTCTAAGTAAAACTAACTTAAACTCTTTTCAATACTATCTCTCAACCCTTAACCTAAGTCTTAGATATCCTAATCTCGGTGTATCCTTGTATCCAGAGCGTAACTACGCTCTGATACCACTTTTTGTAACACCCCAACCCGAAATCCAATAATCTGAACGGCAATCACTCCCAAATAAATTACAACTGCAGCGGAAATAAATACAACAACCGGGCGGTATTACAATGCCGTTGGCCACCCTTGTGACCAACAAGGCTAACTCCAAATACAAACTCCAAAAGTCACGGTCTGAATACGAATACAATCCGAGATACTAGGAATCAAACTCTAATGTAAAATACTTAAGTAAAATAAATGTCTAGAAGAAGACACCCATAGCTTGAATCTACCCCACCTACACTCGGTGTGGTAATCTTCTTAACTTCAGGTACCTGAAAAATGGGGGTGCCCCCAAAGGGGCTCAGCAAACAATGCTGGTATGGAAAACGTGCAGCCCATCGTCTACCGGGCCACCCAACTACTTTGTCGAACACATGCAGTTCATTTTTATAAAGCTGTAAACAAGCATAGTCTGATAATAACAAGTATCCATACAAGGACAATAATGTCACATAGAACAAGACATAGAAGGTCGTGTTAGCTGAACTGAAATTCTTTAATGATAGTCGGTCCGCACAATGGGACTGACAGGTATAACTGAATCTTAAATAGTGGAGGTATAGTGACCTCGTTAAGATTGAAAGGTTGGGTATAAAAACCCCAGGAGATAACGTAGTTAAACCCTGAACTGAGAGGCGTGGGAAATAGAATCCCACTAGAGGAATGAAGTCTTCCTCAAACTGAAGGGCATTAGAAACCCGGAAGGAATAGAGTCTTCCTCCCAACTGAAAGTTCCGTCGCGACGTAGATAGGAGACGACCTGAGACAGGTACAACTCCTGTAGCATGCATGGCCAGATCCAACTGGGCTCCTTGTTCTCGTAGTATAGAGTTGTTAAGTGTCATATAAAGACGTTAAACAAGAACACAATGTGTATTGTCAATTATCACGTTTAGGATAATGACGTTTGTTATAAAGTGAAGTTAGTGAGAGACTTGAGTACAAGTCCTCGGTATGCTAAAGCGCAGGTATTTAATCCACTGGTATAGTAGTGTTTGTATGCGTGGGACATACACGTAGTAGTCAGCATCATTCACGCACATAAAATAATACCAGCGCACAGAGTAAACAACATTTTACAATTAATTATCTTGGTCGTTATTTCAAACAACAGATAGCACACAAGCCGGTGTAATCCGGTAGAAAACAGGTTGCAAGAATCCCATACCGTTCACCGTAGGTCGCAGTTGATTATACCATGGTCAACGTCTGGTCAAACAAAGTCCTAGAATAGGATTAACTGAGAGGGTTAATTTATGTTACCCTTATATAATAATTCTATTGGATCTTTTAACAAATCTCGTATTTGTTATTTCATGTGAGGTTTATTTCTTTCAATTACCTCATGATTTAATGTATATCTTATTTGTTATTCCTTTTTGATTTATTTATAAATCCTTTAATGTACATATATGTATTCATATATTCATGCACTATATTTGTTGTTTACTTTAATTGTCTAAGGGACATAACAACTTATAATTTTCTTAACTATATTTAAATGTCTTACAATGACATAATATTCTTATAATCTCATTATTCTCCTTTTAGTCATAAATAATATTTATTGTTTTCCTTTAACTTCCTTATAACTATATAAGCCATAGTTCTAATTCCATAATTCCTTTAATTAAAATTCTTTCTTCTAATTCCTCAAAATATCCATATAGGACTTATATTTATTTAAATCTAAATTCTTACCCTTATATTTCAGTTATTTACAAAACAACCACATTAATTCATGAACTTTATATTTAAATTCTAATCTCATTATATTATAGAGTTTTAACTTCTTATTTAGCTAAATTACATAGTCACACTATATTTTAGTATATAGCTTTTAAGTACTATAACTTTCAAAATAACAACTTAGCCCCTTAAATTCTCGGCAATAATATTTTATTTCCCATAATTACAATTTAACCACAAAACCTTATAAACTTTGCATAATGCCTTATAAACTATAGTTTTAATTTTAATTCTCCATAAATGCCGAATATATATATATAAATTCTTAAATTACCAAACTAACCCCAAGTAATTCGGCTTTGGTCTTGAACTCTCCATTAATTACATTTTCACCCCAAAACTTTATAATAACTTCTTAATGACTTATAAACTAAAGTCTAAATATATAATTCCTCAAAATTTCAAAGGTGAGCCTAATAAATCTCTTAATTATGAATTCGCCCCTTTTTATGTTCTAAATTTTCATAACAACTTTTATAAATTACATAATAGCCCAAAACTTAATAAAATGTTATTTTAACACTTGTTTAAATTATCTAAAATTCATAAACTTAATTCCTAACCTTATTATATTATAATTTCACCAAATACCCCTTTAGCTCTCGGCTTTCACAAATATACACTAAATTTTGTAAAAATTACATTTAAGCCACTTAACTTAATTAATTAGCCATTTAAGCACTAATGAAATATTTTTAGCTCACCAAACTTTGTGATATAAGTTTATATACCTAAGTAGGTCATTAATACCTATTTATCAATTAGTACATTCGGCCATATTTATTGGTGACCATATATATAAAAGTGGACTTATATGTCATAATAATTATACATAAATTCATAGGAGTTATATAACTCATGTAAAAATTATTGTAATGTCTTATATAGATTCTTAGCTCAAAAATAAGCATTTTTTCCCTTGATAATTCGGCTTGAATTAATATGTGACATAACTAAATTTTGTGACACAAAAATGTGTCTTAAGGTAAATATTTTCTATATAAGTTATAGATTGTATTTTTGGCATATAATACCATATAGTTTCGGTCTTAATAAACCTAGGAGATGTACATAATTTTTGTATAATTTTTAGAAGCTTAACAAAGCTTATAACATAAAGATTTACTAGTAAACTTACTTATAACAAAGGTGGTTAAAGTGCTTGAACTCCTCTTGAATCTCCAAGCTTTCTCCAAGGGAATTTTGATGCTCCACTTCGGTTATATACAAGTGGTGAAGGAGTTTAGGAGTTAGATCTTGAATAAAGATCTTAAGTAGATTTGTAAGTAGTTTTAAAAGAATTTACCTTAAGCTTTTCTCCTTATAATTTCGGCTCACTAATGGTGGATGATGAACAAGTTTTCCTTCATGAAAAATGAAGAAGAAAGAGCCTTAGAAGAGATTGAAATCGGTTACACAATAAAATGTGCTTTAAGGATTTTCAAGCTTGAAAACTACCTTAAGATAACCTTGAGATGCTCCTTGGTTTAATGTTGGTTAGGACAATCTCCTTGGATAACTAATTGATGCCGAACCCTTGTTGATATGCTAGGAAGAGTTTTGCTTCAAGGTTTGACAAGAAATGCTAGGAAATTACCTTAAAGATGAAGATAGAAGTTAAAACTCCATTAATGGACTTAAGAGCTTCAAAGGAAGAAGATGAAGCTAGAAGAGAGAGCTAGGGAGCCTTACCAATTCGTGGATGAAGAGGGCAAGGAGAAGAATGAGACTCACGAATTGTATAAGGTAAGAAAATGCATTTGGAATTTGATTTTTGCTTTGTCAATTTTTAATGTCAAATGACTTTACTTTTCCTTAGTTTATTACATGGTTTATTGGCTCAATAAAAGCCTCCTTTCCAGCATAATTTCGTGCATGTGGTGTGTGACAAGGCAAGAGTTGGAAAGGAAATAATTGTGAGCTAGAAGACAAGGTAATTTAGGTAAGTTATTCTTTTGATTTTTCTAAGTTAGGCTTGTCTTCTTCCTCCCTTGTAGAGTCACGAATTCAAGGGTCAAATGGGGTGTCTTAATTGACATTGAAGAGCCAAGGACAAGCATGTTAGGTCACATGGAAAAAGGAATCTAGAAAAGTGAATTCTAGATCTACTTTTTGCTTTTCTCATTTGTTTTTGTTCTAGCTCACATGGCCTTATTCCATGGCCTAATTTCGACAGCTTGCTGGTCATATGAGACCTACATACTTTGACATTAAGTAATATAACACATGGGAAGGTGAGTCACCATGTTCTATGCCTTTTACAAACTTTTAATGCAATTTTTATACTAGTTTTTGCTCTCAAAATCGGCCCCTATAGAGAGTCTTTTTGACTAGTCACACCAACTGATTTAGAAGGTCATTTTAACCCTATTTAAGATTACCAATTCGTGGCATGTCAAAAACTACAAGGCAATTGCGTAAAACGCGTTTTCGTGACACCCGAAGGTGTGTTTTTGTGCTCTAAGGAAATTTTGGGAAACAATTTGTTTTTATGAGTTCCAAGTGTTTGTAAACACTTATTATAGTAAATAAACATATACTAAGATGTTACATTGGGTTATATGGGGTTACATCCACCCGTGACATAATTTACGGGCCATCGGGACACACCCGGGCAAAAAGGAGCGCTAAGAAATCCTCCTGTGGTTTTTGCTGAATTTTGAGAAACCACTTCGTGGGTTCTCTTTATAATGGTTAATAATGATGTTAGGAACTCAAGGAATTAATTTTATAGGAGTTCGTGCCACCTCGGCACTCCTCCGGACTTTTCGTGCTTTAAGGGGCGTGCGTGAGCACTCCCGAGCGTTTTGCGTTTTTGACTGAATATAGCTTAGGGAATATATTTATATATTCATATAATAATTGCATGACCATTTGGTTTGAATATTAGAGGGTCATACAAGGTCATGTTTGACCATATGCTTCTAAGGCGTTTTAGCGTTTATGGAGAAACGACTGTTTTTACGTAACGTTCTCATGCATGGGTTTGCATGCGTACGTGAAATGATTCATATTTGGATTATATTCCAATAAATAATGATTTAATATTATTATTTAGATTTGGGGTATTTCAGGTATTTAATGATTTATAATTTTTACGGGTTCATTTGACCACTTAAAGTCACGTTTTCGGGTTTTCTCAAAAAACGAGCGTTAAAGCTCTATTAACGTTTTAATACATTATTTGGATCCGTTTTCTTCGGGAGTTGTTCCCATATATTATTTAGGCCTTATTAAGCCTTTAGAATCCATATATTACGCTAACCGAGGTCTCATACCTCCTATGGTTATTTAATGCTTATTTAGCATTTTTCACTTTTTAAGCGTTTCTTTATTTCTTTTGAATTTATTTTTTCTTACCAATATTACTTAGGCACCATTAGGCCCTTAAATACCTATTAGAATAATCTTAATCACTATATTTAAGTTTGGGGTATTTCAATCTACCCCCTTAAGAACTTTGTCCTCAAAGTTTGCTCAAGGTTATATGATTACTACATTCACTCATTCATACGCTTCTAATGCCAAAGATCATACATTCTTCCTCCTTACCAATCCCAATCCGCTACTCCAGGTTCCTACATACCATACCATGCCAATGTATACTAATTACTCCAATCCACATTACTAACAACCTTTTGGTTCCTCATTTTACATAATTTATACATACATACAGTGCAAAGCTATCCCCAAATCAATGCAATACACATTACAATCCAGCAGGCACTCAGGTCATCTAGACACAGGACTCCTCTATGTCCCGCTGCCCTTGGAATAACACAACATGATACGCTACTATCATTCTCCGGTACAAGCTTCTAACAATCCTCATTCTTCGGTCTACGGAAACTCTTTCACAACTACTAATTAGAAATTTTCTAAAACACACAACTCCAAATTCCAATTTATATTCATTACTTCTATCCTATGTGTGATTCCTGTGACCACTTGAGGGGAGCTTCAAGAATCATTCGACCCTGATGTGATCAGCATCAGTGTTGAACTATCTTTCCACCCCAATTTGTGTTCGGTTTCCCTTGATCTGATCAGGATCAAGTTCGACTTCCCACATCAGTTTCAAAGAATCAAATAATTCAATTATTTCCATTTTCTATCTTCTTACGCTTCCTAGTCACAATTACAAATTCATACCTCTCCAAAGGATGGAATTCAGTCCATCAATCATCCTCACTCTACTTCCAAATACTTTGCTTCGAGATTCAATGCCTACGACCTCATCTCATCCACTTTCGTTACTTTCATCCATTACTACTCTCCATCATCTCAACTATTCTAGCTAAGGAATACAATACCTATAAAATTCAGTCGTCCTCAATTTGCTTCCAACAACATACGTACGAATACACTACTCATAGCTACATTCCTCTACTACTCTTAATCATTTCGTACTACTTCTTCAAAGGATACAATACTTGTGGAGCTCCGTCCACTACTCATTACTCTTCTTTGCTAATACTCTTACACTGGGGTTACAAGATGGGTATATTCATCCTATGGTATTTGCATCTCTCGTGCCTAATTACCATGATTACCATGTGAATGAATACGTATGTTTATTTAACATAAGTACCAATCTTCAATTCGATTCTCATTTGTGCTATGCACATTATAGTTTATGTGTTTTATTCATGAAACTTATATTAAGCGGTTTTCGCTCTACCCCCCTTAAAAGGGATTACGCCCACGTAATCTACCATATGTTATCATTTGAACATTGGTTCACTCAATTCAGGCAATCTGAAGCATTTTAGCTTCTCTAAGGTATATTATATACTGTACTCTGGTCAAAGGGTCTTAACCATACTAATAGTTTAGTCCTTCCACCAAGAATTTCTATATGAGTTTATTTAACTCATAATTAATTCGTAACTAGCCTATCAGGCTTCAAGGCATTAATGGTCATTCTCTCATACTTATTATGTATATTCAATTTATAAGCTAGGGCCCACTAGCTTCTGCTGCGCGACCCGGATAACTTGGGTTACTCACCCTTCCTGTTATCCTTAATTTGCTACACATCGCCTTTTAGTCCCTCTATTGCGGAAATAAGGTTTACTGAGAAGTGTGGTATTCTTTTACCGTGCTTGAACTCAATGAGTTTAGATTGTAACCAGCTCTCTGGTAATCTATTATACATACTATTTGTATTTCCACGATTATTCACTAAGTTCCTCCGACTTATTGTCGGGTGAGGTTAAGTCACTAATCAGTTGTAGTGTTTCCTCCGTTGTCAATAGCTTCTGAATTACACTAGTTTCTCTGGTTCAGTACAAGTGTTCTTTACTTGTATGACCTTGCATCTTCTATGCGTCGGTCCTAATGACTTTCTTACGTCTTCTTTCACCTTTTATTCCTCTGGAATTCACATCTTGTGATTGTTGGTGTGTTTTACACTATGCATGCTTCTTTGGCCTTAGGCCACACGGTTTGTTTCTAAGCTCTTGCTTAACTGGCTTATGCCATGCTCGTTGGTGAAAAGAAAGGTACTACGATTTACATTCTCATATTCCTAGCTATCCCCTAGATCCTTAGCTGGCACAAGTGTAATACCAAAACACTTAGTCGTACAGAGGTAGAGGCGTAAACGCTTGCAGTAAGTCACTTATGTGATAGAACGAATATTTTCTTCTCTACTTACAACTCCGTAACATTGTTTAACTACTTCCTCATAGCGGTCGTTTGTCGTGCACCATACTCTTACTTCTTATACAACATTGCTTTTACTGTTTCTGTTACTATGGTAATTCCTCTTTACTCATTGCCATTATCGTTGGCACCATTTCCTTATGGTGTGAATACACTGAGGGTTTCCTATATTCGTGCGTATGACGGTTGTCGTAACATACCATATACTACTATCTTCCCCTTGTGGAGATGTTTCATTTCCAATTAGGTTTCATGTGTAGGTTAGCTTACCGCACATTGCTTCATCATTTATGATATAATTTACCAAGTGTCTTGGTTGACAATGGATGAAGTAACTTATCGGGTTGCAAGCTCTCTTGAGCATTGGTCATTCATGGTGTGCAATGTGCATCCACCTTGATTGTTTTTGACAATTATTGTCTTCCTAGTGCTGAGCATTGTTTATAGGCTTTAGCTGTGTAATTTTACTTTGTATGTACATCACCGGAACATCCTTAAAAACTTAAAGGGTTTTCTGATCCCGTTCTCCAATTGAAGAGTATTTTATCACTGGTAAGTGAAGGTTCTTGTTGAGGGGTTTGTCTCCACTCATAGGTCTCATGATAAGGTTTACTATGTTAGTATTTATACAATGGCTCACCACATGATTGGGTGCTTATGGAGTATACTTACTCCTTCGAGCCTCGATGCTCTTAAACGATGTGCTTCTACAGTCCACAGCCTCTTGTAGGCGTAGTGGTTTGGAGATCTCATTTCCTCATTCGATTGTCTCTTGGCAATAACTACATGGGCCGGCTTGGCTGTTATGGTAGATGGAATCCTTTTCCAAGGGTTCACATCATTACCGCATTGAGGGTCTTTGGTTAATGAGAGGTATCTTTCCTCAAGTTTCCCATAGTGTCCAAGTGTGGACTAGGCCATTGTTGGCATTATTGCGATTCTTGTGCCTCTATGCTACCATTGCTACAGAAGGCATGAAGGGCAATTAAAACTTTGTCAACTGTATACTAGATTGTTGCTCTAGTGACAGTGACCTTTAGGTAGCCATTACTCCAAGCCACTCAGGCTGTTGAGCTCAAATTGGGTGGTTCAATTGTCGATCTATTTGTCGTATGAAGCAATATCTTTTGCAAGTCTTGTTATTAAATGGTGTGGGTTTCGCAACCGTTTAAGTTTACATAGTATAGTTGGTTCATGGCTTTTAAGCCTTAGAGCTGCAAGCTATGCTCCTTGCGGGCTGCTTATGCATGTTTCCATTCCTTGTATACTCCATAGGTTTGAGGTATTATTGGGCTCCATGGCAAGTCGTGGCATCACGCTTCCGTTCATAGGAGGCCCTTTAGGTAATCTGGTGCTAATCTGTGCCTTTTTGTAGTTCAGGGTATTTCCCGTTATGCGAAACCCCTTCAGTGTCCTAACCGAATGTTCGTTCTAGCTCCTGTGCTCTTATCATGACGCTTTGTTCGGCTGTTGTTAACTTAGACACCCTTCAAGGATTGCTCCTGGGTGTTGTTAGTTACGCCGTTACATCCGGCTAATGTTTATGACATGATATATCTACTATACCGCCTTGTGGCATCGTAGTTTAAGTTATCCCTTTGCGGGTTATGACGTCTCCCGTTCTTGGGTAGACTGTTTGTACTTTCTCCTAGCGTTCGAGACTAGGTTTAGATATCCTCTTCAATGATGGGTTACGCTCCTTGGTAGTCTTTACATTTGTTTTTGGGAATTCCGTCCTGTTTGTTGAACATTATGGTGTTCACGTTAGGCATTAGCCTTACTATGCTTAGGTTGGGCATCCCTTCCAGCTGTCATGCATTTGTTTGAAGTCCTTGAGACATATCCAATGTCCATACTCACTAGTCTGTGGTCTTTGCACTTCCTAGTCCTCATTCCTTATCTTCGGATGGGTTCTCTGAGTTTCTTATACTTATTACTTAGCTGAGTTCCTTCTCCTTGATCGTTTGAGGTGTCCAGTTGTTCTGCTTTGAACTTACTTATGGTCCGTGGAACAGAGTTGACTACTTCCCGTGTTTCGTACACTACATGTATGCATACGTGGGGTACCTTGTTGATACGTTACCACTTACCCGACTATCTGTCAGGCCCACAAGCTCCTTCGGAGTGCGGTCATCCCATATCCCGTATTTGGGTACACATGTAGCGCTCGTCACACGCCTAGGTGAAGTATTCTATTGTCAACTCCTCTTGTATCATTCTATGATACTCGCCGTAATTCTGTTGGTTTGGTTTTAAAATCCAAGGTTTAAAAGAAGGTTGTGGTTTTGAAAGAAAAATTTTGGGTTTTAAAAATTGTAGTTCGGTGTTAAAAAGTTCTTCATGGCAAAGCCATGTCTGAGGTCTTGACCAAGTCCAGCTTCTTGCTGTCTGGTGTGCCCTTTGTACAATGGTCGGGCCGTCAGGCCTTTCCAAGTTTTCATTCTTCCAGTTTTAGGATGTGTGATCCTATAGTTGCTTCATTGCGTTCACGGTACATTACTGTGTACTTGTGGTGTGTTAGGGTTCCTCTACAATTTGTTCTTACTGCACTTGTCGTGGCAAGTGCGTGGTACTGGTGGTTTTTGGGTAACCCTATACCGGTCACGGTATGGGTTTCACTCATATTTGGTAGTCTCGTTGACTCTTTCCTTGATCTTATTGATCTATGATTGGGATACTTGATCCTTTAGGTAGCTTCTCAGTGATCTTGACGTGAACGTCATAGACCTAGGTACTTCTCCATTCCTTGGAGATTCTCTTTTATTGGGTTTTGTGGCATTCCTTGTTGCTCGTTCCCACACATTTATTGTGGTTACCGAGCCTTATCTTGTTTAGGCACTACTTCTGTAGTCTTGTCGGATTATATCCTGTGAATGTTCTTGTAGCTATCTGAGCTAAGTTGGCCAGGTGTTGTAACCTTTGTGGCGTTGTAGTTCTGGAGTCAACCGCTCTCATCCATGTCCTTAGTCATCTAGCCTACCATTGGTGGTATTATTTAACTATTACTGTCCCGTAGACTTGTGTCTCGGGTTTTGTTACTGTTCCTTCTTCCGCTCGGTTGCACGCTTAGTGCTTCTTTTCCTGCTGCTGGTTGATTAGCCAGGTTTCGCGACTACTAAGCATGTGGCCCCATGCTGTTGTAAGTTATAGTCTCCTTATGGTTGGAGTGCTCATTCTACCGCTATTAAGTGCGGGTACTGTTGTTCAACCGGGATCCACCTCCGGGACTTCCAATTTTCGGAATCTACTATATGTCAGGTTTTTGTTTACCGTACGGTGGTTTCACAACTGCCAGATTGGGTTTTCCCGAGTATGAGAGGGCTTTCCCTCTCTCTGGCGTCCTTTCCCAAGTTATACAGTGGGTTTGCGGTGGGCGGGACTGATATTGTAGGTATCCGGTACTCACCGGGAGTTCCTAACTAGCATATCTCTAATGCTATCACTCAGCCCTTAGCCCTAAGCTTTTAATTCCTAACTCGGTATTTCCTAAACTCGGTATTTCCAGTCATCAGAGCGATACTTCGCTCTAATACCACTTTTTGTAACACCCCTACCGCTAATACCGTCATTATCGCCCAATCACAACGTACTTACATACCTTCGCAGCGGATACTTACATACACAACGGTGGGTGATACAATGCCATTAGCCACCCACGTGACCAACAAAGCTACTACTACTACATACAGTGTAACACCCCTACTCTAATCGGCTCCTAACTATCTTACTTAACATTATAATCGCAGCGGTAATCTCAACAATTGTACTACTGGTGTCACCGTTCTTACTCGCCCATACGAGTAATAACGTGCTTACTGATATATTCTTAAATACGAAACAATTTCCCACAGTGACGACGAGAGATAGGTCTAACCTTCCCAAACCAATATAAAATACATTCACAGTGAGCATTCTAAGTATCCCAATCCTATACACGTTTCTAGGTTTGTATCAAAATGCAACAGTGCATATTAAAACAACTGTGATTAAACTACCCAGCACGTCCCTCTCTTTGCCGACACCGGAAGCTGCATACCTGCAAAAATGGTTGTTTGTGGTATGGAATCAGCCCCTGCTGAGTATGTTACTACATGACTGTCATGCCCCCTCGGACCCTCAGTTAATTGGTCGAGAGCATGCAATTCTTTTTCATGCAAGTAGTTTAATGTTAAAACTGTAAAGCAACAATATATATTGCAGTAAACTCAAATAACAAACAAGCCCCCAGCTTCACACATCGCATCGTAATAAACCACTGAAAGCGTTACAACGCTTATATGAGTACAGAGACTCCATTCTAACAAACACTTAATAGTTCATAATTGAGTACGGCGACTCACTCGACCAAACAATCCACCATAATCTACACATGAGTACTGCGACTCGACTCCACCAGTTCACAACACACAATATGAGCACAATGGCTCGTTCAAACAAATCCACCAACATACCACACATAATTACAAAGCATAACCACTGAGCAACAAGGCGAAACAACGAGAGTTATAAACAGGTATAATTACTCGTCTTTGGCGTACAAGCCCAAATAATGTTCGTCTAATGTACGAGCTAGTATAGTCGTTCGTAATTGTTCAGTCATGTCTAATGACAACGTCTCGTTAGAACGACGTGTCTCTAAGTTACCCATCTCTTATGGCGGGTCACCCACGGCAATAGCCACTCCAGCGGTAGAGTCTCCGACCTACGAACAATCTGTAGTTCGTTGGGAATTTATCCAGATACATACGGTTACCACACGGTATCCTAGTATCGTTAATGGATCATAGTTCACAGCGAGAGCCACATCCTCTTGATAAACTTATCTAAACCATCGCATCGTTTTACTTTTTTTTTCCTAACACAGCAGACTAAGGTCGTAGTCCAATCCTGAGTATGTCGACTCGGGATCCAGTGCTAGATACGAGAGCGGCGTTAAAGAGGCCAATGCTCCGTATATAAGTCTCAGATATTTTATATATCTTATTATCCTAATGCTACAACGTTTTACTTACGTTCCTTATATTACACATATAAGATAGCATCATTGCCGCTAGTTCGTTTTATAATATGTTCATATATACGAACGGTACTGTTATCGTACAACAGTAATAATAAAGCAGCATTAATACACAACTCAAGCATATTAATTCACACAAGCAGACATTCAATCTTATCACAGATTTTCACACAATGTCTGAACTGAGGAAATCCTCAGAGACAATCAAGCCACATAAATAACATACCGTTCACCCTGAAAGTATTACGGTGGAGTATGATTCAGCTAGATCCGATGCTCCTCGTGTCGTCTCTAGCAGTCTAACAATACATAACGCTACTGATTAGAATCCCGTATAACAACTTAACTCTACGGTACCCCGTACCGTCGCTACTACCTCCCGGTTAATCCCCCGTTATTAACTGTCAATGTTTGTCGGGTTTTTGGCTTAACTCGGAATTTGGAGAGACATCATATTTCATGCGTGATTACGTCGAGTATATTAATATACTTAACTTTAAACGTTTATTATCGCATGTAACTTAATATACCCTTGTATATTATATAGTTTGTTGCTATATTCGCATGTATAATCCTTAATCATATATCATACATTTTACCTTAGTATTTATTTTCCTAAGGTTAGTTTTTCCCCATTTAATGTAGTATAATTCATCTGTAAAAATACTTTGAACTATATACATCCTCATATACATTTTTCTTGTGTACGTATATATTTACCACATAGGTAAGTTCCATGAGTTATAAACTCTTATATTATATGTTACATTTTTATCATCTTTTATTAGATGATTATTCCCCTGTAGTTGTACTATATTATACAACTTACATTAAGATTACTATCCTAATATTATGTAACATTTTATGTTGTATCTTTACAACTCCCAAGGTTTAATCAACAAATACCTTAGTTTATAAATCCTATTTATTTATAGTTTGTCACATTACTTAATGTGAATATCCTTACTTATTTTAATTCCATTAAAACCACCTTTATACCATATAATTGTTATAACATTTATAACATAGTAGACCATAGTCTAAAATTCATTTTCCAACTCTTATTAATATTTCGGTACAGCCCTTGAATTTATTTAAATTCTATTTTGACCACATGACATTATGTAATGTTATACCATATACTAATATCATATATTATGATATTTTTATTCCCTTTAATTCATAACCTATAGTTTTTATACAAAACTATTATATATTGCCGCATAGGCACATATATTAAACCTTATTCTTTTCTATAAACCATAGTTTCCTTTATTTACAAAATCACCCCATTATTTATACCATGTTATATATACCATTTAATATAACATTTCTAACTTATAAAAAGGGTATAACCTATGGTTATATTTTGTAAAATTCCGAACAGGCCCATATATGTTCTATAATTGCCATTTGGCCCAATTTATAACATATAGTTTAATAATTCATTAAAACTATATATTATACATATATCTCAATAAATACCCTTATATAATTCTAAAAATCACCAAATTTTACCAAAGGGTTATAATTACCTTATTAACCCATATACTTTCGGTATTTACTATACCACCACATATATTTCTCCAAAGTGTCATAACGACATAATAACTATTATAACATATATATTTTATTTTAATTCCAAAAAAAAATCAACCCAATAAATTCCTAAAAATTCCTAATAGCCCATGGGTGTTTATAATACCATTATACACCCTTTATTTTAGGTAATAACATATATACCACATATGTTATAAAGTTGTTACAATTAAGTACATAACTTATTATAAAACCTTAAATAAGTTAGCTTATTTAATTTGGTCAAAACCTACCATATGGTCAAGGTTGACCACCTTAATACTTCCTTGACCATTAATCCCCATATATTACGGTTTATACCCATATCTTTTCAGAAATTACCATTTAACCCCAAAACTTTATATAATCTTATCATTTTTATATAAAGTCATTTAAACCGCTAATTTTCGGCTTTATTAATATATAGCCCCCAAATTTAATTTATTTACACTATAACCCCAATAATATGCGGTAATGCATATTTAGCACCTAAACTTAATTAAAAGCTTATAAATGCATAAATAAAATGGCCTAAAGTACATGGCCTTATTACAAACATTGGCTTATAAAATAAATTACACATAAATGCCCAAAAGTACTATAAACTCTCGGCCCTTACCATATATTTTCTTTTATTTACCAATTTTCCACATAATGTCCTAAATTTGACAATTATGCTTATTAATTAGTTATATAAATTTATTACACCATTCCCTAACTACCTAAGGTCAAAATAAGACCTTAATTAACCATTCACTCACGGTACAATATATATACATATGTATTAACACATATTAATATACCAAGTGAAGGTTTAAGTGATTTATACCTTGTTTTTGCCTAGTTTAAGCCTTGTTTGGCCACGCCCAGCTTAGGATAAAATTTCCACAGCATTATTTACATGTTTTCAAACAGAAATTAAGGCATGATTAGTCTCCAAGCAAGATCTAACCATAAGAAGTGTTTAATGTCAATTTTCAAGGTAAAATTTACCTCAAAATGCCAAGGTAAATAAGGTTGGTCACGGCCTGTTTTTACAGTAGGTAAAGAGTGTTAAAAGAGATACTAAAACCAAGCTTTAAACTGGTATAACTCAGATTAGAAGATGGCTAATCTTTACCTTGTTTAAAATGCCTAAAATGGTGTTTTAGGCATGGATCTGGTTATAATTCGAAGCTCTTGATGTACCAACTGAATAAGTATGTTAAGATGAAGATTATAAGCTTAGAAACAAAGTTTCACAGCCGAATTTGAAGGGAATCAAAAGATATGTGCTTAAAGCACATTTTTACCTTAAAGGATGATTTTTGTGTTCTTAGCTCCAAGAACCCTTACCAACGAATTTTAACTCTTACTCTAACATCCACACACTGAGATTGAGCCATGGGAAGAGTATAGAAGTTAGCTCATAAGATAGCCCTTGAAGAAAGGAAGAAAATGAGCTATTTTATGCCTTAAACCATTACCTTAGGTGAATTAGGTTGGTTTCCTTGCTAGATAGCTTCAATGCTCAACAATGGTGAGATTGGGAGCATGTGAGCTCGGTTGGGACAGAAGGAAGGAGCAAGGAGTCGTTGGAGACAAGAGATAAGGGAGGGATAATGAAGAAAATAAGGAAAAGGTAAGTTAAAGTATTAATTTCTTATTAAATGGAAAAGTAACACTCCACTAAGTCTCCTTTTGTCAATAATTCAGTTCAATCAGGCTCCCCCTGCCTTGTGGCTGCCGACTCTATGGAATCCAAGGGGGTCAACTTTGACCTCTTGACCATTCTTGGTCAACGTTGACTCAAACGGGCCCCCCTTTAGGGTTTTATTAATATTTTAATATTAAATTTGTAAAAATTTGTAAATTTCTGGAATTAAATTCCTAATATGTTATAATATGATATATTGGCATATTTATAGGTAATTATAACCTTTAAGCCCATTTAAAAGCCAATTTAGAAGGCAATTACACAAAAACATGCTTTAAGGAATTTTAGTGCACATTTTGAGTCGCAGGGTGTTTCTGAGCTCTGTTTTCTTTGAGAATTGTTTTGTTGTGTTCCTTACATGATATTTGATCATGGTATCCAATTTTATATCATTTAGAGGTCATTATACCTTTAAGGTTCCCTTAGAGCACATTTTTGCCCTACTTGACCTTGAAGCATGAAAATGCTTGTTCTTTGTGTTGGAGTGTTGTCCAACAATTGTAATATGTTTGGTAATGTGTTAATAAGCTTATGACAAACTTTTAGGTCCTAAGTAGTTCATTTGGGTATTTATTTACCCTAAACAGTCAAAGGGTGCAAAGTCTTGCTTTGTGTTGACCACTGTTGTTCTCAGTTGACTTTTAAGGCACGTTTAGGCCTTAGTCAATGTGATTAGATGTTTAATCCATCTTAGATCATTAGTAGATCATTTAATTAAGTTTTTAAGGTTAGGGGTATTTCATACAGCATCGGTCTGATGGACCGGAATATCCGAGTGCTACACAAATGCAATCCTTACTACAATTACAACCAAGTACTACGACTTCTCATTCAATACAATACTTCATTACAATACCATACAATACAATATAATACACCGAGTTTACTAAGATCCTTATACAAATACAATACCTCTTTCAATTTCATACATACTCATTAAAAGTCTAACATCTACCCATTCCTCACAAGATACTCATTCCTAAGTACAAGGTATACCCCTTGGTACACTACTACCTCGAGGCTACAAGCCTTATACCATATACTACAATCTACATTTCATTCCTAGTAATCCAGGCATGTCCACCGGTCTCTTCTATGACCACAACTGCTTCGGGTACCTGCACACTAAAAACGTTGCCCCTCGGGGCTTAGCTTTCACTGCATATGACTTCCGCATACCCCGCATACTAGCGAGGGTACGCCGACCACTTGGTCGTATACATGCAGTTCGTTTTACAATACATACATACATGCTTTTACTCAAGATACTACAATACTACTCAAAGATACATACACACAGTTCAATACATACAGGAGACAATACCGGTCAACCAATACTTACTTACCTTCTTTCAAAATACACATACCCAATACATACACAATACGTACTCATTACATACTCAATACACAATATTTGTTAGCTCCATTTGTCCACCCGGGTTAATCGGGTGGAGATTACGCTTTTACTCGGGGTCAATGACTTACACCAGCCAAGACCATTACTCATACAATACTTTACTTTACCTTACTACTTACTCAAGTCAAGTCGTCGGGACCTCCGGCCCGGGGACTACTCTGTCCCACCACCAGGATTTACTTGGTTCACTAATCCAGGATGCTACCCATTTAAGGGGTTTGGGCCGTGGACCACTTCAAGAACCAGGAATCGGATCCAACCTCTTGTGTCTCCTCATCCTCTCGCGTGGCCGAAACTATATCGGACTTCTACTCATTCCAATTTACTCAATACTTACATTAGGAGTTAGGTAGTTAGGAATTAGTAGAAGTCATTCACACCCAAGCCACACAATAATGCTTACTTACATACACATCCATACAAGTACAATACAATACACAAATACACTACAAAGTACATACACATTTATTTTCATCCATACATTTCATGAATTATACAAATTGATTGTTCAAGACAAATATATCAAGAACAATATGAAACAAGCACAAGTAAGTGCAATAAAGTCTGATTCATGCATCTATCTTATTTAGGTGATCAAATAAGCACACAAATCGGGGTAACCAGGTTAGGATACAGAGCATAAAGAAATCATACCTTGCACCGTTGATTTTGGACTCACCGACTCCTCTTCGGTGTTCAACTATTCGAATCCTAGCATATACATAGAGTTGGGTGGTTAATTAACTATAATTAACCTTACTTATTACTTTTCTAAAGTTTCCCAGTTTATACTTACTAACTCATTGTTGCTTAAATACATTTACTTATGTTACTTTCTTAAAATTATTCTCTAAGCTTGTTTATGGCCTTAATGACCATTAAACATCATTAATCATGTCTTAATTACCTTATACTATCAAAACCCTTCATTACCCTACCTTAGTTTAGCTTAAAAACACATTCTGTGAAGGTTTTAGTGTGGTCCGGGTTGCTGTCCGAGTTTACAAAAACGGACCAACACTTTGTAGAATTCTCGGGTAAGTTTTATGTGTGGTCCGGGTTTGTGTACTTGTTTACAAACCCGGACCACATGGTCTGAATACCTCTCGGCTGTAAAAATGGGGTGGTCCGGGTTTAGGTCCTAGTTTACAAACCCGGACCATCCACTCTACACTACGTTCTGTATTGATTTTTGACTGGTCCGGGTTTCTGTACTGGTTTACAAACCCGGACCAGTTGCATTATTTACAAATATGCTAGTTTTTGATAATGTTTCAACCCTAAATTTCTACCAATCTCTTCCCCAATATTCCTACATATAATCTAGGGTGTTTTGACCCTAATTAGGCAATCAAAACTAACCTAATCCATCTCTATACCAATCTGTTACATAACACTCTCCATTGTCAAATTTTTCCTCCTGTTACAGTTTTTGGTCTTTAACAAATGCTACAGGTTTTTCCTTTCTTCTTCCCATTATTCCTATGGCTCTTTAATTGCCTCATTTGCATTATACTCAACCCAAGTCCTACTCAGTACAATACTCATTTTACTAAGTCCTACACACTAATTCTTCCTTGTTTCTCCAACACATTTCAATACCTCTTGCTACAGATTTTACATTCTTACATCCTCATACTACAACTATGAAATACCCCAAACCTAAGTATGCTAAGTAAACATCAAATTATGATGTAGTAAGGATAGAATATGCCTTAGAAAGATTGGTAGACAATTTAAACCAAGGAAAACACAAGAAAGTGCCTTAAGGGCAATTTGGGCAAAAACGTGCTCTAAGCTTGGAGTGACTTTGATTAGCAGCCAAATACCATTATAAGACTTTATTAATATGCTAATGGACATTTTAAATCAATTAGAAAAGAAAACCAAGCTCAAAAACAAGCTTAAACACAAAATGTGCTTTAAGACTTCTTAAAGCACATTTTTGAGAAATTGTCTTAGAAATGAGTTTTGAGTGGCTAAATGTCCATCATTACTCTTTAATCAACATGTGTACTAATTAGTATCACATTAGGAAGCCTAAATCAATGGGAAATCAAAAATTTCAGAAATATGTGCACTGATTTGTGAATAGTGCCAAATAGTGACTAGTTTAAGTTTTAATCAACTTAAGTCAATTAGTTGGTCAACCAAGACCATAAATATCTTGGTTATAATGAGGGGGCCGGTTTTCTAAGGATGAGTCACCATAGACTACATCAAATAAGGAAGAAAAGAAGAGATAAGTAAAAGGAGTTACTATTTACTTTTATAAAGCAAATATCTTATATTAGCCTACTTTTCTTCTTCTCTCTCTTCATTTCTCTTCTTCCCACGGTTTCTTATTCCCTTCTCTTGCTCCAAAACCGAGAGAGCTTCATCCATGGGTGCCCCACCTTCAAATGCTCACCAAGTGTTCATCTTTGCTCCAAATCAAAAACTAAGTATAGATTTCTCTTAGTTAGGCCAAGACCTATCTTTCTATCTTTTCAAATCTTTCAAAGCTCAAGTTTGGTGCCATGAGAAAACTCCATTGATGGAGGAAAATCAAGTTTGAAGAGCTCATTAGCTTCTCCATTCTCTTAAGGTAAAGAAAATGTAAGAAAAACCAAGTTTCCATCACTTCCTTACATGGCCGAAAATTACTACTCATGGGGCCTTGTTTTTATGCCTTTTTCTAGCTTGATTTATTCACCAAGGACTAATGGAGGTCCTATTTCATTCAATGCCCAAGTCTACTTTGAGACTTTAAAGGTAATCATCCACTTTTATGCCTTAGAACACATTTCTAACCTAGGTTTTCATTCCTTGAGGTTAGTGTATTGTTTAGTACTCATATGAGTCATTGAATATTGATTAGAACATTGGCAAGGGGAATTTAAGTGGTGGCCGAGATTCATGCAAGAAGAAGGTCTAAGGAGGAAGTTAAGATAAGCTTGAGAAAACAAGGTAAATTATTTACCTAATGGTGGTTTAAGGTTTAAGGAATGAGTTTTAGATGGGTACCAATGTAGCCTAGGGCTTACATTAGGTAATGGGTTATGTAACCTAAGAAAAAGAACTTAAATAAGCTTGAGAACTTGTGACTAAGGAGCCAAAGGAAATGAGTTAGTAATATAAGTTTAAGAAGGATTTTAAGAGCATTATAACTGCTATGAGATTGATGGGTGTATTTGCAGGTTGAAAGCTTTTATATGTGGGAAATTCAGTGTTTAAGTTTAAGTCATTTAAGGGCCTAAGAGCCATGTCATTTAAGAGCCTTAGTGCTATGCAATTTAAGATTATTGCAATGTATTGAGTTGTTGTGAATGAGTTGGTTTGGGTGATGAGATATGATGAGAAGAACTTGATGTGTGTGAGATGGTTGAATGAGGAAAAATAATGTGTTTGGGCATGATAATATACTAGAGGAGCTATGGCGAAATTTGAGTAGAAAATAAGTGTTTAGGTGATGGTGGAGAATTAATATGACCTAGGATTTACTAGGAGTCATTATGAGGAATTTGAGTGGAAACGAGTTAACTATGGAGTTCTTGAGGTTTAGAATGACCTAGAGATGTCTAGAAGGAAATTAGAGTTTAGATGGGTGCATTGAACACACCAAAGTCATGGTATGAGGAATGGTAAGACTAGTGCAAATCTGGAGGAAATGATGTGTAAAGCTTTGAGACGATTTAGGTATGAACTAAGAGAAGAACAATGAGAGTTCGAGAAGTCTGTGCAAGAGGTGGTGATGTTAGTGGTGGACTAGTAAGGTTTAGTTGAATGGTAATGTGTGGACTTGGGTGATGGAAGTGAAAATGGTAGGAGGATGTTGTAAGTCGTCAAGGAAAATGACTAGGAACGTATAAGAGGGTATGATCATGAGAATGGTGAGTAAGTTGCATAAGAGAAGTGGAAACGTCTAAGGAGGGTTTGCATGGTTAAGGTAAATGAAGAACAATGTCAAGGTATTAAGATAATGGAAAGAAATGTATAAGCAAGCTTAAGAGTTTAAGAGTGATGGGTAACAAGTGAAAAGAAGAGAAAGTGTGCATGTACATGCAAGATAACCATGGAAGGTTTAACAAGCAAAGATGGAGTGCAAGATGTTAAGGAGGAGTTGTATGGGTAGAAAAGAAACACTTTGGTTAGTTGAAGTTTTAGACAAAATGTACATGTTAGAAATATAAGGAGTTAATTGACAAGTGTTAGGAATTTCTTACAAGAATTGAGCTAAAGGTTGGAATGATCTTTGGAGGTGATTTTCATGAGTTTGGAGGATGATTAAAGATGGGTTTAAGGGTCTAAATGATGTTAGAACACATTAGAAGGCTTAAGGAGAAGTTTGGTGAAGATTTAACAAATGTTGGACATGTTCTGGTGGCGTCCGACCCAAGTTTGGGTCGGACGGACCTCTGTTAAGACGCCATAAGAGTTTCTGTAATGGACCGACCTAGTTGGTGGGTCGGACGGAGGGGTTTTAAAAGACGGGAGAGTCTCTGGAATGGACTGACCCAGTCGGTGGGTCGGACGGTGGGTCGGACGACCCTTAAGACTTAAAAATAAAAAAGAAGAAAAAAAAAGAAAAAGAGAAACCCTAAGAGAGTTTAGTGGTAATAATGGTACCCCATTAAGGGGGGGCAATGATGATTAGTGGTATAAAGACCTAAGGGATTAAGTTAAGAATAAACTTAAAAGTTTAAGATTAAGTTTGTAAGGTTAGGTTGTAAGACTTAAGAGGTGTTAGGTTGGAATCATTAAAAGTTAAGTAAGTTAAGTAAGTTAAGTAAGTAATTAAGTTAAGAAAGATTAGTAAGTTGGATTGAGTTAAGTGATTAACAACCTAACACTGAATGAATGTTTTAGGACTCGAAATTTGGACTCCGGAAGAGAGTAAGCAACCGAACGACCAACGGTGAACGGTACAGTTCTCTTGTGACCTGCTTGCTAACGAGGTGTCCCTCGGCTTGTGTGCTATTTGTTTTTGTGTGCTCACTAAACAAGATAAAGCATGCAACCGGAATATATTATATTTATTGTATTGTTGTGTGATGTTTGAAAACTAACACAACATACCGTGAGAACTTACTAACCAACGTTTAGTAAGGAAATGAGTGAGACTAAGGAACGCTCCCTAATATGGGACGATATAAACCGAAAGAGGTTAACCAGCAAACATGGTCTTGAGACTACTACTAACTGGAACTTGAGTGAGGAAACCCGGGACCGATCTCTGGTCATGCATGCTAAGGTAAGGGGGTCGGTATCTATAGCAGATTCGACTTCCGATTAAGGACTAGTCCTCGGACTAGTAGCCTTGGGTCGGTTGGCCGGCTCGGCTACATTGGACATCCAGTCCAAGGTAGGTGGCTTTAAGATGGTGTGGGGGATCAAGCCTACATCCCCAACAATTTAAGAATGTTGTTTATTGCCGGTAAGTGTCCTGCTGCTGGCTAGGGTTAACCAAGCTCTACAAAAATAAACAACGAACTAAGGGCTAACCTGTTCCCAATGAGAGAACGGTTGGCATACATAAGGTAAGGTTAAGATAAGTTGCAACCATTCCTTTTTAAAGGATGGTTTGTATTATTAAGGCTAAGATAAGCTACATCCACTCCTTATTAAAGGGTGGTTGTTTCTAAGATTAAGATAAGATTAAGATTGAGGTGAAATAAGGATGGACTAAGATTAAGAGGAAATATAACTTAAGGAGTTACACAATTAACTCTCTAATTGAGGGAACGCATTTAAGTCGTTCATTGTGTGTGAACTTTAATTGTTCATATTGGATTGTTGCTTACAGCATTTACTATTATGTTGTGCATCTAATCAACCTCCATGCTATCGACAATTAGTCATCGTAGCCACGTTAGCTTGGGGGCCATGAGAGGATCGTACCAGCATTCGTGCTGACCCCCTTTGGGGGCTGTTTTTACTACACAGGTACATCAGGAAGCGACCGTCGCGAGAGTAAGAAGGGGGACAAGTGTTACGGGTTAAGTGTGGCCTACGAGTTGTGCTTGTACACTCGTATGTCAATTGAGTTAGTAAGATGTATAGGATTGTAAGAAGGATATGTAATTGGTTAAGGTTGTTGTACTAATGTTCGGTATATTCTGTAGTCAGACCGTGGCAAGGTCCTGGATTGTAAAGAATTCCGCTGTGACATGTTTATATATATACTGTTAAGTTGCGAGACCACATCTGGATTGAGTTGGGGTGTTACAAAAAGTGGTATCAGATTGTAGTTACGCTCTGAAGACAAGAAATACCGAACTTAGGAGAATATTGAGGTTGAGATTGAGTTATGGGTTAAGGGTTGAGAAATAGAGTGAGAGGTGCGTTAGTCAGGACTTCCCGGCGTTTACCGGATATCCATAGTACCTAGACCCGTCCTCCACATCCCTAACCCTGAATATGTGGAACAAACGCCAGAGAGAAGAAAGCCTTCTCATACTCGGGAAACCCGATCTGGCAGTTAGCTAACAGTAAGCAATACGAGAAACAACTTGTTGCACAACGGTTACGGAGAACTTGGAGGTTTTAATGGAGCGCAACAGAGAAACAGGCGCTACCTATGGAATTCTATCAATAAGGGAATGGTAATTACCGGCAACATGGGTCGACATGCTACGCAGTCGAAATAACCCGCAATACCAATGATAAGGAAAGGACTACGGGTGTAATAGAAAGGAAAAGGGAAGCGACATGAGAACCGGACAGTGGTCCGAAGGAGCATAACAGTAGGATAATACAGAGCATGAGGATTGAGATTACTGGAAGGTCCAGTTAAGAACCGGGAACTCCAAACCCCATACAATGAAAAAGGTTGCAAACCTGCCCGACATAACGCGGACAACAGTGGAAACACATGCAAGTTGTATACCGAAATAAGACTACGATGTAGTGCTTAAAGGAGAATCATTACTGAGTAACCACAACAAAATGTGTGGAGACAGGAGCGAGGATTAAGACATAAGAAAATATTAAGGGATTCCCTCAGAAAGAGGAACGCCCTAATAGATGACAGTACTGTCAAACAACAAGGAAACTGCCGGATGGACGGTTATCCAAAATAAGAGATTATCGAGGGAGTCCCGAGGACTACCAATTACATGGAAATTAGAAGGAAGTGTCACTACCGATGTACCTTGTACCAATAACCCATCCCGCATGGCGCACTTGCCATAGCAAGTGCTACCACGGTTAAGCTACACGGAAAGCCATCATGGCAAGATAGGAGAACGCTACAGTTGAAACGCATATTAATACCGGATTGTAAATCCATAAGAACAGAAAAAAATAAGACCTTGGAAGGGCCTGACGGCCTGACCATGATGAGATGAACCGACACATCAATCAGCAGGGAGCTGAGCTTAGACGAAATACTAAACCATAAAAATATTAGCAACGGTAAGAACACCAATCTCAAACTCCACGAGGAAAACCTAAGAGATCGCTCGGTGATCCGAGCAAAACAATATGTAAGCAACAAACTTCGATGAATATGTTAGTAAACCCCGGAAACAAGGACAGAGAGAGTAGACTTAAGATGTAACCTACCAAGAGTTAAGGATATACGAATCCTACGGAGGAAAGCTCAGAGGACTACCCCCACAGAGCGGGCATAGTCGAGCCGAACAAACTGATGAATGACAGCTAGTACTGTTCGTCTAACTCATTAACACCCAAGTATGATTGATCATCAAAGGGTGGCGTAATCAACAGAAGTTGAACAAAGCGTTGAGATGGAAGTATAAGACGACAGGATGATATCCAACTTGGACACCGTAAGGCAAACGCCTAATACGAACCTAACCTTGACTATTAAAATGACAGTATTGTCAAAGACATTAAGTAACCTCAGATCACCTGAACAACTTCCCTAGCAGGAAGCAGGATGCAGCAACTTATCATGAAACCCGATACTACATTTAGTATGTAACCTAACGGTGAATAGTGCTCAAAGAACCAGAATCTTATAGGGATGACCTACAGATGAGTAAGAGTACAAATAATGAACTGAGACATTAAGCATTAAGAGCCTACGAGCCAAGGATGTTAACCACATCAGAGCCTGAGGCGCAGTAAGTTATAAGAGAGCTTGTTTAAGCCACAAAGGAACTACAATTCGTAGATATGAACGGTTACCAAACCTATAACTTAGATTGGGAAGAACATTACCAAGAAAGGGTACCAAGAGAATATTGAGATAATGCTAAGGACAGGGGCGGAGAACGAACCATGCCTTTTAGGGTGGGGATACCTCTCCTTGTTGTGAGGCCATGAGTGGGAATGAACCCCTCAAAAGGGCTTTCACATATTAGAGGTAAAATACACTTTATTTAGAAAATGGAAACTATGAACCTTGAGATTACCTTAGAACATACCAGATACACTTGAGTAATAAGGAAGGTTGCACAGATAGACCCCATATCCAACACCCAGGATGTAAGAATTAGTAATGGCCAGAGATAAACATTGTGACTGCACATTATGCACGTCAATTAATCAATGCTCAGAAGAGCTTGTGATTCAGTGGATGACTTCTTTAGTAACCAGTTAAACTACATGGTAGATAACATCACTAAGGATGAAAGAAAGCGAAAGAAATTAGCCTACTTACGAATCTGAGATTGGAGCAGAACATCTTCATATCAAGAGTCAACTATTTACAACACGGTACGACAACCGCCAATACCGGAATGAAAGAACTCTCAGTGTGTTTACACCAAGAAGGGATTGAGTATAAGGTAAGACATTAGAATAAGTGAATAAGAGGTTGCACCATCAATGGGCAACATGGTAAGGGCCAACTACCACGGTAGTAGTGGTCGTGAGTACAATAGCTATATAAGGGGAATTAAGTCGTGGTGTGCGGTAAAGCGACCGTTAGGTATGAGCTGTCAAATATTGACACAGAGGCAATGAGATTTATGAGTTAAGACCAATATAAGTAAGGAAATAAGATGGTAGACGAACTGAGCATTGATGCCAGTAGTCTGGACCTAGTTAGGCAAGATTTCACAGGAAGCACACTACCCATTCCTTGAGGAACCGGAAGTGCATTCCTAGTTGAACAAATGTGAACAAATGGAAAGAGACCTAAGCTACTAAGAAATGGAGTCAATACGGAATGCAGAAAGGAGCTAGAGCATACCATACCCAAGAACACACTAAATGGACTTCCCTTGATTAACTTCAAGAAGAACAATAAATGTTATTATGGAATGATGAAAGAGGAGATCGACAACAGAATACTTCATAATTAGCAATAGCTAAACGTGTGACGGACACTATGAGTTTACTAAAACGAGACGTGGGACGACTGCACCCCACAGGGGCTTGCAGGCCTGACACGCTCATTTATGAGTTAGTTGGGTAAGTAGTAATGTACCAGTAAGGTACCCCATGCATGTAAACGAGTGGTGTAAGGAACACGGGAAGGAGTCGACTCCGTACCACCGACAACGACGCAAGATCAGACAAGAGCATCTACCACCACAACAGTTGAAGAAAAAGAATTCAGTTAAACCAGCAACACAGAGAAACCAGAGAACAGATAATTAAGGACCATGAAGTGCGAAGAGCACGGATTGTTAAGTACAGACATTGGACATGTCTTAAGATGTAAGAGATTAAGACTGTAAAGCGCGATATGCACTAAACAGTGGTTTCAGACTAAGAATCATCCTCAGACCAAAGGTCAGTTGGGGAGAACAATTTAGACATTCGAGAAAATACTAAGAGTATGAGCATAAGATCTTCAAGGAGAATAGATAGACGAGTTACAACTCATTAAGGCCGTGTATATATGAAGATAACACGTGTCCATTGAGACAATTAAGCCTAAGATTACCAGAGTCGCGCAGCGGAAGCTAGCAGACCACTACCTTTGAGTATAGACCAAACTAAGTTAAGGAAACGGTATAAGTACCGTTAAGAATCCTCGATACAGAGACTAAGTCATTTCTGATCGAATTATAAGTAAGATAGATGACGTGGAAGCTAGAATGCTTGGTGAGAATTAGACATCTTGAACTTATGTTCAAAGATGATGTGACGCTGATTACGTGGGCGTAATCCATTTTAAGGGGGGTAGAGCGAAAACCGCTTAGCGTATATTTGTGTACTGAGTACATAAACTACGGTGTGCATGGCACAAAATAATTTGAGAATATGTTTTACATAAACATTTTGAGATAAATCATGGTTATTGCACACAGAAGATGTGAATACCATACATATTAAGTACCTATCTTGTTAACTCCGGTGTGAGTACAAGTTAAGAGAATTAAGGAAGAGGATTAAGGAGACTTAAGAAATAAGAATATATGAGGTATGAGTCGATATGAGACTATGTGTGAGATAAGAATAAGATAACATTATGAGATACAATTTGATATGATTATGGGTTAGGAAATAGTAATGCTATGTGGTATGAGACAGTGGAAGTTGGTATGAGACTGATATAGAATTTAGTAGGAATTTAAGTCTTGAGGTAATTACTAAGAGATGAATTGGGAATGTTTGATGGAATGAGTCCACACTTTGGAGATGTATTGATTATGATTAGAAGAACTAAAAAGATAAAAAATTGGACATGAGTGAATTATTTGGATGTTTGAAAATGATGTGGGAGGTGGAACTTGATTTTCTAGGGATCAAGGGAAACCGAACACAAATTGGGGTGGAAGGATAGTTCTACACTGATGCTGATCACATCAGGGTTGGATGATTCCTGAAACTCCCTACCAGTGGTCACAATTAAATCACACTAAGGATAGAGGCCTTAGGATAAAATGAAATTGGAGTTGCTTGTATTTTTAATTAGAGGAATTATTCCTCACATGACCTCGTAAAAAGGATTACCTTTTTACTGAGTCTCGCCCATGAAGTCGAGGACGCACGAGCCTTTGTCTTCGGACCGGTGACATGGGGAGAGCAGGGTATTTTGTATTCTGGCCCATGGTGACGAGGACGAATGAGCCATTGTCTATGGACCAGTGACATGGGAGAATACGTTGGAAGTTATGTGAATGTTTTAATCATCAAAAAGGAACAAAAGGAATTTTGAGTGCTACACATGCTTAAGCATGTTGTGTGATATTTAAGTATAAGAATATGGCGGATCCAATGATCCAATGAGATTAAGTATACATAAGTATGATCTATATGATCTAAGGAATGAGGTAAGACATGTATTCTAATAAGATAAGATGCATGGGAACTTTGGGGACAAAGTTCTTTTAAGGGGGGTAGATTGAAATACCCCAACCCTAAGTATGCTAAGTAAACATCAAATTATGATGTATTAAGGCTAGAATATGCCATAGAAAGATTGGTAGACAATTTAAACCAAGGAAAACACAAGAAAGTGCCTTAAGGGCAATTTGGGCAAAAACGTGCTCTAAGCTTGGAGTGACTTTGATTAGCACCCAAATACCATTATAAGACTTTAGTAATATGCTGATGGACATTTTAAATCAATTAGCAAAGAAAACCATGCTCAAAAACAAGCTTAAACACAAAATGTGCTTTAAGACTTCTTAAAGCACATTTTTGAGAAATTGTCTTAGAAATGAGTTTTGAGTGGCTAAATGCCCATCATTACTCTTTAATAAACATGTGTACTAATTAGTATCACATTAGGAAGCCTAAATCAATGGGAAATCAAAAATTTCAGAAATATGTGCACTGATTTGTGAATAGTGCCAAATAGTGACTAGTTTAAGTTTTAATCAACTTAAGTCAATTAGTTGGTCAACCAAGACCATAAATATCTTGGTTATAATGAGGGGGCCGGTTTTCTAAGGATGAGTCACCATAGACTACATCAAATAAGGAAGAAAGAAGAGATAAGTAAAAGGAGTTACTATTTGCTTTTATAAAGCAAATATCTTATATTAGCCTACTTTTCTTCTTCTCTCTCTTCATTTCTCTTCTTCCCACGGTTTCTTCTTCCCTTCTCTTGCTCCAAAACCGAGAGAGCTTCATCCATGGGTGATCCACCTTCAAATGCTCACCAAGTGTTCATCTTTGCTCCAAATCAAAAACTAAGTATAGATTTCTCTTAGTTAGGCCAAGACCTATCTTTCTATCTTTTCAAATCTTTCAAAGCTCAAGTTTGGTGCCATGATAAAACTCCATTGATGGAGGAAAATCAAGTTTGAAGAGCTCATTAGCTTCTCCATTCTCTTAAGGTAAAGAAAATGTAAGAAAAACCAAGTTTCCATCACTTCCTTACATGGCCGAAAATTACTACTCATGGGGCCTTGTTTTTATGCCTTGTTCTAGCTTGATTTATTCACCAAGGACTAGTGGAGGTCCTATTTCATTCAATTCCCAAGTCTACTTTGAGACTTTAAAGGTAATCATCCACTTTTATGCCTTAGAACACATTTCTAACCTAGGTTTTCATTCCTTGAGGTTAGTGTATTGTTTAGTACTCATATGAGTCATTGAATATTGATTAGAACATTGGCAAGGGGAATTTAAGTGGTGGCCGAGATTCATGCAAGAAGAAGGTCTAAGGAGGAAGTTAAGATAAGCTTGAGAAAACAAGGTAAATTATTTACCTAATGGTGGTTTAAGGTTTAAGGAATGAGTTTTAGATGGGTACCAATGTAGCCTAGGGCTTACATTAGGTAATGGGTTATGTAACCTAAGAAAAAGAACTTAAATAAGCTTGAGAACTTGTGACTAAGGAGCCAAAGGAAATGAGTTAGTAATATAAGTTTAAGAAGGATTTTAAGAGCATTATAACTGCTATGAGATTGATGGGTGTATTTGCAGGTTGAAAGCTTTTATATGTGGGAAATTCAGTGTTAAAGTTTAAGTCATTTAAGGGCCTAAGATCCATATCATTTAAGAGCCTTAGTGCTATGCAATTTAAGATTATTGCAATGTATTGAGTTGTGTGTGAATGAGTTGGTTTGGGTGATGAGATATGATGAGAAGAACTTGATGTGTGTGAGATGGTTGAATGAGGAAAAATAATGTGTTTGGGCATGATAATATACTAGAGGAGCTATGGCGAAATTTGAGTAGAAAATAAGTGTTTAGGTGATGGTGGAGAATTAATATGACTTAGGATTTACTAGGAGTCATTATGAGGAATTTGAGTGGAAACGAGTTAACTAAGGAGTTCTTGAGGTTTAGAATGACCTAGAGATGTCTAGAAGGAAATTAGAGTTTAGATGGGTGCATTGAACACACCAAAGTCATGGTATGAGGAATGGTAAGACTAGTGCAAATCTGGAGGAAATGATGTGTAAAGCTTTGAGATGATTTAGGTATGAACTAAGAGAAGAACAATGAGAGTTCGAGAAGTCTGTGCAAGAGGTGGTGATGTTAGTGGTGGACTAGTAAGGTTTAATTGAATGGTAATGTGTGGACTTGGGTGATGGAAGTGAAAATGGTAGGAGGATGTTGTAAGTCGTCAAGGAAAATGACTAGGAACGTATAAGAGGGTATGATCATGAGAATGGTGAGTAAGTTGCATAAGAGAAGTGGAAACGTCTAAGGAGGGTGTTGCATGGTTAAGGTAAATGAAGAACAATGTCAAGGTATTAAGATAATGGAAAGAAATGTATAAGCAAGCTTAAGAGTTTAAGAGTGATGGGTAACAAGTGAAAAGAAGAGAAAGTGTGCATGGACATGCAAGATAACCTTGGAAGGTTTAACAAGCAAAGATGGAGTGCAAGATGTTAAGGAGGAGTTGTATGGGTAGAAAAGAAACACTTTGGTTAGTTGAAGTTTTAGACAAAATGTACATGTTAGAAATATAAGGAGTTAATTGACAAGTGTTAGGAATTTCTTACAAGAATTGAGCTAAAGGTTGGAATGATCTTTGGAGGTGATTTTCATGAGTTTGGAGGATGATTAAAGATTGGTTTAAGGGTCTAAATGATGTTTGAACACATTAGAAGGCTTAAGGAGAAGTTTGGTGAAGATTTAACAAATGTTGGACATGTTCTGGTGGCGTCCGACCCAGGGGTCCGACCCAAGTTTGGGTCGGACGGACCTCTGTTAAGCCGCCATAAGAGTTTCTGTAATGGACTGACCCAGTTGGTGGGTCGGACGGTGGGTCGGACGGAGGGGTTTTAAAAGACGGGAGAGTCTCTGGAATGGACCGACCCAGTCGGTGGGTCGGACGGTGGGTCGGACGACCCTTAAGACTTAAAAAAAAAAAAAGAAAAAAAAAGAAAAAGAGAAACCCTAAGAGAGTTTAGTGGTAATAATGGTACCCCATTAAGGGGGGGGGCAATGATGATTAGTGGTATAAAGACCTAAGGGATTAAGTTAAGAATAAACTTAAAAGTTTAAGATTAAGTTTGTAAGGTTAAGTTGTAAGACTTAAGAGGTGTTAGGTTGGAATCATTAAAAGTTAAGTAAGTAAAGTAAGTAATTAAGTTAAGAAAGATTAGTAAGTTGGATTGAGTTAAGTGATTAACAACCTAAAACTGAATGAATGTTTTAGGACTCGGAATTTGGACTCCGGAAGAGAGTAAGCAACCGAACGACCAACGGTGAACGGTACAGTTCTCTTGTGACCTGCTTGCTAACGAGGTGTCCCTCGACTTGTGTGCTATTTGTTTTTTGTGTGCTCACTAAACAAGATAAAGCATGCAACCGGAATATATTATATTTATTGTATTGTTGTGTGATGTTTGAAAACTAACACAACATACCGTGAGAACTTACTAACCAACGTTTAGTAAGGAAATGAGTGAGACTAAGGAACGCTCCCTAATATGGGACGATATAAACCGAAAGAGGTTAACCAGCAAACATGGTCTTGAGACTACTACTAACTGGAACTTGAGTGAGGAAACCCGGGACCGATCTCCGGTCATGCATGCTAAAGTAAGGGGGTCGGTATCTATAGCAGATTCGACTTCCGATTAAGGACTAGTCCTCGGACTAGTAGCCTTGGGTCGGTTGGCCGGCTCGGCTACATTGGACATCCAGTCCAAGGTGGGTGGCTTTAAGATGGCGTGGGGGGATCAAGCCTACATCCCCAACAATTTAAGAATGTTGTTTATTGCCGGTAAGTGTCCTGCTGCTGGCTAGGGTTAACCAAGCTCTACAAAAATAAACAACGAACTAAGGGCTAACCTGTTCCCAATGAGAGAACGGTTGACATACATAAGGTAAGGTTAAGATAAGTTGCAACCATTCCTTTTTAAAGGATGGTTTGTATTATTAAGGCTAAGATAAGCTACATCCACTCCTTATTAAAGGGTGGTTGTTTCTAAGATTAAGATTGAGGTGAAATAAGGATGGACTAAGATTAAGAGGAAATATAACTTAAGGAGTTACACAATTAACTCTCTAATTGAGGGAACGCATTTAAGTCGTTCATTGTGTGTGAACTTTAATTGTTCATATTGGATTGTTGCTTACAGCATTTACTATTATGTTGTGCATCTAATCAACCTCCATGCTATCGACAATTAGTTGTCGTAGCCACGTTAGCTTGGGGGCCATGAGAGGATCGTACCAACATTCGTGCTGACCCCCTTTGGGGGCTGTTTTTACTACACAGGTACATCAGGAAGCGACCGTCGCGAGAGTAAGAAAGGGGACAAGTGTTACGGGTTAAGTGTGGCCTACGAGTTGTGCTTGTACACTCGTATGGCAATTGAGTTAGTAAGATGTATAGGATTGTAAGAAGGATATGTAATTGGTTAAGGTTGTTGTACTAATGTCCGGTATATTCTGTAGTCAGACCGTGGCAAGGTCCTGGATTGTAAAGAATTCCGCTGTGACATGTTTATATATATACTGTTAAGTTGCGAGACCACATCTGGATTGAGTTGGGGTGTTACAAACTACCTTTCCATGGTTTCTAAACATCTCTACTAAACCCAATACACACCTTGGTTCTCCCATTCACCAAGTCATCCACAAATGCACATTTTCTACTAAAATTTTGCCATAGTTCACATACATTTCTAACTTCTCCACACACATACTTTTTCATCAAATCCATTCCTAATCTAGCCATTCCCATACAAGGGTCCTACCAGCATTCAAACAACCTCAATACATTAATACTTCCTCAAACAACAATACTAATACTCATATATAATTCTTAGGCTCCAAGGCCTACAATTCACATACTTGCTCACAAATACTTAAACTTCCATAACTACAATACTAATACAATGTTTTGGGTTCTTTAGATTGGTTTACCCATTCCCATTACTCTAATGCATTAAAACTTAGCATCAAGAAGGAGCTCTTACCTTAAGCTCATTATTCCTTCTTTCCTTTCCAATTCTCCTTCTTCCCTCTTTCTTGCACAACTTGTCACATGGGGAATGGAGGTGCCAAACTCCATTCCCATCACCCAATGAACATAAAAGCAAGTGTAATTAATATACTAACCCTTAAATTAATGCTAGTTCATTGAAATGCTTAAAACACAATTTCTAGGGTTTACCTTTTTAAGCTTTTAAGAGGGGTTTTAGCCCTTGGTTCAAGAAGATGATTCCACCACCATTGCAATGTTGAATTGACGCTCAAAAGAGAGAGAAAAATAGAGCATTACAAGAGGGGTAAAATCGGTTACAAAGGAAGATGAAGAAAACATGAGTTTTTCATGTAGATTTTTACCTTAATGGAGAGAGGAGACTTCAAGCTACCCATTGATGCTATTTTCTCTTTGAATGGGGAAAACCCATGGAGATGAACTTCCTCATTTTTGGATTTTGAAAAGAGAGAAGTGTAGAGAATGATAAGAGAGTAAGAATATGTAATTATTTTTACATTTGGAGCTTGTGTGTGACTATAGCATGAAGGAGAAGGTGGAGTATCCATGGAGGTTTCCAAAATCGCCAGCAAACCAGAGAGGAGGAGGAAGGTGATGGTGGGGAAGAAAGAAAGAAGAGAGAGAGGAGGGAAATGGGAGGAGAGAGGTAGTTTTTTGCCTTTTGTACTTTTTCCTCTTTTTCTTTTCTTTTCTTTCTTTCTTTATTTGCTTGTGTGTGTGTGTGAGGGGCTGTCCCATTAATAACCGGCCCACACATATATAAGCTGGAGCGTTTTTCGTCTTTTACAGAAAACGCTCGTTATTTTACCCGGTTTTGGTTCTATTCACTAACCGGGCCTGTTTTCCGGAATTTCCTCGTTTCTTTAATTTTATTGGTCATTAAGCTTCCATTAATGCTTAATTATTGATATTTAATGATTTATAATTTTTACGGGTTCATTTGACCACTTAAAGTCATGTTTTCGGGTTTTCTCGAAAAACGTGCGTTAAAGCTCTATTAGCGTTTTAATACATTATTTGGATCCGTTTTCTTCGGGAGTTGTTCCCATATATTATTTAGGCCTTATTAAGCCTTTAGAATCCATATATTACGCTAACCGAGGTCTCATACCTCCTATGGTTATTTAACGCTTATTTAGCGTTTTTCGCTTTTTAAGCGTTTCTTTATTTCTTTTGAATTTATTTTTCCTTACCAATATTACTTAGGCACCATTAGGCCCTTAAATACCCATTAGTATAATCTTAATCGCTATATTTAAGTTCGGGGTATTTCAGCTTCTTACGAAGCAATTATGGAGGGTTCTGTCACAGCCTAGCTCTATGGTGGCTGTTACGTTGAAGAGTTTGTATTTCCCTAATAGCTGTTTAACCCAAGCTAGTCCATCTTATTAGGATAGTCCTTTTTGGAAATTGATGGTGCCGAATATTCCTCTTCTCAAGTTGGGTACTACTCTCCAAGATGATCTTTGGATCTGGCGTTTCTCGAAGGACAAATTCTATAATGTTAAATCGGGATTTCAGTTACTTCAACAATCTGATAAGCACGGTCAATCTTCTTCTGACGATGAGTGTGCTTTCATCAAAAGGAAGTTGCTTCAGCCTATTTGTCCTCCAAGAGCAAGATTGGTTCTCTGGAAATTTCTCAAGGGTATCTCACCTTGCCAGGGTAATATTGGGAAGCGTATTCAAGGTCCAACTGAATGCTTCTTTTGTGGGGATAGAGACTCCCAAGCTCATTGTTTCTTTACTTGTTGTGTTGTCTCCTCTATGTGGACTACAGTCCTTGATACTCAGGATATTCCTACTTCGAATGATGAAGCTATTATTGATTGGTTTTTATTCAAAGCAAAAAAGTGGGGAAGAAGTAAGTTGTCTGATGTGGCCAATAAGATGTGGGTAATTTATAATGCAAGAAACGGGTGTAGACATGATTCTAACCTTGCCTGGTGGACTGTCATTGAGCATAACCAAGCTTTCATTGATGCTTACATTGCTTTTTCTCTCTCTCAACAACCTTGTGTGGGTAATTTGTCTCCATGGCGTCCTCCTCCAACAGGTATGACCTCTATTTGTACTGAAGTCTTTAGTAGTAAAGACTCCCACTTCAAATTGGTGGTCTTTTGAGAAACTCGGCAGGAATTCCAGTATTAGCTTTCAACAAGACTTTAAAAAGCACATGTAAGGTGCATCTAGCGGTGATAAAAGCAGCTCGTATTGCAGTAGAACTTGCTCTTTGTGAGGGCTTTTATTGTATCTGCTTTGATAATATTCGTGAAGAAATGAAAGACAGAATGTTCGGGAATGAGAATGAAGAGGAAGAAGATAGTAGGCATGAATTATTAGCCTTCAAAAACCTTTGTTATTCCTTAGATAGTTATGCTTGTAATACTAGTTATGGAGCTTTTAATCTCCCTACTTTTCTAGTAGCAAATATGTACAATAATGCTTCTGATAGGATTCAGGTTTGGGAAGGAAGTTATATTCCTTATCGTGTCCAAGTTGCATGTAACATGGACAAGGAGACTTAAAATCTTTTGGGGTGAAGTTGTTTTACTAACTATATATAAAGTACCAAAGTTTATTAAAAAAAACTGGGAGAAGGGAGAAAGGAGAGAAGAGACATGTGATGGAGGGTGAATAGTGAAAATAATGAATGTCTAGTGAGGGTACTTCAGTCTTTCTGAAGACATTTGAATGGTGTTATTTTTCAAACACAGCAAAACCCATGGTTAAGTTAAACGTTATTTGATGTCTTTCCCATAGACCCAATAGTGTAGTCGAACTTCAAAACATTGCAATTGTCAACATTCCAAAGGCCCGACAACCCATAACCGCGCAAATGTTGTTGCCAAACGGAAGGATATGTAACAGATGATTATGATTTTTTTAAGGGAAATGAAATACCCCAAACCTTAATATATTAATGAACTATCTAATTAGGATATACTAAGGCTAGAACATGCCTTAGAAACATTAGAAGAAGTGTTAAACAACAATTTACACCAAAACATGCTTTAGGAACAATTAGAGCAAAAGGTGTTTTAAAGAGCACAAATAAATTAGGGAACTAACAATAAGTTCCCAAGAGGTTTCAAATGTGAAATACCTCTAAGAGTAGTAATGCGCATTAAGCGGAATTAGCGTTTAAACCGAAAACGCACCTTAGAGCACAAAAATGTACTTTAAAGAAAAAATGTGCTTTAAGCATGTATATATGGAACGAAAAGGCTAATGAGCCAAAATACCATAAAGAAATAAGGGAAAAACAATTAAATGGTCATAGGAGTCATTGCGTATACACACAAATTAAGTATACAAAGTCCACAGTAAACAGGTACTAAACTGACGAAAGTCAAGGAGAAACCACTAAACGACTTGGTTTAAATTGGAATGAGCAACATGCTATTTCATGAACAAAGTTTCTAAAGGTTGTAAATATATTAAGGACACATTTAAACTAGCCAAAATAAATTGCATAATCAATGTGAACCCTGAAGCACATAAAATAGTGTTTTAAGGCATTTTTGGCTATGTAACATACCTAACACATGGTATAAGTCCTTATGAACGAGTTTAAGGAATCTAATATTACATAAATATAAGGAAGAAACAAAAAAAAATCAGACAAAATCGTGACTAGGGCTGCCTACTTCATGATGAGTCATTAAAGGTGTTAAAATTCAATTTTGCTTACTTTTTACTTACCATGACTTTCCTTGATTGCCTCATCACCTTGTCCCCTGAGTAAATCATTAATCATACACTTACATGTCATATGAGAGCTCCCAAATTCGTTGCTCCTCCTCTCTTTGAATAAACAACACAAAAAAACTCCAATGTTCTTAGATTAGTGCCTTAAAGAACACCTTGTCTTGCACAGATCATAACTTTCTCATCTTAAGTACAAATTCTAAGCTTGATATCTCGTTGGAATCCTCTTTTGAAGAGATTTACAACCATAGCTCATGAGCCCCCAGATTCTCAGGAAAAACCACGAAGAAGTGCCTTTGATTCTCGAGGTAAAACATTGCCTTCTTGGAAACTCTTCCTTCTTTGATTTTCATCAAGGCCGAGTGCCTAGGGTTACTAACCCTTACTATTCTTCATCTAATTATATGATTTTGGAGCCAATTTCTCTAGCAAATTGCTGTCAAAATTTCTAAGGAAAACAAGCTTAATATTAAGCTAAAGGTTAATATACAAGGTAAATCCTACAACTACCTATTTCAAGGTTCTAATTGTTGATCTATATATGATCTAACATATTGTTCATCTTTTTTATTATTACCGAAATTATAAGTGTGTTAGATTTAATTTTTGACACATTGAATGTTAATATTTTGTAAATCTAAAATTAGATTTATACTCCTTATGATATAAGCTACAATATAAGCTATCATAATATACAAGAAAAATTCATATACTATGAATTTTAATATGGCCAAAAATTAAGGGGTTATTAATGAGTTAGAAAAAATATCTAACTTAGTTAAATTAAAGGAATTAGAGTAATTAAGAATAATATGCAAAATTTAAGAAGTTTTGGTGCCTAAAGGTGAATACCGAAAATTAATGGGGTCAATATGTAATTTTTGAGAGTTTAGATGATAAGAAAATAATTGTAGAATTAAGTTTACAATTTATAAAGAGTTTATAAGTGTTATAAGGAATTTATAAGGTTTTCGGTATATTTAAGGTAAATAAAGGGTGGTATATATACTATAACATTAGATAATTAAATTTGGTGATTTAGAGATGTATAAAATGATTTTTGATGTTCAAAAATCTGTAGGTAAATTAGTTACGAAAATTAGAAATTAATTAGAGTTAAATTGGTTAATAAATGAGTTAGGATAAAAGAAAAGACCACAAGGGTAAAATGGTAATTTCCCTGGTCAAACGTGGTCAAACATGGTCAAACTTGGTCAATGACAGTTTATAAAATGTTTAGAGGAGCTAGAATAAAATTTGTAGCAAAAGATTAGATATTAAAAGGATAAAGGAATAAAAAGTTAAGTTAAATTAACTTTAGGGGTAATATTGTAAATTGGAAAGTTAGGGGGTTTGACCATAAAAGACTGGTCAAACTTGGGTATATTTTGGTATTTGACCAAAAGTATAAAAGAAATTAATTAAGTAAGACTTTGGAAGAAATTAGAAATAAAATAAAAGTTTAGAACTTATTATGAGTAAAATAGAGATTAAGAGAAAACTATGGGTAAGTAATGTAAATAACACATTTTTATGTGTTTAGAAGGTTAAGGAAGTTAAATAAAGAATTTAGAAACAAGTTGTAAAAGAAACAGAGTTAAGACGGGGTTAAACGAGACCCGTATATAACTTAAGGTATACGAGGGGTATACCCGTAATTTAATAAGTATAGGAGAAATCAACACTCAAAGTATTTTTAAGGAAAATACAAGTTACATTGGAAAAAGAAATAAATACGTATGATACGGAGTATCATACGGACGTATAAGAAAAATTTTGGTGTACATGAATAGTGCTCGTATACGTGAATAGTATCCGTATACATGAATAGTAACTACGTATATATGAATAGTCAAATACAAGACATATACGTGAATAGTAAAATACGTATACGTGAATAGTGAAATACGGTGAATAGTAAAATACGAGGCCGTATAAATGAATAGTAGAATACGAGTCCGTATAAATGAATAGTGAAATACGGATGAATAGTGTGTGCACTAAAATATGTAAACAAGCCTAAACTAATACAGGTCCGTATAAGTCTAAAGTTGCTAATTGTGCAACTAAGTAACTGCTAACGACGTTAGTATGTTAATGAATTAGAATTGAGCTTGAAAACGCTCCTAAATGAACGAACCCGTTTAACGGTATGGGATTCTTGTAGCTTGTTTGCTAACGGGTCTACCTCGGTTTGTGTGCTATTTGTTATTATGATACGACCAAACAAGATTAAGCATGAAACCGATCTACTGTATTGTTATTGTGTGTCCATTGCACACTAATACGACTTGATTCAGGGCTTGTTCATTAACTATGTTTAGTAACAATTGTATAAGGTTATAAATACTCCCTGCTGTTAGTTGGTTAATACCGAGAGAGGTTTAACTAACAAATTGTCAATGAGACTTCAACTAACTGGAACTTGGGAGGAGAGGAATCCGGGACTGACTCCGGTCATGCATGTTTAGGTTAGGAGGTCGGCATCTGTATCAGATCTGTCTTCTGTATATGGCTCGTCTACGACTTGTCGCCTAGGGTCGACAAACAGACCCGACCATCTCGAGTGAACAGTTCGAGGTGGGAGGCAAATTCAGGAGGCGCGGGAGGGTCAAGCCTACACCCCTCATAACTTAAGAATTTGTGTTTATTAACCCAATGGAGCTAATAACTCATTGGCTAGGGTTACTTTGACCCGACAAAAATAAACAATTCAGTTAGAGAACAACCAGTTCTTTTAAGAGAACGGTTGACACTTATAAGGTATGGTCAAACACGAGAACTAAACAATTCTCAGGCCTCAGGAGTTAGGAATCTAACTTACTCATTAATGGGCGTCCATTACGACGTTCGATTTGTTTGAGCTGTGAATGTTTCACATAAATGTGTTGTTGTTATCGTACTTCTTATTATTATTTGTATGAATAAACAATTGCATGTATACGACAAAGTAGTCGTGTGTAACCCTGCTAGCTTGTGGGCTGCACGTTTTCTGTACCAGCAATATGCTGAGCCCCTTGGGGCCTGTGATTTAAACTTTGCGGGTAGGTGCCAGACGAGGACTCAACCTGAGAGTGGGAGCGGGTAGAGTACTTCGGATCGCTTTTACATTTGTTACACGAGTTGTGCATGTACACTCGTTTAGTAAATTGATGAGATGTTAGTATGATGTATTAGGATATGAGATACTCGGTATAAGTTGTGGTTTATGGATTGTAATGTATAGATGCTCGAGTAATTATCCGGTTAGTCAGACCGTGTCTTGTAAGAGAATAGGCCTAGTTAGTCACGTGGGTGACTAACGGCGGTAACACCAATTTAGTAGAACTTTTCCGCTACGTTGTTAATGAATGAGATGGACTTAGGGCGATGATCATTGTATTTGGAGTAGGGGTGTTACAGGAAATTTCATGAAATGCCACTATATTTTTGGCCAATTCATGAAATACCACTTAAAAAAAAGAAAGTCATGAAACATCATTCTATTTTTTGAAAAGTTCATGAAATGCCACTATAGATGAAAAAAGACTAAAATGCCCCTACTAGTTCACAAATTACTTTTAAAGTTCACAATATGCCCCTAAATGTAAAAAATTAACGAAAATATCAAAATAAAATAAAAAATTCAAAAAATTCAAAAATTTAAAATTTTTTAAAAATTCATAAAAAATTTATAAATTTTCATAAAAATTTAAAAATATAAAAAGTTATAAAATTTTTATAAGAATTTATAAATTTTTTTAAAAAAATATTTAAATTTACTAAAATTATTAAAATATGTAACATTTATAAAAATTAAAAAACTTAAAAAAATTTTAAAAATTGAAAAAATTGAAAATATCATTAAAAATAAAGTAAATAAATATTTCATTTTTTAAAAATTTATTCAATACCATAAAAAGAATATTGAGTTCAAAACAAATAATTTATACCAATTTTTCTAACAATTTAGTACCATAATTTATACCAAATAAGTACCATTATTTTTATCATATATTTTTTAATTATTATTTTCTATCAAGTTAGATTATTTATTTCTTCAAAGTTATTATTTTTTTAAATTGCTAATAAATTTTAAAAACTAAAAATTCTAAATACAATTATATATTTGACATAAAACAACTGATAATATATATATATATATATATATATATATATATATATATATATTATATAATAATAAACAATATTAAATAGTAAAACTTGCTTGAAATGTAGAATAAATATTTTCAGAATAATAATATTCAACTTATTCTTTCTTTCAATATCATTACTTGCTCATAATAAGTTGCATATTATTATTTTGAAAACGTTTTATGTTATATATATATATATTGTTTATTATATTGAAAGAAAGAATAAGTTGAATATTATTATTCTGAAAATATTTTATTCTACATTTCAAGCAAGTTTTACTATTTAATATTGTTTATTATATATATATATATATTATCAGTTGTTTTTGTCAAATATATAATTGTATTTAGAATTTTTAGTTTTTAAAATTTATTAGCAATTTAAAAAAATAATAACTTTGAAGAAATAAATAATCTAACTTGATAGAAAATAATAATTTAAAAAAGTATGATAAAAATAATAGGACTAAATTCGTAGAAAAGTTAGTATACATTATTTATTTGACCTCAATATTCTTTTTATGGTACTGAATAAATTTTAAAAAATAAAATATTATTTATTTTATTTTAATGGTATTTTCAATTTTTTCAATTTTTTTAATTTTTTTAAGTTTTTAAATTTTTTATAAATGTTATAATTTTTTTAATTTTAGTAAATTTAAATATTTTTTTAAAATTTTTTAAAATTTTTTATATTTTTTGAATTTTTATAAAAATTTATAAATTTTATAATTTTTTTAAAATTTTTTAATTTTTTGAATTTTTTGAATTTTGAATTTTTTTATGTTACTTTGATATTTTTGTTAATTTTTTACATTTAGGGGCATATTGTGAACTTTAAAAATAATTTGTGAACTAGTAAGGGTATTTTAGTCTTTTTTCATCTATAGTGGCATTTCATGAACTTTTCAGAAAATACAGTGGCATTTCATGACTTTCTTTTTTTAGTGGCATTTCATGAATTAGCCAAAAATATAGTGGCATTTCATGAAATTTCCCTTTTTTTAATAGGTATGAAGATGACAAGAGAAATGTTAAAGAGTTAAAAAGTCATTTTAAGTGGGAGACTGTCAAAAAATAATTTTGGTTTTTGTTGATTAGAGTACTTTAATGTGTTGCCATCTTTGTAGACTTCGACCTATTAAAAGATCAATTATTGCTTGGTTTGGCTGTAAACCTAATTTAGACATAGAGATTGATAACTCGACTTAGACCCACTGAGTGATTAATAGCTTCTTATCTTTATATATAAATTCAACATAATTTAATTTAATTTTAATATGAAATATAATATCTAAATTTAAATGAATTTAATTATTTAAAAAAAAAAAATTAAAAGTAATTTTAATATTACAAAATATCTATTAATAATATTTTTTTTTAATGAAAATTTGATCCCCTAATAAAAAAATTCTGGCTGCATCCCCACTCTTATGTCAAGATTACTTCAATATGTATCATGCCAAAATGAGCAGATATAGAGAGCATCATTATTACAGAAGATGCATGGTTAAATAGAGTCAATATCATCTGCTACTTCCCTAATTAACCTATGTACACACATTTACATTTTTCTGACTCCGTTTTCATAGTTTCAGCGCTGTTATTCTACTTGATGCTACTAGCATCAAGTTAACTACACTGGTGGATCATTGATATACCAAATAATAACGAAGATAATCTAGTAAAACATTTTTTTTTTACTAAGAACATAACATCCTAAAAAAATGATCCGAACTCATATGTTATGAATATATATACACCACAAGAGCTTTACCTTGACAACTACATTTTCTGGACATTTAGTTATCATAAACGTGACTATGCCAAGGCAGAGCAAAATAAGTTCATTAGCTGGCAAAATAAAATTTCAAAGCAGAATAGTCATTTCAGCTGAAACCTTTTGTACATTCATCAGTTGGAACTTGGAATCACAGCTCTGTAACTGTACATAGAAGCACATAAGCAGCAGATGAATGTGTTGGACAGACATTACATACAATCTATCTCAGTACATACATATATAGATATACCAGGGCAATCGTGGGTTCTTGTCGATTTTAGAGTAAAGAAAGGATACTTTTGCATTGATTCTTGAATGTCGCAAGATAGAAAGATTTACAGACAGAAGCTGAGCTCCATCGAGAGAGAATAGAGAGGGATCGAAGCGGGAGAACTATTAGACGGAGGGAGAAAACATAAAACCCTAGAACTATATGAGAACCGGAGCACTAAACAGGAAAGGGTGGACCGGTTCTGCAAATTACAGGAATGACCCTAGATACAAACTATGACAAATACAGAGGTATTAGAAAAGTACACACCTTGCATATTACAGAAATATCCTAAGATACATACTAATACTAATACCCCCCCTCAAAAGTACAATTTGTACTTCAGTAAATTGTGCCTTTTGTGCTTGTTTGTGTCATCCGTGGTCACTTTGTTCCTGCATGTTATTCTGTTCCTGCAAACCAATCAAGTTAAACAGATTCTGATAGTGCTTACCTGCCAGGGTCTTGGTCATTACATCAGCAAGCTGATGTCTGGTTGGAACATACTTTACCTGTATCAGACCCTCTTCCAGTTTCTCGCGCACAAAGTGACAGTCCAGTTCTATGTGCTTTGTGCGCTCATGAGAAACTGGATTCTTTGCAATGTGTATTGCAGCTAAATTATCACAGTGCAGAGGGATAGGATTTATGTTTTGTAGACCTATTTCATGAAGCAGTCTGCTTAGCCAACTAAGCTCACTAGTAACCTGTCTCATTGCCCTATATTCTGCTTCGGCAGAGGACAATGAGACAGATACTTGTTTCTTTGACTTCCAACTTAATGGGGAGTCACCTAACATTATATAGTACCCAGATACAGATTTCCGTGTGATTGGGCAGGAGGCCCAATCGGAATCACAGTATGCTAGAAGGTTAAAATCATTTCTGTTGTTGAAGAACAAGCCAAAACCCGTGGTTCCCTTTATGTAAGAGAGGGTGTGATAGGCTGCCTTTAAGTGTTCATTGGTGGGTGATTGTAGGAATTGGCTGAGGTATTGGACAGCATAGGCAATATCAGGTCTGGTGTTGGTTAGATAATTTAATTTGCCCACCAAGCACCTATAAATGGTGGGATTTTCAAGTTTCTGTCCAGAATCTTGATATAGTTTTAGGTTGACAGGAAGGGGGGAAACAGCAGTTCTGGTGTTTTGCATTTCAAAATCCTTAAGGATTTGTTTTGTGTACTTCTGCTGGACATTATCAGCCCCTTTTCAGTTCTGATAAATTCCATCCCAAGGAAAAAACTGAGTCTTCCTAAATCTTTTATCTTGAATTCCTTGTCAAGATTGGTTTTTAGGTTTCTTATTTCTCTAGTGTCATTCCCAACCACTAATATGTCATCAACATATATACCAAGTAAGGTTATTCTGTTGTTGTTGTTTTTAATGAACAGGGAATGGTCATTTTGAGAGTGATTAAAACCAAGGTTTTTCAGAAAATTTGCAAGCCTTTCATACCATTGTCGAGAGGCTTGCTTCAGTCCATAAATGGACTTGTGAAGCTTACAAACCTTGTTTGTTCCATGAACCTTAAGACCCTCAGGGATTGTCATATACACATCTTCATGGAGGTTACCATGAAGAAATGCGTTATTAACATCAAGTTGGTCTAGCACCCATCCCTTTTTGATAGCCACTATGATCAAGGCTCTTAATGTTGTGTGTTTAACCACAGGGGAAAAGGTTTCCTCGTAATCTAAACCATGTTTTTGTGTGAAACCCCGAACCACTAGCCTAGCCTTAAACCTCTCTAGGCTTCCATCAGCTTTGAGTTTGGTCTTGTAAACCCATTTACAAGTGATTGGTTTCTTTCCCTTAGGAAGATCAACTATAGACCAGGTTTTGTTAGCTCTTAGGGCTTCAAATTCATTACTCATGGCCTTTATCCACCTAGGATCTCTGCTGGCATCTTTGTAGTTTTTAGGTTCATCTAAGCTGTTCAGTTTGTCGAGGAAATTGTTGGTGTTCTGATGGAGAGAGAAGGAGAAGATGGTTTGTTTTGGTGTGCATTCAGTTAGGCTTTTGAGAACAGAATCATTTGAATTGTTTGGATTTCCTCGATCTAATCTGTCAGCTAGAATGGTAGAGAAGAGGTCCTTATTCTGTGGTGTGGATAAACAAACATAATCATCAAATCTTGAGGGAGGTCTATGGGTTCTGGTGGATCTTCGCAGAGCCATATCTGCATTGGGTTGGATATCAGTATCTAGAATTTGGTTCTCTGTGACAGTGTGGTCATTTTCAGAGTTTTCTTCAACTATTTCGGTGTTCTCAATGTTGGCAATCTCATCTTCTGTGTAATCAATAGGGACAGGAATAGGAGTAGGGAAATCATCTGTTTCGGATATATTTTCATTTCTGTTTCTACAGGTTTCTCTCCATTCTGTGTCCTTGAGGGGATAAATGTGTTCAAAAAGAGTGATGTCACGACTGATTTTAATAGTTTTATCCTCTAAAGACATGACTTTAGCCCCCTTTGTATTCTTGCAATTACCAAGGTAGATGCAAGGAAAGGATCTAGAGTCAAGTTTGCTTCTGTTAGGTTTTATGTTAGTAACATAACAGAGGCATCCAAAGTTTTTGAGGTCATTATAATTGGGTTTGAGATTGTATAATCTTTCAAAGGGAGTTAGGTCATTAATGGCTTTGCTGGGGATTCTGTTAATGATATATGCAGCTTGCTCAACACAGTATCCCCAGAAGCTTTTATCTAGCCCTGATTGAAAAAGGAGGGATCTTGCCACCTCCATTAGATGTCCCTGTTTTCTCTCAACAATTCCGTTTTGTTGAGGGGTATAGGGACAACTAGTTTGGTGGATGATCCCTCTTTTTGCAAAGAAATCTGTTCCTTCCTTTGACTTACCCAACTCTTTAGCATTGTCACTCCTGACAACTTTTATCTTCTTGTTCATTTGGTTCTCTATGAGAATAATGAAGTTTTTAATTTCTTGGATTCCCTCAGATTTGTGTTTTAATAATCTAACCCAGGTTCCCCTTGTGTAGTCATCAACGATAGTGAGAAAATATCTGTGCCCCCCTTCTGTTTCTGATGTCATAGGACCACAGATGTCTATGTGAATCATTTCAAAAGATTCAGAAGTTTTTATGCAAGACTGAGGGAATTTTGCCCTTTTGCTCTTGGCCTTAAAACAGACAGTGCAAGGAAAAAGATTCAAGTCAGCATTGAGCTTTTTCTGTGTATGAAAGAAAGGGATCTTGTACATTTTATTTAGAGGTATGTGGCCTAATCTTCTATGCCACAGAAGTATTTCTCTTGTTTTCTCAGTTTCAGTACAAGAATTGATGCACATAAAAGAATTGTTTCCTTTCCTAGCAATGAAATCCTTTAAAACTTGCATGTCAAGGAAGTAAAGTCCAGCAATCTGTTTCCCAAACTTTCTACACAGAAGGGTTTCAGAATCCTGCAAGAAACAGAAGTCTGCACTAAATACTATTTCTGTTTTCAGGTTATCAATCAACCTACTCATGGAGACTAAGTTGAATTTAAAAGACGGTACATACATGATTCCTTCTAAACATTTAATGCCATTTAGAGTGAAACTTGCTATTTTGTGGACAGATTTCTTGTGGCCATCAGGTAAGGTAATTTCCCTAGTTGTGTCTAGGTTTTTCTGATCTGACAGCAAAGATTCATTACCGCTAACATGTTCACTAGCACCAGAGTCAAGGATCCATGATGTTCTTAATTTATCTAAAACAGAAATAGCATTATTCATTAGGCATGGAGATAAGTTAACACTGGTCTTAGGTATACCTGAGAAGTCACCGAAGTCATGTTGTTGATTGTTCCCTCCTCTGCGTTGTTGAAGATAGTTGACAAGATCTTCCAGTTGATCAGCACTGAAACCTCGAACTGGACAAGCAGAGGTAGTCTGGCCTTTTGTTGTGGTCTCGGTCCTTTCTTCTTCAACAGTAGATCCCACGCGTCCTTCTCTGGTTCTTTTGCCCTCGTCGCTTGGGAAACCTATGAGCCACCAACAATCTCCCCTCGAATGGCCAACTTTCCCGCAGTTTGTACACTTGGGAGGGTCCTTCTTCCCGGAATTGGCAGCTTTGTTCGCGTTCTTCTTTGCCCCGCTTCTAGGGTTTGTGCCTGTGAAGTTTGATTTGGGTTTGTTGGGGACGAAACTCTGTCCACTTCCCTTGGTGAATAGAGTAACTGATTGTTCTTCAAGCTCCTTGGTGTCTGGACCTAGCCGCTGTTGTTCCTCGTGTATGATGAGGGAGAAGGCCTCATCTAGCGTCGGGCTGTCCTTCATTGCAAGAATCTGGCCTCTGAGATGCATGTAGGATTTGTCCAGACCCATCAAGAAAGATATCAGTTGTTCTTGCTCCTTTCGCTTTTTCTGTATATCCTTGGCTTTGCAAGAACCGCAGCAGGCGCAGGGTTCAAGAGGCACAGCGAGGTCGTGTTCTTCCCAAACCTCCTTCAGCTTTGTGAAATAATCCGTGACGGAGTCGTTCCCTTGCCTCAGGTTTGTGATTTGCATCTTTATGTTGTGGAGTGTGGCTAGATTTTGTTTTTCGTATCTTTTTATTAGCCATCCCCAAGCTTCCGCTGGATCATCGGAGTAGGTTATGGCGCGACCGATATTCGGTGATACCGACGATATGATCCAGGAGCAGACTAAGGAATTCGCCCTCTCCCATGCCGCTACTCGCGCCGTTTCTGATTCGCCTGGGCGCTTGATGGTTCCGTCAACAAACCCCAGTTTATTCTTCGCCCTTAGGGCGCGTCGCATTTGCCATTTCCAGCTCTGGAAACCCTCTCCCGTGAATTTTGTTGTCAAAGGTTGTCCCGGCTGCTCGGTGGCATGGACGTAGAGCGGATCGCTCTGGTCGATTGTAGTGGTGGTGGCCATTTTCCCTTTATTGCTCGAATCGATTATTGGCGTATCTTCGTTACTCATTTCTGTGGGAAAGTAATCCCTTGCTCTGATACCATGTCGATTTTAGAGTAAAGAAAGGATACTTTTGCATTGATTCTTGAATGTCGCAAGATAGAAAGATTTACAGACAGAAGCTGAGCTCCATCGAGAGAGAATAGAGAGGGATCGAAGCGGGAGAACTTTAGACGGAGGGAGAAAACATAAAACCCTAGAACTATATGAGAACCGGAGCACTAAACAGAAAAGGGTGGACCGGTTCTGCAAATTACAGGAATGACCCTAGATACAAACTATGACAAATACAGAGGTATTAGAAAAGTACACACCTTGCATATTACAGAAATATCCTAAGATACATACTAATACTAATAGTTCTTCATGGTGGCTTGATCTGAAGTCATCAGTATCATCTATAAATATTAGTTCCAAACCGTCAAATACTGCTCTTCCATTTTCGTAGATTGCAGAGCAGACCGGTGAAGCAATATAAATGTTGCATCAGTGTCTAGACCACAGGGCCAGAGTCTGCAAATCAACGCAAGTAACTGAGTGTTTCAGGTCGTTCATTGCAATTGCTCTGCCTATTGGCAGTAGGATTCGAAATAATGGAAGAAGGGGAAAGAACATTAAGGATGATCCCCAAAAACCGTCTTGAAGAGCAACAACATGCATTTCAGATAATTCCCAGTGGTGCTAAAACTAAAGATATTTCAAAGCACCACAATGCGGCTAATTGTCATTCTCAGTGTAGACTTTGTGACCAAGTGACAGATTCGAATTATTTACATCCGAAACCCAAAAACCCAATACTCAAAACCTAGCCTCAAATTAATTGCAGAAAGCAGGCTGGCTGGCACTCGGGGAGGAAATTTGACCAGAGCTGACTACAAGCTTTTATCTAGCTTTACCCCAACCTTGCTCTTTCTATGATGACGCTTTAGAAATTAGAATCCTAGCACCTGTTGTTACTCTTCTATCATGATCATTCACTTACCACTTACCAGACCCAAAATCGAGGTAACTGTTGGTTTAGGTTTAGGGGCCACTAGTGCTGGGTGGGATTCAGGCGAAGGGGGGATAATACGAGGGGTTTTATCAATGAAGGTTGTTACAACAAAGAAAGATTGCGTGCACAATTGAAGATACCAGGGTAGAGCTCAGTCACCCAAATCGGCAACTCCATATTCAGCCGCCCTCAATGTGACGAGAGGAAAGGAAACCCAAGTTGATTCTTTGGGATAAGAGAGACAGAGATCTCTGATTACCGTAACAAGCAGTCAAGTAAAATGTGCTGCTCTTGTTGCCGGTGATTTACAAGAAAGGTCGATAAGAACAAAAAGATGGAGAAAAACGATGGAGCCACGAGCTGGGAAGGTGAAGAGCGGGGTATCTCGGAGCTGTCTGTGGATGGTTCCCTTAAGTTTCTTCACCTCCCACACTGACTAAGCTTGGAAATGAAGAACAGATAAGAGCATACAAATAATGAAGTCCCACCAGCCTAACAACATACTTACCTGGACGGGGTCGATGGGCGATCATTAAGGCTCATGGCCTGGATCAATGGTCTCCATTGCACTTAGGAGATGCATCGGTCTAACATCTTCCCAAGTGGAAGAGTGTACGTCAAAATTTGTGGCAGCGGGGGCCTGCGTTCGCGCGGCCCCTACCCAAATTAAGTTATAAAGATTTCAGTACATGGGCCGATATAGAAGTACATGAGATGTCAAACGTTTACTTATGAATTCCGCCTGATCCCCTTCAGTTATATAAAATTTCTTTAAACTACCTCCGTTCTGCAGTGGTCCAAAATAATTATCGAAATCTACGTTTTTAACAAAACGTAAATTGATGAGATATCTGTTTGATACTTAGCTGATATTGTTGTGATCCAAGCTAGATCCGAAACTTGAGTTGCAAAAATTTCTTTATAAAGGGTCGACTTTATTGTAATGCATAGTCAAAGTCTGCCCATCGGCTTAAGGCTCGACCCAAATTGAGTTATAAAAATCTTTATAAGGTCCATTTTGTTGTGATCCAAAATAGTTACCGAGATCTACATGTTTGATTGCCCGCCTATCTAAATTCATTTATAACTTTTTTTTGCCCATTATGTAGAGATTCAAAACGTGAATTTATAAAATCTGCATGTTTCATTGTCAGCGTTCGCCCCTATCCAAATTCAGTTATAATAATTTCTTCTTTTTTATGACTGATTTAGTTATCCTACATAGTTATCGAATTAAACTTTGGTCGATTTGGTTAAGATCTAAAACTTGAACTTAGAGAAGTTGTGAGATGTGTCCATTTTGAGGCTTGTTTTTAGATTGTCATAATGCATTCCCTTGACAATTCTAAATGGATGATTGACACACTAAAAAACAAAATCATTTGTCAAATATCATTTGCGAGGTGGAATTCCGGACTCATTTTTACATGAAGTATTCATCAAAATGGAAACAATCCCTGAGATTATTTTGAATGGTGAGTGTAGATAGTATTGTATATCTTGAATCTTGTGCTACACCTATTTTGTTGTTGTAAAGTGTGGAAACCAATCAACTTCTTCATTTTAAGGCAATTAAGGCTCTTCTACGATCGTAGTCTCTTGTTAAATGCTTCCTTGTTTTAGAGCCGATTATTAAAATTGACATTATAAACGGTATTTACTTTTGTGACTAAATTAATTTTATTTACAACGCTATAAACATTATAAGTTACCTATTTGTTATAGATTAATGTGGATACATGCACATAATTAAGTTCCTCTTCTATATACACCAAAACATATTCTTATCCTCCCATCAAAAAAGCTAAGTGGATTTTCTTATTTATGTGTAAAGTTTGCTTCATCATAATCCTTATCAGTGTGACACAACATGCCAAATAGAGTCCTTTCCATAGAAAACAAAAATCATTAATATGATAATATTTTAAAATTTTACCTAATAAAATGTTTTTGAACCCAGTGACTTATAACTTTTCATTCATTAATTTTAACTGCATGTTTTAATTGCTACACCTACTTTTAAGTAGTGTCGGTTCACGCCAGAAAAAAGTTCACTTACAATCCAAGTCCGTGGCTAAGGTCATAGGGCTTCAAGTGGTAAATTAAATTATGCTAGTAAAATAGACAAAGAAAGGGAAGGATGTGATCAAATTAGGGTGATAGATTTATATGTTTATTTTACTTCAACTTAGTTATCGCGATGAGCTCTATTTCTCTTCCTCCTTGTAATTTGAACTCTCATTGTTGTCATTTTCAGCTCTTCAAGTGCAAATTCACTCACACCTTTCTTATTAATACCTTCTCGCTTTCCAAAATCTCATTATGATCTTTTGAATTACGGTGAACTAGGAGTCTTACCTTCCTCTTCATTGTCCGTCTTGCTACCAGATTGTTATGTTGACTAATTTGTGGCATTTTTCAGTGCCTAGTTTCATTTACGGTTGTTGATGACCTCTTCCATCACACTTTGTTCAAGTTTGTTTCGCTCTGACGACGGACGTTACTTGTCTTATTTGTGATCTTTGTTTGATTCATGCCTGGATTGTATTCCATGAGAAAATGTACTGTAACATCCCCAAGTACCCACTGTTGAGATATTGTCCGTTGCAGCTCACATTTTTGTTCCCCGGGTTTCCTAGCCCCAATTGAACTTTGGCTAGTCTTTCTTCATGCTTCCACTTCTGATTTTTAGCCAAAAAGCCACTGATTTTCGGACCTAATAAGAGGAGAATGAGTGGTGGTTTTCTTGCTTTGTTTAATGAAGGAATGAAGGATATTTAAGGCACCTTTCTTACCTTAACTTGGTTAGTTCTTCCCCATGCTTTTTCTACAGATTTGTGGGCTCCAAAGATGTTAGAAATTTTGGCAATGACAAACAAGGGGTATGTTTGGTGTTTTTTGGAGAAGAAAGAAGAAAAAAATATGAGTTTTAAGCCTTAGAACTTGAAGTTCTTTAATGGAGCTTCAATGGAGAAGTGAGGGAGGATGAAGGAGAGTGCTTTCGGCTGGGAGGAGAAGAATAGGTTGTAGACAGCAGCAGCAACATGGGCAAGAATTAAATGGATAAGTGAGAGAGTGTAAGTAAGGTGAGAGTGGTAGTTCCCGGGAGAAGACTTTTTTACTTTAGGAACCTTCCTCCTATAGTTGCTTTTTGCTTTTTACTTTCTGATTCTCTTACTTTCCCTCTCAATTCAGCCGCCCAAACATGGGATATTGTGGGGGTTTTTTGCAATTTTTGAAACATATAATATTAAGGTGTTACATGTTGTGTTTTTGGACTTGTTTCATGTGTGAGGTTGTAACAAATGTTGTTACTTTGTCCTAAGGTGTATTTCTTAGTGGTTGTTTCACTTATAATATTTTGAGTATATAAAATATTGAGTAAATTACTCAGAACCCCCTTGAGGATTTGAGATATTACAGTTTACCCCCTTGTGTTTATCATAATTACTGGTAACCACCTTGAGGTTAAGGTATCTTTGACTACGAGCCCCCAAACTATATCTTTGTTATTAGGAAGTTAACTACGTGTTGACCTATCAGCTTAATCACATTAATAATGTCAGACTGGACAAAAAGCACTACTTAATTTGTATTGTTATTTTCCTAAAAATGTCAATCTTGCCTCGAAAATGCATCTAAAGTGGGATGAGAGAGAGTTAAACGATGTTGATTAAGCAGTTTTGTTGTCTAGCCTAGCATTATTTATGTGATTAAGTTTGATAGATCAACCGTAGTTAACTTTCTAATAACAAAGTTAGTTTGGGGCTCGTAGTCAAAGATACCTTAAACCTTGATGTGTTACCAATATTATATGATAAACACAAGGGAGTTAACTGTAATATCTCAAATCCTCAAGGGGGTTCTAAGTAATTTACTCTAAAATATTATACATAGTCTTATCACATTGTTTGTGATCTTAATTCATGTGTTAATGTGTTACATGTTACATTATCTTTAGGAGTTGATTTCTCCTTGTTAATATTCCCTCTTTAAATTATTTTATATGGGGTTTAGTGCCCATTTTGAAATATACATATTTTTAATATATATGTATGTTTAGAGGTTATAAAATTCCTTAGTGAATTCGGCTCATTAGCCTTTACCATTACTCTTTAATTTAATTTGAAATTTCATGAAATGCCACTATTTTTGGCTAATTCATGAAATGCTAATAAAAAAAGAAAGTCACAAAATGCCACTATATTTTCGTAAAAGTCCATGAAATGCCACTATAGTCGTTGACCAGATGAAAAAAAAGACAAAATACCCCTACTAGTTAACAAAGTACTTTTAAAGTTCACAATATGCCCCTAAGTGTAAAAATTTCACAAAAATTCAAAATACAATAAATAAAAAATAATATATAAAAATTATAAAATTAAAAAAAATATTTTCTCGATAACAAAAAATATTATATCATAAAATATTTGCAAAATAGAACGTAAATTTGAAAAACAAAATTTTCTAAATATAAGTTAAAAAATATAAAATAATTCACTTTGAAGAAATAATTTAAATTGATAGAAAATAATATTTAAAAAATGTATGGTAAAAATTAGGGTACTTATTTGGTATAAATTGGTAGAAAATTTGGTATAAATTGGTAGAAAATTTGGTAAAATTATTTTTTTAAAACAACATATTCGTTTCATGGTACTGAATAAATTTTTAAAAATGATATATTTTATTTGTTTTTATATTTTATGATATTTGCATTTTTATCAGATTTTATAAAAATTTTTATTTTTATATATTATTTAATATTTTTATTGTATTATAATTTTTTTGTGAAATTTTTAGCACTTAGGGGCATATTGTGAACTTTAAAAGTACTTTGTTAACTAGTAGAGGTATTTTTATCTTTTTTTCATCTGGTCAATGAGTATACAGACATTCCATGGACTTTTATGAAAATATAGTGGCATTTTATGACTTGTGTAGTGGCATTTCAGGAAATTAGCCAAAAAATATAGTGGTCTTTCATGAAAGTTCCCTAATTTAATTAATCTGAAATACCCCCTAAAAGATTAAACATTGGTTAAACATCTAATCATATCAATTAAGGCCTAAACATGCCATAACAATCAATTGAAAACACAATGGTCATTATAAAACAAGAATTACACCTTGTGACCATTTAGGGCAAACATGTGCCCTAATGAACTCTTTAGGATCAAATTGGATTCCTAAGCCTTATAAACAAGTAATGAACATAATAAAACCATTACCAAAGAAAACAAACTCAAAAGCAAGTTCTAACACAAAATGTGTTCTAAAACTCCTTAAGACACATTTTTAAGAATGTGTTCAAAAATTGACTTTGAGTGGCTAATATCCTTGAATACACCTTAATTAACATTTGTACTACTTAGTATCACATTAGTAACTCTAAATCAAGAGATTTACAAAAAAATCCAAGTTTGGCACTAAAATGTGAATAGTACCCAAATAGTGCAAAATGAAGTCTTAATTGACTAAGTTGGTCAATGGTCAACATTGACCCCCAAAATATCCCAAAGTGAGGCGGCAATAAGGCTGTCATAGAACCTCACCTAACCACCCAAAAAATCTTCTAATGACACCATTAACTGTTCATTAAAGTAACATAACTTACCTTATAAGCAAAACTTCACTTTCTCTTTCTCCCACCCTACTCCAGCCGAGAATGCATCAACAAATCTTCTCATTTTACTCCATGGTTGAGCTAAGAAGCAGCCAAGTTCATAATTCAACCCATCTCGATTAAGGTAATCATTTAAGTCATTTAAAGGTTCATTCTCTTCATCTTTCACTCCTCTTTCCAATGAACAAAACATTAACCTTATTATCCTCTTCCATCTCAGTGTATTTGGATGTGGAGGACACCAGTCATTTTGGCTGGAAGTCAAAAAATTAAGGGGGAAGAAAACTTAAGGCATTTTGAAGGTAAAATGTGCTTTAAACATGCAACTCCTTCTCTACTCCTTTCAGTTGCATTATTAGTTTCCTTGGCTTATTTTCACCTTCTTTACATGCTTGTTTAGTTGATATACCAAGAGCTTCAAGGAGTAGCCAAATCCATGCCAAAAACTCCATTTTTGGCATTTTTAACAAGGTAAAACCTAGCTATCTTCTACCTTGATTACTTGTGGTTTTATGCCTTAGATTAAAAGGTGTTTTGATACTCTTCTTGCTTATGAAAAATAGGGCCAAAAACTTCCCTAATCAAGCTTGAGATTCTAAGGTAAAAATTCATGTTTTAATGACTTATAATTATTCCTATGGTTAGTTCATGTTTAGAACCTAACTATGTCCTTAACTTGCTGATTTAAACATGTTAAAGAAGTGGAAAATTCCTCAAAACTGCCGTGGCCAAACAAGGCCTTGACTTTGCCAAATCAAGGTATAAAACACCTAAATGTCATCTTTGATATGTTATTATACTTCTAAGCTTATGTTAATATTATTTCCATGAGTGGACTAGGTTAACTGGTTAAATTTGACCTTAAGATGACTGAGAAATGAGTTAGCAAACTTTAACTAATCATTTAAGTGATTAAGTAACTTAATTGTCAAATTTAAGACATTATGTGGAAAATTGGTAAATATGGAAAAGATGTGTGCAAGGCCAAGAGTTTATTTGTATTTTTAAAGATATTTAATTATGTGCAATTTATTTATAAGTTAAAGTTTGTAATAAGGCCATGTACTTAGGCCATTTTAATTTATGTTATTAAGTTTAAATTAATTTAAGGCCAATAAATAAAATTACCGCCAAGAATTGGGGTAAAACAACAATTAAAATGAAATTTGGGGGCTAAATAGAATTATAGCCAAAAACTAGGCTTAAAAGGAATTTAAATGAATTTTATAAGATTTTATAAATTTTAGGGTAAAATTGTAATTTCCAAAAATACGGGGGCTTTTTCATAAATACTAGAAAGTTATGGTCAAGGCAGAATTAGGAAAGTCAACCTTGACCATATTAGTTATTTTGACCAAATTAAATGTTATAAATAATTAAATTGTGACCTTATATTAAGTTTATAAGTTAAATGTAAAATTTACCAAACTTATGGGGTAGGAAAGCAATTACCGATAATTTTTGGGTAGAAATAGTCAATATAACAGATTATAACATTTGGTAAAGTTTGGTGATTTTTGGTATAGCATAAGAGGCTTAAATAGGAAAGTGTATAATATATAGTTTATAATAACATTATAAAGTATATAATATAAATGGGGTCACTTTGTAAATAAGAAAAGTTTATGGGCTGAAAAATAAATCAGAACAGACCATGGGTCTGTTCGGTAATTTAAACATATATAACCATAGCTTATACATATTATAAAGATTAAAATGTCATAATATATGATATATGTAACATGATATAAAATGTGTGGTAAAATTGTAATAAAAGAAAATGTGGGATGTTGGAAGAACTATAGTTATAACATTGGGCCTTTTCGGCACTTATATGACTTATGTTAAAACTATAGGTTAAAATTATAATGAGATAAAAATATCATATTATATAAGAATATAATTGTAGCATTGTACAATGTTATGTGGTCAAAATGTAATTTATGAGAGATATGGCCTGTAGCACAAATATAAGAGGTTGGAAAATGAATTTTAGACTATAGTCTACTATGTTATAAATTTATAACAATTATATATTATTAATGTGATTAAAATGGAACTAGTATAAGTAAGGACATTCACATGAAATAATGTGACAAAAAATGATTAAATGGGATTTATAAAATAAGGTGTATATTAAATAACTTTGGAAGTTGTTATGGTATAATATAAATGTTATATTATATGAAGATAGTAATCTTAATATAAGTTGTATAATATAATACAACTAGTAAGAATAATCATCTTACATAAAATGATGAAATGTAACATTTAATAAAAGAATTTTATAACTCATGTATACCTATATATATAAATATATATAAAGGCGTGGACATATATATGGAAAATGTGTATTATATGGTTGGGAACATATAATATTTAATGGTGAATGTTATAAATGAATGAAGTTGATAAACTATAAGTTATAAAGTCTTAAGGTTAAGTGTAACATATTACAAGGTAAATAAAATTGTATAATACAATGTATTATCATGGATGTTGTAAACTAATGTATGTAAATGAATTAGTCAAGTCAAAATGATTAGTCAAGTCAGCTAGTTTGACCAAAGAAGTCAAGTTGACCAACTCATATATAATGAGAATTTAAGGAGTAATATTATTACATGACAAATGATAACATATGAATATACCATCATATGCTACACTTATATATACGCATATATACATACAATTAAATTATACAAGTGGTTATAAACATGTATTTATAAATATGTATAACTAGGATATACAATAGTTTAGTAAATGTTAATGTATTACTAAACTGTAAATAAATATCGCAAGTTACAATGGATTAAATCCAACAGTCAAAAATATTACGAGCTACGAGTTTACATAGTAAGACTGACTAATTTCATTAAACCCGAACATGCGAAAAACCGGACCAAATTAACTGTTGAAATCCGGGGGTTAATGTTGAAATCTGGGGGTTAACTGTTGGGGTTTTGACGTTATTCGGAAATACCGGATTTAGTTAGTCATGAGGGTTGACTCGTAGTGATATGATTATTCCCGAGCGTACGTCTGCCAAGGACGCCGAACGAGCATAGGTTTTTGCGCTACCTAGGTCTTGGTGTACGGTATGTTATTGGTGTGGTTTGACCATCCTAATGGTTTCCTTGGGATCAGACATTGTATGTTTAAATTGCCAAGACCGATATGCGTGTTATAATGTATGCATGAAATGTTGTGTGAATTAATTACTTGTATTTTCTCGCATTACCTGTTATGCGCGAACATCCTCTGGACTAATGCTATGTCGTTGATAGATCGACTTATATAAATATACATACACGAGTATTAAGTGAAGTGGTCGTTAACTATTAAGTACGGCAGAAATGTTTATTACATTAACCTAAGTAAAATACTTAGGTACGAGACACAACTATATCGGTCTCTAGAGCATGGATCTCAAACATGAATATCACCTAGATTACTTCTAGGCATTTGTGTAAGGCCTCCATGGCAGCATCATATAAATGAATTCTCCAACCTAAGATTATACCTTAGGTAGATGATTAAAGACTTAATCATATGATGGAGAGTTAGTGTATGAGATGGAAATCCAATTAGTTTCCAACTACTGGTTGCACATAGTGATCACTAGAGTTTAACACCCAGATTGGGTCTACTCTTGTTAAATTCCAACATACCTACATAGATCGTTGGTCAGAGTGTACTGTTGTTGGTACTAGCCTCCGACCATTTAAGGATACCTTTAAATAGGCAAAGTGGAAGTCCCGGGATCTCTTGATCCTTAGCAATATGAGCACCTCGTGTGTACATGGGACGACTGCCCATTGTGAGTTAATTCGGGTTGTCCTAACATGACACCCGACAGTGATTAATGATAAGTATGATGATGTATAAGGGCGTTAGAGGCCGGTTGTAAATATAACAATATATATACCATTCGCTATAAGCGTTTGTGCGTTTTGTTGTCGCACCCGATTACTACCTGTTATTCATGTAAATGATGTTTGTGATTTGTAGTGAATGTATTGGTGTTTAATTATGTCATTTACAATATTTGATATAAACTGTAGACCGGTACAACATGTAATCAATCTAATGCTAAGATGGTTAAAATGACTTAAGTGACCAATAAGGTCCAAAATCATGCCTAGCATACTCAGCATTTACAGGACGTTGATTGCGTTGAAGCCGAAGTGCGGGACCTCGGGTAGATAGGGCTTTTGTTTTTGTTTACCGCACTTAGACTTCGGTTTGTACTATAACACTGTTGTATATATTCGGGAATGTTTAGGCGCTCACTTGTAATCAGTTACGACTTTGGACTTAGTATGATGTAGTAGATAGTTATCTCGTTCATCACTGCGGGTTATTATTACCGTTATTGTTTTATTTCGTTATGCTTCTTTACTCACATGGGTGAGTAATGGCATGTGAAACCCGAGTGAGGACGATTGTCGTTTAATTACCGTTGCGATACGTTTTAATTTATGCTACGAGTGAGTTATTACGAGATTACCGAGTGGGGTGTAACAAAAAGTGGTATCAGAGCGGTACTCCGCTCTGATGACGAGATTGGGATTAAGACAGTGAGCTAAGGACTTGGGAAACACGGGATACGTCTGTGAGATACGAGACGACTCACTTAAGTGAAATTATGCTTAGTAACGCAACACGCGTATACATTTTAGCCTTTATGGCAATTCAATATCCACTGAATGCTTACGGTATATTTACGATTAATGACGCGACAATCTATATTACAGATGTCAAACCGATCTACAGGCCGTGGAGCCAGCAAAGGGGGCGGTGGTGACCCCGCTACACCAGGGATTGCTGAGATGGTTGCTGCTGTCATGGCACATCTAGGAGCACAGATCGGAGGTACACCACCCCACCCACCACATCCCAGAGAGGTGAATTGGCTGAAGGCGGTGTCCGAGACCCGACCACCTACATATGCAGGGGAGCCAGACCCCGTTGCCCTGGAGCGTTACATCGTTGAGCACGAGAAGGCCTACGAGGCCTTACGAGTGCCTGCTGACCAGAGGGTCGCTATCGCTGCTTTCCATCTGAAGGATGCAGCTAGTACTTGGTGGAGGTTGGTCAAGGACCAGCACCTAGCTACGCCCGACTTCACGTGGGCTGCATTCGTCGAGCTACTCTAAGGGAAGTACTACTCCGTGCACCTCAAGCAGAAGACGCGCCGGGAATTTGAGACGCTCTCCCAGGGAGGTCTGACCGTGGACGAGTGCTACGCGGTCTGCTGGACTTCATCCCCGGTGTCGACTACTCCGAGACCGTAAAGGTCAAGAAGTTAGGGGAGGACTGCTATTCCGCATCCAGGCAGTGATGGGTGCTACACTCTACACGACTATCGAGGTATAATTGCGAATACCGTTAATACCGTGCTTACTTAACTTGTAAATTATGTGTGAGAAGACTTACCAGTAAGATTTCAGGAGTGTTATGACACTGTCTCGAGGATGGAGCTTATGCTCCAGACTCGGGATGAGACTCTCGGGCAGAAGAAAGGGAAGAAGCCAGAGAGAGAATCTGAGGATAGAGGAGTGACTCATGGCGAGGGCTTGAAGAAGGGAAAGTAAGAACTTATCCCGTTTGTGAATTGTTATTCTTAATGATTGAATATTGTGATTGATGACCCCGAAACATTAACAGGAAGTTCTTCAAGAAGAAAGGGCAGCAGGGTCACCAGGGTTCCAAGGAGAAGGATCCTGTTCCTCGGTTGACCGGCCCGCCCATCGACGCCCAGCCACTGAGATCCGCGCCTCCTAAGGGTAAGGATACCCTCCTCATGAGTTGTTTTAAACCTTATCCTATATACTTTCCAATATTAACTAAGTTAGTGTCTTAATCAGCCACCAGACAGCCCCAACGCCACTACTACTGCAAGCGCAGCGGGAAGGATCATCCAGGGGTCAACTGCAGCGGCCGCACGGTGGAGTGTCGGTACTGCAAGAAAGAGGGGCATTGTGACTTCGAGTGCTACACGAACCCCAACAGCCGGAACTACAAGCCACCACGGACTACGCAGAAGGCCTCAGCAGGAGTATCTGGAGCACCCAGGGGCGGCCAGGGAGGCCAGACATCTACTGATGCATGCTTTCAGAAGGGGAAGGGAGTAGATCAGGGTCGACACACCCTGAACTCCGGGGGAGCCTCGGGCGCTGAGGCGGGGGCCCAGCGCGCTACAGGTTATCCTAAAACTCGAATGTGTTAGCTTTTAAGCATGATTGTATGTTAAACGCTTTCACACAATGTTGTATGAGTTAAATTAAGCTTAGTAAAGACTTATCCTATGAGAAATTTTACATCTTAGGTAGTTACGACATTTGTTACCCCCTACCTTCAAGACCGAGGTCGCCAAAACCTGTAGACGAAAGACGAGAGCATCCAGAAGAGAAGAGCCAAGTCATTCAACCGGGCATGATTCTATATAAGGAATTCTTGACCCTCGATGAGCAAGCCGACATCATAGACGAGTGTAGAGCCTTGGGTAGAAACTTAGGAGGGTTTTACATTCCGGGATACTCGAGTGGATCTAAGATGAAGCTACACATGATGTGCCTAGGTAGGGATTGGGACCCACAGACTAGGACATACCAGGATATGAGGAAATTAGATGGGGATAGAGTACCTAGGATACCTGAGAGATTTAAGACCATAGTGAAGAAGGCGGTGGAGACCGCGCAGCATCTTGAAGAAGAAGACCCAGTACCTGACATTGATGCCAACATCTGCATTGTAAACTTCTATGAGAAAGGAGGGTGGCTGGGATTACACCAGAACCGGGAAGAAACACCCGAGTCCATCACTAGGGGTATCCCTGTAGTGTCATTCTTCATTGGCGACGAGGTGGAATTTCTTTATGGTGATCAAAAAAGAATGGATTTAGCTAGCAAGCTAGTCCTAAAGTCCGGGGATGTGCTGATATTCGAAGGGGATTCGAGATTAGTATACCACGGGATCAAGTGGGTTAAGTTGAACACCACACCACCATCTTTAATTAATGCTACCCATATCCGACCGGGCGTTTCAATTTAACCTTTAGAGAGTTTTGATGTAATATTGTAAAGCTACCAACTGTGTATGCAATGATAATGTAATGCTTTGATGAATGAATAAACGTGGCGTTTTGGAGTTCTTTGTACACTTGTTTCCACCTATTCTTATACGAATCTTTAATCCAGGCCATGAACCCAAGAAGGGAGGAATCCTCAATATCCTCGATATGGCACAGGCCATTGAGTTTGGTAATATCATTACGGGTAAGACTTGTAACAAATCGAGTTAATCCATATAATCCTAGTGAACGTGATGCTGATATAAACCAAATAAACCACAAGTACCTTTCCTATCAATGGCACCAACGCATCAGTCTTATTCGACTCAAGGGCATCTCACTCTTTCGTCTCCTCTTCTTTCACGAAGAAGTTGGGATCAACCCCGGAGCACTTCTCAGACTTCTCAGTCACATTACCTTCTAGGGAGAGAGTGCGATGCACGAGACGCTACACCGACCTACAGATCATTATATGGGACGAGACTTTCCCGTTGATTTGATAGAGTTCAGAGGGTTGGGCTTCAACGTCATCATCGGTATGGATTGGATGCAGAGACACAAGGGTCAACTACATTGTGCTGAGCACCGATTGTTACTCAAGAGCCCAAGGGGCAAGGAAGTTTCCTACCGCAGTGTACCAAAGGAGCCCACCATCAAGATAATGTCAGCCATGGCATTGATGAAAGAGGTGAGGAAGGGCCATACCACCTACATGTGCTATGTCCATGACATGAGGCAGGAGGAGCAGATGGAGTTGGATATCCCTATAGTATTCGACTTCCCTGATCTGTTTCTTGAAGAGCTGCAAGGCATGCCGCCTGTGCGTGAGGTGGAGTTCGCCATCGACCTTATGCCGAGAACGGGGTCTATTGCTAAGGCACCCTACTGGATGGCTCCATCTGAAATGAGAGAGTTGAAGGTCCAGCTAAAGGATCTACTGGACAAGGGGTTTATCAGACCGAGCGTGTCTCCATGGGGAGCGCCAGTATTATTTGTAAAGAAGAAGGATGGGAGCATGCGACTCTGCATCGACTATCGTGAGCTGAACGTCATATCCGTCAAGTACAAGTATCCTCTCCCACGCATCGACGACCTATTTGATTAGTTAAGGGGAGCTTCAGTGTTCTCGAAGATCGACCTCAGATCAGGCTACCATTACATACGTATAGCAGAGGGAGACAACGAGAAGACGGCTTTCTAGACGTGTTACGGTCACTACGAGTTCAATGTGATGCCGTTTGGATTGTCGAACGCGCCAGCCATATTCATGGATCTCATGAACTGTCTATTCAGAGAGCAGCTTGACACATCAGTTGTGGTATTCATCGACGACATCCTAGTCTATTCTAAGACTAAGAAGGAGCATGAGGCTCACCTGAGATGAGTTCTAGAGATCATGAAAGAGAACCAGCTATACGCCAAACTCTTGAAGTGTGAGTTCTGGCTAGATAGCGTGCTTGGGCACATCATCTCAGCCAGCGGTATATCTGTCGACCTTGTGAAGATCGAGGCAGCTAAGAGTTGGCCGAGGCCAAGACGGTGATAGATATTCGTAGTTTCTTGGGTTTGACCGGTTACTACAGGAGGTTCGTTCAGGACTTCTCCAAGGTAGCCAAGCCCATGACGAACTTGATGAAGGACACTCAGTTTGTGTGGACTGATTATTACGAGCGTTCCTTCCAGACACTGAAGGACCTTCTGACGTCGGCACCCATACTCACCATCCCTGAAGGGACCGACGGGTTCGAAGTGTACTATGATGCCTCAGGTGCGGGGCTAGGGTGTGTACTCATGCAGCATGGCAAGGTGGTTGCTTATGCTTCCCAACAGCTGAAGAAACATGAGGAGAACTACCCGACACACGACTTGGAGCTGGGAGCAGTCGTATTCACATTGAAGATATGACGACACTACTTGTACGGAGTCACAGTGTCGATCTACTCCGACCACAAGAGCCTTCAGCATCTCTTCACACAGAAGGATCTGAATATGAGGCAGAGGCGATGGGTCGAGTTCTTGAAGGACTACGACATCGACCTGAAGTACAAGGAGGGGAAGGCGAATGTAGTAGCCGATGCCTTGAGCCAAAGAGCTCACTCTTTACATGCTATGTCAGCGAGCAGTAGCCTAGTCGAAGAAGTACGTTGTGCTTCGGAAAGCGACCAGTACATACAGACCATCAGGCAGCAGTTAGTTGATGGCACTTTTGAGGGGCAGAAATACAATTTCAGACTCAGTGATGACGGACAGATCCGATTGAATGGCAGATTGTGTATCCCAGAGTCTAGCCCAGAGTTGAAAGAGAAGATATTGTAAGAAGCTCATTGCTCTTCCTTGTCCATTCACCCGGGATCGTCAAAGATGTACAAAGATCTGAAGATACACTTTTGGTGGAGTGGCATGAAGAAGGATGTAGCAGAGTTTGTCACCCGCTGCTTACTTGTCAGAAAGTCAAGTTCGAGCATAGAAGACCAGGAGGTTTGGTGCAGCCTATGCCCATTCCGTACTGGAAGTTAGAGGATTTATCCATGGACTTCATTGTCGGCCTTCCACCGACTAAGGGAGGTTTGAACACCATATGGGTTATCGTCGACAGATTGACGAAAGTGGCAAAATTTATTCCTATCAAGGACACCTGGAAGGTTCCCAAACTAGCGGACCTTATCCAGAGAGAGATTATCAGGCACCATGGTGTGCCTGAGCCGACGATCATGTCAGATAGAGACCCTCGATTCCTATCACGGTTTTAGGGGGAAGTTCAGGAGGCGTTGGGTACGAAGCGGAAGTTGAGTGCCACCTTACACCCACAGACGGATGGTCAGAGTGAGAGAACCATTTAGACATTATAGGACATGCCCGAGCATGTGCCTTAGATTTCCAGGAGAGCTGGATTGACCGGTTACACTTGATCGAGTTTGCCTACAACAATAGCTATCATGCATCGATTCAGATGCCACCTTTCCAGGCGTTGTACGGTAGACCATGTAGGACACCTCTCTGCTGGGACGAGGCCAGTGAGAACACATTCCTTGGGCCTGAGTACCTTGAGCAGGTAAAAGAGGATGTCTTACAGATCCGTAGAAACATGAAGATTGCCCAGGATAGACAGAAGTCATATGCAGACGCCCGAAGGAGAGATCTCCAGTTCATAGTCGCGACCGAGTCTTCCTTAGAGTGTCACCTATGAAGGGCATCTTCCGGTTCGGACAGAAGGGCAAGCTGAGTCCGAAGTACATGGGTCCGTACCGCATTACGGAGCGAGTGGGCCCGTTAGCTTACAGGTTAGACTTACCTGCAGAGCTCGAGAGTGTGCACGACGTATTCTACATATCTTAGTTGAAGAATTACATGCCTCACCCTTCGCATGTTTTGGAACCTGAGCGCTTAGAGCTAAGACCCGTCTCTTAGATACGAGGAGACTCCACTTCGCATTCTCGACATGAAGATGCGGGAGACCAGGAACAAGACCATCCGCATGGTCAAAGTCCTTTGGTCGAACCATGAGGTGGAAGAGGCCACATGGGAGTTGGAGGACTCCATGAGAGCCAAGTATCCAACGCTCTTTGAGTAGCGGTTGTGTATACTTGAGGGGTACGAGGGCGTAACCCTTTTTAAGGGGGTAGAGCCTCTTGGTTGTGCACTTGTGTGCACTAGGTTTTTGTGTATGTTGGTATGCAGGGTGCACTTGTTTTGTTTGCCTGTATGTGCATTGCACACTTGTATGTATGTTAAGTATCCTATGAGATATGTTCGTATGTGCATCTATGCACTAGTATGATGATGTGTATACACTTATGTATGTTGTATCTTTCAAAATACCTGTGATATTTATGTTTATATTTCCATATAAATCGATTACATATAGTTCATTAAGATACAGAATGAACCATTAGACATGGAACGATAGAATGATGGCACGTGAATCGTGAAATGTTATGGACTCCTCAGGGAGGTTGTCGGACTTTTAGAACTGATAGGAATTATGGTGCTGATGGATCGCCCACATCCATATATGATTGAACTAACACCACAGTTGAGGTTTATATGCTGTATAAGCACAATACGTTATGTGTGAATGTTATATAATACAGATATACATTATGGGGTATACGGGTAGTTATATAATCTATTCGAGACAGACGACATCGGGACAAAGTCTGTTTAAGGGGGGTAGACTGAAATACCCCTAAAAAATTAAACATATAATCGTATTAATTAAGGCCTAAACATGCCATAACAATCAATTGAAAACAATAATGGTCATTATAAAACAAGAATTACACCTTGTGACCATTTAGGGAAAACATGTGCCCTAATGAACTCTTTAGGATCCAAATTGGATTCCTAAGCCTTATAATCAAGTAATGAACATAATAAAACCATTACCAAAGAAAAACAAACTCAAAAACAAGTTCTAACACAAAATGTGTTCTAAAACTCCTTAAGACACATTTTTAAGAATGTGTTCAAAAATTGACTTTGAGTGGCTAAATATCCTTGCATACACCTTAATTAAAATTTGTACTACTTAGTATCACATTAGTAATTCTAAATCAATTGATTTACAAAAAATCCAAAGTTTGGCACTAAAATGTGAATAGTACCCAAATAGTGCAAAATGAAGTCTTAATTGACTAAGTTGTTCAATGGTAAACATTGACCCCCAAAATATCCCAAAGTGAGGCGGCAATATGGCTGTCATCGAACCTCACCTAACCACCAAAATATCTTCAAATGACTCACCATTAACTATTCATTAAAGTAACATAACTTACATTATAAGAAAAACTTGACTTTCTCTTTCCTCCTACCCCACTCCAGCAGAGAATGCATCAGCAAATCCTCTCATTTTACTCCATGGTTGAGCTACAAAGCATCCAAGTTCATAATTCAACCCATCTTGAAGGTAATCATTTAAGTTATTTTATGGTTCATTCTCTTCATCTTTACTCCTCTTTCCAATGAACCAATCATTAACCTTATTCTCATCTTCAATCTCAGTGTATTTGGCTGTGGAGAACACCACTCATTTCGGCTGGAAGTCAAAAATTAAGGGGGAAGACAGCTTAATGCATTTTTAAGGTAAAAATGTGCTTTAAACATGCAACTCCTTCTCTACTCCATTTCCGGTTGCATTCCTTAGTTTCCTTGGCTTATTTTCTCCTTCTTTACATGCTTGTTCAGTTTATATATCAGGAGCTTCAAGGAGTAGCCAAATCTATGCCAAAAACTACATTTTGGCATTTTAACAAGGTAAAACCTAGCCATCTTCTACTTGATTACTTGTGGTTTTATGCCTTAGATTAGAAGGATTTTAGAAAACTTCTTGCTTCTGAAAAATAGGGCCGAAAACTTCCCTAATCAAGCTTGAGATTCTAAGGTAAAAAATTCATGTTTAATGACTTATAATTATTCCTATGGTTAGTTCATGTTTAGAACCTAACTATGTCCTTAACTTGCTGATTTAAACATGTTAAAGAAGTGGAAAATTCCTCAAAATTGCCGTGGCCAAACAAGGCCTTGACTTTGCCAAATCAAGGTATAAAACACCTAAATGTCAACTTTGATATGTTATTATACTTCTAAGCTTATGTTAATATTATTGTCGTGAGTGTACTAGGCCAAGAGTTTATTGTATTTTTAAAGATATTTATGTGCAATTTAATTATAAGTTAAAGTTTGTAATAAGGCCATGTACTTAGGCCATTTTAATTTATGTTATATTATGTTTAAATTAATTTAAGGCCATAAATAAAATTACCGCCAAGAATTGGGGAAAACACAACAATAAAATGAAATTTGGGGGCTAAATAGAATTATAGCCAAAAACTAGGCTTAAAAAGGAATTTAAATGAATTTTGTAAGATTTTATAAATTTTGGGGTAAAAATGTAATTTCCAAAAATATGGGGGCTTTTTCATAAATACTGGAAAGTTATGGTCAAGGTAGAATTAGGAAAGTCAACCTTGACCATATTTGTGATTTTGACCAAATTAAATGTTATAAACAATTAAATTGTGACCTTATATTAAGTTTATAAGTTAAATGTAAATTTTACAAAACTTATGGGGTAGGAAAGCAATTACCGAAAATTTCTGGGTAGAAAAGTCAATATAATAGATTATAACATTTTGGTAAATTTTGGTGATTTTGGAATAGTATAAGAGGCTTAAATTAGAAAAGTGTATAATATATATGAGGTCACTTTGTAAATAAGAAAAGTTGATGGGCTGAAAAATAAATCAGAACAGACCATGGGGCCTGTTCGGTAATTTTTAACATATATAACCATAGGTTACATATTATAAAGATTAAAATGTCATAATATATGATATATGTAACATGATATAAAATGTGTGGTAAAATTGTAATAAAAGAAAATGTGGGAAGTTGGAAGAATTATAGTTATAACATTTGGGCCTTTTCGGCACTTATATAACTTATGTTAAAACTATAGGTTAAAATTTTTATGAGATAAAAATATCATATTATATGATATAAGAATATAATTGTAGCATTGTATAATGTTATGTGGGTCAAAATGTAATTTATGGGAGATATGGGTTGTAGCGCAAATATAAGAGGTTGGAAAATGAATTTTAGACTATAGTCTACTATGTTATAAATGTTATAACAATTATATAGTATTAATGTGATTAAAATGGAACTAGTATAAGTAAGGACATTCACGCGAAATAATGTGACAAAAAAATGATTAAATGGGATTTATAAAATAAGGTGTATATTTAATAACTTTGGAAATTGTTATGGTATAATATAAATGTTACATAATATTAAGATAGGAATCTTAATATAAGTTGTATAATATAATACAACTTGTAAAGATAATCATCTTACATAAAATGATGAAATGTAACATTTAATAAAAGAATTTTATAATTTATGTATACCTATATATATATGCGTGGACATATATATAGAAAAATGTGTATATTATATGGTTGGGAACCATATAATATTTAAAGGGGGAATGTTATAAATGAATAAAGTTGATAAACTATAAGTTATACAGTCTTATGGTTAAGTGTAACATATTACAAGGTAAATAAAATTGTATAATACAATGTATTATAATGGATGTTGTACACTAATGTATGTAAATGAATTAATCAAGTCAAAATGATTAGTCATGTCAACTAGTTTGACCAAAGAAGTCAAGTTGGCCAACTCATATATATAATGAGAATTTAAGGAGTAATATTGTTACACGACAAATGATAACATATGAATATACCATCATATGCTACACTTGTATATACGCATATACACATACAATTATTATACAAGTGGTTATAAACATGTATATATATGTATAACTAGGATACAATAGTAGTATAAATGTTAATGTATTACTAAACTGTAAATAAATCGCAAGTTACAATGGATTAAATCCAACAGTCAAAAATATTACGAGCTACGAGTTTACGTAGTAAGACTGACTAATTTAATTAACCCGAACATACGAAAAACCCGGACCAAATAACTGTTGAAATCGGGGGTTAATTGATTGTTGAAATCTGGGAGCTATACGTTGTGTTTTGACGTTATTCGGAAATACCGGATTTAGTAGTCATGAGGGTGACTCGTAGTGATATGATTATTCCCGAGCGTACGTCTGCCAAGGACGCCGAACGAGCATAGGTTTTTGCGCTACCTAGGTCTTGGTGTATGGTATGTTATTGGTGTGGTTTGACCATCCTAATGGTTTCCTTGGATAAACATTGTATGTTTAAATTGCCAAGAGCGATATGCGTGTTATAATGTATGCATGAAATGTTGTGTGAATTAATTACTTGTATTTTCTTGCATTTCCTTTTTATGCGCGAACGTCCTCTGGACTAATGCTATGTCGACGATAGATCGACTTATATAAATATACATACACGAGTATTAAGTGAAGTGGTCGTTAACTATTAAGTACGACAGAAATGTTTATTACATTAACCTAAGTAAAATACTTAGGTACGAGACACAACTATATCGGTCTCTAGAGCATGGATCTCAAACATGAATATCACCTAGATTACTTCTAGGCATTTGTGTAAGGCCTCCATGGCTGCATCATATAAATGAATTCTCCAACCTAAGATTATACCTTAGGTAGATGATTAAAGACTTAATCACATGATGGAGAGTAGAGTGTATGAGATGGAAATCCAGTTAGTTTCCGACTACTGGTTGCACATAGTGATCACTAGAGTTTAACACCCAGATCGGGTCTACTCTTGTTAAATTCCAACATACCTACATAGATCGTTGGTCAGAGTGTACTGTTGTTGGTACTAGCCTCCGACATTTAAGGATACCTTTAAATAGGCAAAGTGGAAGTCCCGGGATCTCCTGATCCTTGGCAATATGAGCACCTCGTGTGTACATGGGACGACTGTCCATTGTGAGTTAATTCGGGTTGTCCTAACATGACACCCGACAATGATTAATGATAAGTATGATGATGTATAAGGGCCTCGGAGGCCGGTTGTAAATATAACAATATATATACCATTCGCTATAAGCGTTTGTGCGTTTTGTTGTCGCACCGATTACTACTTGTTATTTATGTAAATGATGTTTGTGATTTGTAGTGAATGTATTGGTGTTTAATTATGTCATTTACAGTATTTGATAAAAACTGTAAAACGGATAACATGTATTCAATCTAATGCTAAGATAGTTAAAACGACTTAAGTGCCCAATAAGGTCCAAAATCATGCCTAGCATACTCAGTGTTTTGTTGAGCCTTTATGGCAATTATTTACAGGACGTTGATCGCGTTGAAGCCAAAGTGTGAGACCCCGGGTAGATAGGGCTTTTATTTTTGTTTACCACATTTATACTTCAGTTTGTACTACACTTAAACTTAGGTTTGTACTATAACACTGTTGTATATATTCGGGAATGTTTAGATGCTCACTTGTCGTCGGTTATGACTTTGGACTTAGTATGATGTAGTAGATAGTTATCTCGTTCATCACTGCGGATTATTATTACCGTTGTTATTTCTTTATTTTTCTGCTTCTGTACTTCTTTCTCATGGGTGAGTAATGGCATGTGACACCCGAGGTGAGGACATTGTCGTTTAATTACCGTTGCAATACGTTTTTAATTTATCTACGAGTGAGTTATTACAAGATTACCGAGTGGGGTGTTTACATAATCCCTTGTTAATTAAGGTAATTATGTTTGGGGTATTTCATGTTACATATGGTATCAGAGCCAGACCCAGGTCGGTATGCTATTAGTGTGTCTACAAGGGGGCTCAGCTCCGAAGGGGGGCGGAGTCTAACACCCAACGAGGGTTAGCTCAATTGAAGTGAAGAACGAATAATTCTTTATATGGGTGGGGATAACTCTACTTGTTGTGACGTGTTTGAAGTGGTGTATATGTTGACCTTCCGGAACAAAACCCCAAAGGGGACAATATCCACCATGGGCAGAGCTTTTCGCTTCTGCTGGACCACTTTTGTGTGACGCGTTTTGGGGCTAGGAAAACAAAACCGTGAGCTGTGGTAAAGTGGACAATGTCACAACAATTGGTACTTGGGCATGTTACATATAGTAATAGAGCCAGACCCAGGTCGGCGTGTCAGTGTGCCGCGTGGGCGCTCGGCTCCCAAGGGGGGTGGAGTGTAACACCCAGCGAGGGTTTGAAATACCCGGGAATTTGCAAGCTAGGAATAATATAGTGTATAATATGAATAATATGTCCGAGGTTAGTATTAGGGTGGTCCATGGAATTAAACGACATTCATTCCTAAGTTAATCTTCTCCTTAAAATAGTTACAACTATTTGTAACGTTTTGGCCTTAATAGGCTTTAGATACATTTCAGTTATTACTATTTAAATATCTTTATCTCCTAACTTCATTATGTTATTTAAACTTCAAGGTACCATTCTAGAATTTTCCTCCCAAACTTATTAATTTTAAATACTTAGAGTTCAAATTCAATTTGACTTTCTCCTTGTAGTTATTTGATTTCAAGAGTTCAAATCCTAATTGACTACTTAATATATTATTTATTAACTCTCCTCATTCTTCTCTCAATAATTATATTACTAGTTTTGACTTACCCTTTTAACGTGATTGTTCTTCCCTTCTGTTGAACTTTGAAACCATTTACAATATATCTATTTATTTTTAAATTACTTCCTTCCAAATAAATGTTTATTAATTAACTTCCTAGATATTTTATTCCTCATCCTCATCTTGTTACAACGGTTAACCACGTTCTTCTATTTCAAATTGTTGATTCATTAATTTATTTGTTATTAACTTATTTACTCCTATATAGATATTGCTAACAATCTCGATTCTCCTGCTGACTTTTCTTAACGATCAATAATTTCTATACCTTTTAAATATTTGCAATACTAGTGATAGAATTTCTCTTTTGGATATTTAATATCTTCTCTCCTTAAACATAGACTTTTATTTATTGAATTTATAATATTCCTCCTTGTTTTGCAATTATTTTTCTATTTAAAACATCAGTTTCCTCATCCCTCTCATCCTCAATACGCCGTTCCTGCGCTTATACTCTACATAAATTTTCACGCTCTTCAAACTCTTGGTGATTTCACGCTAGTTCCGTCGAGGTCTAATCAATTCCCTGGTGCCAGTTAGTGGATTGTTGGGTAATGTATTCTACCTAGTTTGTATAGTTATCTTACTCGTTGTTCGGCAATTTCTTATTGTTAATTTTGGTTACCTAGACGCCGATTACGTGGACGAGCGCTATCGATAGTCCGGAGCAGTTGGGCTCTTGAGGGATTTGGTTGTTCCAGGTAAATTCTATGCTCAATGTTGTTTGACTGCTGTTTTGTAAAACGATTGGGGAAAAGGTTTCGCTGTGCTTTTATGAACTCTCCGTTGTGGTTTGGAAATTTGGGATTGTTTCCCACGTTTTGGAATTGAGGAATTGGATTGTGCTGTGGATTTTGGTTCTAGATTTTGGGAGTCTTTCGCATGATGTATTCTATTGTTTGGGAGCCCATAGGTGCTCCCCATTATTATTATTATTATTTACGCTGCACACATTGTTACAGTTAAGCCCTTTGATCTACTCTATGTTACTACTGTTTCATAAGGGGTGTGCACACTTAAGGACTTAGGGTGAGGTGGTTGTTTGATGGTCCCATAGGTGACTGTCCTGGAATTGTTGTTTGGGGTCCCATAGGTGACCCCGTGTTTAGAATTGTGGTTATCTCCTGTTGAAAGCTCCCTACTACGGTTTTGTTGTTAATTATGATTTCTGGAAAATTTCTCTAATGTTCATCAAATCATTCTCACCTGATTGACAAATGACAATGGGTTTCTAAAACATATTTTACAGATTGAGGTAGTTTTTGCTCAGTTTTTCTTATTTGTGCGACCCTTTCTATGTTTTTGTCTATGTTTTATGATCGCAGGTATGAATGACTAAGTGTGGGGATCGGGACGGCGAATCACATAGTTTAGGAATTATGAGTTATTGAGACAATGTTTGAATTACAATGTTTAAGAGTTGTTGTGTTGTTTTCCAAGATTTTACACACTGGATGTTTATTTTGGCTTCCGCATAAGTTGAATTAACATTTGTTCTTGATGTTTATTTGGTTCATTAGCCTGAGCACCCAGGGAGTTTGGGTGTGGGCGGTAATGCCCTGGACGAATTAGATTTCCGCTGCAGTTGAGGTTTTGTTTTGGTTTATTATTCAAACTCACATTTTGAGGGTGTTAGAAATCCTTGTTAAACGAATCTAGGTATTGTTTTAGATGTGTTCATATGGAGTTTACAGCTTTAAATGTTGCTAACAAGTTTTGCTATCTGCTGATATTAACTCTTCCTGTGTTTATGGTGGTTTTTGCAACTCTGTTGCATTTCAAAACACACCTCGGGACGTGTCCGAACGTCCGTCCGGACTTCAATGTTTGGACATGCCCCGAGAAGATTATAAGAATTCTCTGTTTTGGTCTTGTCCGGACTTCTGTCTGAACTTCAAAGTTCGGACAGCATGCGAGGACGGGTTCGACTTGCAAGTCTTGACTTACGTCCGAACTTGCAAGTTCGGACCAACGTTTGGACACGCGCGTAAGAATTTTCAGGATTTTGAAACTCGACTTGTGGCCAAACTTCAAAGTCCGGACACAAGTTTGGACAGGTGCTTTTCACAGTTTTACCTTCTTCGGCTTGTGTCCGAACGTTCAATGTCCGGACACAAGTTCGGACCAATACCGTTTTGCACTTTTAGGGTCGTTTGAAGTCCGTTTTTGATTCTGTTTGTGCCGTTAGATTTGTATTTTCATAAGCTATCATTTGAGGTAAAAATTCAGGGTGTTACAAGGTGGTATCAGAGCCGTGTTTTCAAAATAAGATAAAATTTGAGTAAATCAGATTAAAAACTTGGGGGGATAAGCCGTTAGGAAAGTTATGTTGGATTATATTGTATATTGTGAGTTGTTGAGTTATATTGGATGTCTCTGTGTGGTGTTTGAACATTATACAGAGAGTATGGCTTACTAATTACACATATGTGTGAATTATATGTTGATAATTATACTCATTGTATATATACACGTTTATATCTGAATTGTCTACTTGTGGATTTGGGGTAGTGAGACTGTAGTATAACTAGGGGGGATCATTATGGGGGATTTAAGAACCTTTAAAATTTTGACTCATAATCAAGAGTCCTCCTTGAGTAGGGTAGACTGGCAGATCGATTGAACTTCTTCTACAACACCAGAAAGTCGAAGCAGAAGGACTACCATGGCCGCCAACGACCCAATGAGACAGCTCCAGGAGCTTGCCTTGAACCTGGGCCAGATTGTTCAGCGACAGGCTCAGCGAGACAATGTGCCAGAAGACTACACGAAGAGGATTGCCCACCTGAAGCCGACTGCATTCAAGGGAGAGGAGGACCCGGTACTGCTGGAGGATTGGCTGCGAGAGTTCGAAAAAATCTTTGAGGCAGTCAACTGCCCTGCTGATAGGAGAGTCAATGCCGTTGTTTACTACTTCAAGAGCGAGGCTGACATCTGGTGGTCTGCCAACAAGGACGCTCTTCTGGCGGGATCCGACTTTGGATGGGAAGCATTGAAGGAGGCCCTGCGAAGGCGATTCTACCCCGAGCATGTCCGAATGCAAAAATACCTGGAGTTCTCTGAGCTCAAGCAGCAGGCCCGGAGTGTGAAGGAATACCATCCAAGTTCTTGAGCTGGCGAGGTACGCACCGATGATGGTCCCTGATGAAGCATCCAAGGTGCAGAGATTTGTGGGGGGACTCAACTGGAGTCTCCAGGAGGCTTTGAGCATGCTGACGATACCTACCCTCCAGGACGCTTATGGAAAGGCTGCTAACCTGTATAGGTGCAGCAAAAGAGGAGGGAGGTCCAGGCGGGCCAGAAGAGAAAGATGGAGGACGTGGAGGATTCCCGGAGTCGTGATGACCGACATCAGAGGCCCAACCAGGAGAAGAGGTGGTGGCCTAACTCCGATGACCGGAGGAGGTTCGATGGGAGTCAGAGGAATGACCAGAGGAGGATTGATAGACCCCAGGGGCAGGTTCAGAGGGGGAGAGACCGGGCGAGACAGGCACTTCCACTGCAGGAGATGCCATAAGGACCACCCGGGGAAGGATTGTAAAGGAAACCTGGTGGCGTGCTTCCGGTGTGGCAGGAAGGGCCACAGAGCTTTCGAGTGCTTCCAGAGTCCTTAGGGAGGCGCTCAGTAGAGAGGAAATAGCGGAGATCGGACCTACAAACTAGCAGACTCCCAGCCTCGAGGTAGAGATCAGCACCAGAACTATAACCAGCGCGGGGATGCTCCCCAGCATGGTAGCGACGGGGGTGGAAATGGAGGCAACCGAGGCCAAGGGGAGAACTGGGGCAACAGTCAGGCTCCTAGGAGGATCAACGTCATGAGCCGGGCCGAGGCTGAGGCCGGAGCAGAGGTGTTAGCAGGTACCTTTTATGTTCATGGTACTTCTGCTCGTGTTTTGTTTGATACTGGAGCTTCGTACTCGTTTGTTTCTCAGAATTTTGTTAAGAAACTGGGTCTAGTAACTTGTAAGTCTCCTACCATAGGAGTATCTATACCCTCAGGGCGGGTTATCTCTTGTAATCATGTATTGAAAGATGTGGGGGTAGACATAAAGGGGGAAACATTTGTAATTGACCTGATCCAGTTCATCCTCCCCGACTTCGACATCATCCTAGGGATGGACTGGCTAAGCAAGTATAATGGAAAGATTGACTGTGGAGAGGAGAAGATCATCCTGAGAGGACCATCGGGCCAAAGACTCTCCTACAGTAGCACAGAGAAGAAGCCAGGAGTAAAGATAGTCTCAGCCATGTCAGTTCTCTCCTAAGTGAAGAAGGGATAGCAGGCATACCTTTGCCATGTCCAGGACCTGAGCCGAGAGCCAAGCCCATTAGAAGAGATTCGAGTGATTAATAGTTCCCTAACATCTTCCCAGATGAGGTTCCTGGCATGCCGCCAGATAGGGAGGTGGAGTTCAGTGTCGACCTAGTGCCAGGAGCAGCGCCTATCTCCAAGGCCCCGTACCGCATGGCGCCATCAGAACTAAAAGAACTGAAAGTCCAATTGTAGGAGTTATTGGAGAAGGGATATATTCGCCCGAGTGTATCGCCTTGGGGAGCTCCTGTCTTGTTTGTAAAGAAGAAGGATGGGAGCATGAGGCTGTGCATAGACTACCAGGAGCTTAACCAGATCACTGTGAAGAACCGGTACCCCTTACCATGAATCGATGACCTTTTTTATCAGCTCCAGGGTGCAGGAGTCTTTTCCAAGATAGACCTGAGGTCGGGATACCACCAGCTACGTGTGGCAGAGAAGGACATCCCGAAGATAGCTTTCAGAACCAGATATGGCCATTTTGAATTCTTGGTGATGCCCTTTGGATTGACGAATGCGCCGGCAGTATTCATGGACCTCATGAACAGGATATTTAACCCATATCTAGACCGGTTTGTGGTGGTATTTATCGACGATATCCTCATCTACTCCAAGGATGAGGAAGAGCATAAGAAGCACCAGAGATCAGTCCTGCAGATTATAAGGGAGCAGCAGCTTACGCCAAGTTATCTAAGTGCAACTTTTGGTTGGATCGAGTGGCATTCCTAGGCCACATCATCACCAAGGAGGTAATCTCAGTGGACCCGGCCAAGATCCAAGCAGTAAAAGAGTGGCCGAGACCGAGCAATCTGATAGAGGTTCATAGCTTCCTGGGTCTAGCGGGATACTACAGGAGATTTGTGAAGGATTTCTTGAAGATTGCTAGACCCCTCGCAAACCTGATGAAGAAGGTAACAAAATTTCAGTGGGATGATGACTGCGAGAAGGCATTCCAGAGGTTGAAGGAGAGGTTGACCACAGCCCCAGTGTTAACTTTGCCCTCAGGGACAGACGGATTTGAGGTTTTCAGCGACGCTTCCAAGTATGGTTTAGGGTGTGTCTTGATGCAGCACGAGAAGGTCACAGCCTACGCATCAAGACAGTTGAAAGAGTAGGAGACCAGATACCCGACTCACGACTTGGAACTAGCAGCAGTAGTTGTCGCCCTTAAGATCTGGAGGCACTACCTCTACGGTGTCTCCTGTAAGATCTACACTGACCACAAGAGCCTCAAGTACATCTTCACTCAGAAGGAACTTAATATGAGGCAGAGGAGATGGCTGGAATTGATCAAGGATTATGACTTGGAGATTCGGTATCATGAAGGGAAGTCTAATCTGGTGGCCGATGCTCTGAGCAGGAAGAAAAGCCATTCTGTGAATTCGATGTGGGTTATCCCAGACGAGTTGATTCGTGACTTCCAAAAGCTGGACCTGGAGGTGATGGAGGCTGGAGGAGTGGAGCGCGAGGTGAGGTTGTACCACATGAGTGTCTCTTCCGACATCTATTGGGAGATACTCAAATGGCGGCCTGGTGATGCGAAGCTAGAGCGTATCAAGGAGAAGATGAAGGAAGGGAAAGCTGAGGGGTTCGAGATCCACGGTGACGACAGCCTGAGATTCAGAGGCCGATGGTGTGTGCCTCAAGGTGTGCTGAGGTAAAGGAGAAACTGATGAGGGAGGCCCATAATACTCCCTATTCGGTTCATCCTGGTGGTGATAAATTGTATAAGGACTTGAAGAAGATGTTTTGGTGGCCTAAGATGAAGAGGGAAGTGGCGGAGTTCGTATCGAAGTGCCTTACCTGTCAGAAGGTCAAATTCGAGCATAAGAGGAGGGGAGGTTTGCTGCAGCCGCTGGATGTTCCGAAGTGGAAGTGGGACTCCATCTCCATGGACTTCGTGATGGGTTTACCACCAGCGAAAGGAGGAGTCGGCCAAATTGGCTGATAGTGGACCGACTCACTAAGTCTGCACGATTCATACCCATAAAGAAGACGTGGTCCATAAGTCAGTTGGTGGATGCCTACATCAAGAACGTGGTGAGATACCACAGGGTACCTGAGACCATTATATCAGACAGAGACTCGAGATTCTTAAACCCATTTCTGGCAGCAATTTCAGAAGGCGATGGGCACCAAGCTGAAGTTGAGTACTGCATTTCATCCAGCCACTGATGGCCAGTCCGAAAGAACCATCCAGACCTTGGAGGACATGCTTCGAGCATGTGTGATGGACTTCCAGGGCTCTTGGGCTGATATGCTGCACTTGGTGGAATTTTCGTACAACAATAGTTACCACACCAGCATCAAGATGGCTCCTTACGAGGCTCTGTATGGGAGGAAGTGTAGAAACCACTGTGCTGGAGCGACATCAATGAGACTGTTGTTTTGGGGCCACAATTGATTGAGGAGACCGTGGAGCAAGTCCGGATCATCCAGAGTCGAATAAAGGCAGCTCATGACAGGCGGAAGTCCTATGCCGACCTCAAGTGCAGACCGGTAGAGTTCGAGGTGGGAGACAGAGTCTTCTTGAAGGTATCTTCTGTGAGAGGAGTAACCAAGTTCAGGAAGAAGAGGAAGCTCAGCCCCAAGTGCGTGGGGCCATATGAGATCATAGCGAGGAATGGGGAGGTGGCATACCGTCTGGCGCTTCTTGTGAACTGGAGAAAGTTCACAATGTCTTCCATGTATCCCAGCTGAAGCGGTATGTTCCCGACCCTTCGCACGTGCTGCAGCCAGAGGTCTTGGAGCTGGAGTAGAACCTATCCTACGAGGAGTATCCCATCAGAGTCATGGATACTAAGACCAGAGAGACCCGATCGAAGTACACCCGCATGGTCAAGGTCTTATGGCCAAATCACCGGACGGAAGAGGCTACGTGGGAAGTAGAGGAAGAGATGAGGAAGAATTACCCATATCTCTTCGAGCAGGTAACCACTCAAGTCAGTACCTAATTTAGCAGTTTTCGCCTTATGGATGAGTTTTAGCTTCGAGGGCGAAGCTTTCTTCTAAGGGGGATGAGATGAAATACCCGGGGAGTTTGCAAGTTAGGAATAATATAGTGTATAGTATGAATAATATGTCCGAGGTTAGTATTAGGGTGTCCCAGGGAATTAAACAACATTCATTCCTAAGTTAATCTTCTCCTTAAAATAGTTACAACTATTTGTAACGTTTTGGCCTTAATAGGCTTTAGATACATTTCAGATATTACTATTTAAATATTACTTCATCCTCCTAACTTCATTATGTTATTTAAACTTCAAGGTGTTATTCTAGAATTTTCCTCCCAAACTTATTAATTTTAAATACTTAGAGTTCAAATTCAATTTGACTTTCTCCTTGTAGTTTTTGATTTCAAGAGTTCAAATCCTAATTGACTACTTAATATATTATTATTAACTCTCCTCATTCTTCTCTCAATAATTATATTACTAGCATTTTGACTTACCCTTTAACATGATTGTTCTTCCCTTCTGTTGAACTTTGAAACCATTTACAATATATCTATTTATTTTTAAATTACTTCCTTCCAAATAAATGTTTATTAATTAACTTCCTAGATATTTTATTCCTCATCCTTATCTTGTTACAACGGTTAACCACGTTCTTGTATTTCAAATTGTTGATTCATTAATTTATTGTTATTAACTTATTTACTCCTATATAGATATTGCTAACAATCTCGATTCTCCTGCTGACTTTTCTTAACGATCAATAATTTCTATACCTTTTAAATATTTGCAATACTAGTGATAGAATTTCTCTTTTGGATATTTAATATCTTCTCTCTTAAACATAGACTTTTATTTATTGAATTTATAATATTCCTCCTTGTTTTGCAATTATTTTTCTATTTAAAAACATCAGTTTCCTCATCCCTCTTCATCCTCAATACGCCGTTCCTGCGCTTATACTCTACATAAAATTTTCACGCTCTTCAAACTCTTGGTGATTTCACGCTAGTTCCGTCGAGGTCTAATCAATTCCCTGGTGCCAGTTAGTGGATTGTTGGGTAATGTATTCTACCTAGTTTGTATAGTTATCTTACTCGTTGTTCGCAATTTCTTATTGTTAATTTTGGTTACCTAGACGCCGATTACGTGGACGAGCGCTATCGATAGTCCGGAGTAGTTGGCTCTTGAGGGATTTGGTTGTTCCAGGTAAATTCTATGCTCAATGGTTGTTGACTGCTGTTTGGTTAAAACGATTGGAAAAAGTGTTTCGCTGTGCTTTTATGAACTCTCCGTTGTGGTTTGGAAATTGGGATTGTTTCCCACGTTTTGGAATTGAGGAATTGGATTGTGCTGTGGATTTTGGTTCTAGATTTTGGGAGTCTTTCGCATGATGTATTCTATTGTTTGGGAGCCCATAGGTGCTCCCCATTATTATTATATTATTTTACGCTGCACACATTGTTACAGTTAAGCCCTTTGATCTACTCTATGTTACTACTGTTTCATAAGGGGTGTGCACACTTAAGGACTTAGGGTGAGGTGGTTGTTTGATGGTCCCATAGGTGACTGTCCTGGAATTGTTGTTTGGGGTCCCATAGGTGACCCCGTGTTTGGAATTGTGGTTATCTCCTGTTGAAAGCTCCCTACTGCGGTTTTGTTGTTAATTATGATTTCTGGAAAATTTCTCTAATGTTCATCAAATCATTCTCACCTGATTGACAAATGACAATGGGTTTCTAAAACATATTTTACAGATTGAGGTAGTTTTTGCTCAGTTTTTCTTATTTGTGCGATCCTTTCTGTGTTTTTGTCTATGTTTTATGATCGCAGGTATGAATGACTAAGTGTGGGGATCGGGACGGCGAATCACATAGTTTAGGAATTATGAGTTATCGAGACAATGTTTGAATTACAATGTTTAAGAGTTGTTGTGTTGTTTTCCAAGATTTTACACACTGGATGTTTATTTTGGCTTCCGCATAAGTTGAATTAACATTTGTTCTTGATGTTTATTTGGTTCATTAGCCTGAGCACCCAGGGAGTTTGGGTGTGGCGGTAATGCCCTGGACGAATTGGATTTCCGCTGCAATTGAGGTTTTGTTTTGGTTTATTATTCAAACTCACATTTTGAGGGTGTTAGAAATCCGTGTTAAACGAATCTAGGTATTGTTTTAGATGAGTTCATATGGAGTTTACAGCTTTAAATGTTGCTAACAAGTTTTGCTATCTGCTGATATTAACTCTTCCTGTGTGTATGGTGGTTTTTGCAACTCTGTTGCATTTCAAAAACACACCTCGGGACGTGTCCGAACGTCCGTCCGGACTTCAATGTTTGGACATGCCCCGAGAAGATTATAAGAATTCACTGTTTTGGTCGTGTCCGGACTTCTGTCCGAACTTCAAAGTTCGGACAGCATGCGAGGACGGGTTCGACTTGCAAGTCTCGACTTACATCCGAACTTGCAAGTTCGGACCAACGTTCGGACACGCGTAAGAATTTTTGGGATTTTGAAACTCGACTTGTGTCCGAACTTCAAAGTCCGGACACAAGTTCGGACAGGTGCTTTTCAATTTTACCTTCTTCGGCTTGTGTCCAAACGTTCAATGTCCGGACACAAGTTCGGACCAATACCGTTTTGCACTTTTAGGGCTCGTTTGAAGTCCGTTTTTTATTCCGTTTACGCCGTTAGATTTGTATTTTCACAAGCTATCATTTGAGGTAAAAATCCAGGGTGTTACAGGGTTACCTCGATTGAAGTGGAGAACGAACCACTCTTTATATGGGGGGATAACTCTCCTTGTTGTGACGTGTCTAGAAAGGTGTATATGTTGACCATTCAGAGCAAAACCCCAAAGGGGACAATATCCACCATGGGAGGGCTTTCCGTTGGGCCAATCTTGTGTGACGCATTTTGGGGTTAGGAAATCCCAGGAACAAAAACGTGAGCTGTAGCAAAGCCGACAACATCACAACAGTGGGTACATGGGTATGTTACATATGGTATCAAAGCCAGATCCAGATCGGTGTGCTAGTGTGCCCACGAGGGCGCTGGGCTTCCAAGGGGGTGAAGTTTAACACCGAGCGAGGGTTACCTCCCACATCGACTGGAGTAAAGAATGAACCATTTCTTATATAGGTGGGGATACATCTTCTTGTTGTGACACGTCTGAAGAGGTGTATATGTTGACCCTCCGGAACAAAAGCCCACATGGGACAATATCCACCATGTGCAGGGGTTTCCGCTTCCATTGGGCCACTCTGTTGTGACGTAGTTTGGGGCTAGGAAACCCGGGGAACAAAAATGTGAGCTGCAACGGACAATATCTCAACAGTGGGTACTTGGGGATGTTACAGTACATTTTCTCATGGAATACAATCCAGGCATGAATCAAACAAAGATCACAAATAAGACAAGTAACGTCCGTCGTCAGAGCGAAACAAACTTGAACAAAGTGTGATGGAAGAGGTCATCAACAACCGTAAATGAAACTAGGCACTGAAAAATGCCACAAATTAGTCAACATAACAATCTGGTAGCAAGACGGACAATGAAGAGGAAGGTAAGACTCCTAGTTCACCGTAATTCAAAAGATCATAATGAGATTTTGGAAAGCGAGAAGGTATTAATAAGAAAGGTGTGAGTGAATTTGCACTTGAAGAGCTGAAAATGACAACAATGAGAGTTCAAATTACAAGGAGGAAGAGAAATAGAGCTCATCGCGATAACTAAGTTGAAGTAAAATAAACATATAAATCTATCACCCTAATTTGATCACATCCTTCCCTTTCTTTGTCTATTTTACTAGCATAATTTAATTTACCACTTGAAGCCCTATGACCTTAGCCACGGACTTGGATTGTAAGTGAACTTTTTTCTGGCGTGAACCGACACTACTTAAAAGTAGGTCGTAGCAATTAAAACATGCAGTTAAAATTAATGAATGAAAAGTTATAAGTCACTGGGTTCAAAAACATTTTATTAGGTAAAATTTTAAAATATTATCATATTAATGATTTTTGTTTTCTATGGAAAGGACTCTATTTGGCATGTTGTGTCACACTGATAAGGATTATGATGAAGCAAACTTTACACATAAATAAGAAAATCCACTTAGCTTTTTTGATGGGAGGATAAGAATATGTTTTGGTGTATATAGAAGAGGAACTTAATTATGTGCATGTATCCACATTAATCTATAACAAATAGGTAACTTATAATGTTTATAGCGTTGTAAATAAAATTAATTTAGTCACAAAAGTAAATACCGTTTATAATGTCAATTTTAATAATCGGCTCTAAAACAAGGAAGCATTTAACAAGAGACTACGATCGTAGAAGAGCCTTAATTGCCTTAAAATGAAGAAGTTGATTGGTTTCCACACTTTACAACAACAAAATAGGTGTAGCACAAGATTCAAGATATACAATACTATCTACACTCACCATTCAAAATAATCTCAGGGATTGTTTCCATTTTGATGAATACTTCATGTAAAAATGAGTCCGGAATTCCACCTCACAAATGATATTTGACAAATGATTTTGTTTTTTAGTGTGTCAATCATCCATTTAGAATTGTCAAAGGGAATGCATTATGACAATCTAAAAACAAGCCTCAAAATGGACACATCTCACAACTTCTCTAAGTTCAAGTTTTAGATCTTAACCAAATCGACCAAAGTTTAATTCGATAACTATGTAGGATAACTAAATCAGTCATAAAAAAGAAGAAATTATTATAACTGAATTTGGATAGGGGCGAACGCTGACAATGAAACATGCAGATTTTATAAATTCACGTTTTGAATCTCTACATAATGGGCAAAAAAAGTTATAAATGAATTTAGATAGGCGGGCAATCAAACATGTAGATCTCGGTAACTATTTTGGATCACAACAAAATGGACCTTATAAAGATTTTTATAACTCAATTTGGGTCGAGCCTTAAGCAGATGGGCAAACTTTGACTATGCATTACAATAAAGTCGACCCTTTATAAAGAAATTTTTGCAACTCAAGTTTCGGATCTAGCTTGGATCACAACAATATCAGCTAAGTATCAAACAGATATCTCATCAATTTACGTTTTGTTAAAAACGTAGATTTCGATAATTATTTTGGACCACTGCAGAACGGAGGTAGTTTAAAGAAATTTTATATAACTGAAGGGATAGGCGGAATTCATAAGTAAACGTTTGACATCTCATGTACTTCTATATCGGCCCATGTACTGAAATCTTTATAACTTAATTTGGGTAGGGGCCGCGCGAACGCAGGCCCCCGCTGCCACAAATTTTGACGTACACTCTTCCACTTGGGAAGATGTTAGACCGATGCATCTCCTAAGTGCAATGGAGACCATTGATCCAGGCCATGAGCCTTAATGATCGCCCATCGACCCCGTCCAGGTAAGTATGTTGTTAGGCTGGTGGGACTTCATTATTTGTATGCTCTTATCTGTTCTTCATTTCCAAGCTTAGTCAGTGTGGGAGGTGAAGAAACTTAAGGGAACCATCCACAGACAGCTCCGAGATACCCCGCTCTTCACCTTCCCAGCTCGTGGCTCCATCGTTTTTCTCCATCTTTTTGTTCTTATCGACCTTTCTTGTAAATCACCGGCAACAAGAGCAGCACATTTTACTTAACTGCTTGTAACCGAAATCAGAGATCTCTCTCTCTTATCCCAAAGAATAAACTTGGGTTTCCTTTCCTCTCGTCACATTGAGGGCGGCTGAACATGGAGTTGCCGATTTGGGTGACTGAGCTCTACCCTGGTATCTTCAATTGTGCACGCAATCTTTCTTTGTTGTAACAACCTTCATTGATAAAACCCCTCGTATTATCCCCCCTTCGCCTGAATCCCACCCAGCACTAGTGGCCCCTAAACCTAAACCAACAGTTACCTCGATTTTGGGTCTGGTAAGTGGTAAGTGAATGATCATGATAGAAGAGTAACAACAGGTGCTAGGATTCTAATTTCTAAAGCGTCATCATAGAAAGAGCAAGGTTGGGGTAAAGCTAGATAAAAGCTTGTAGTCAGCTCTGGTCAAATTTCCTCCCCGAGTGCCAGCCAGCCTGCTTTCTGCAATTAATTTGAGGCTAGGTTTTGAGTATTGGGTTTTTGGGTTTCGGATGTAAATAATTCGAATCTGTCACTTGGTCACAAAGTCTACACTGAGAATGACAATTAGCCGCATTGTGGTGCTTTGAAATATCTTTAGTTTTAGCACCACTGGGAATTATCTGAAATGCATGTTGTTGCTCTTCAAGACGGTTTTTGGGGATCATCCTTAATGTTCTTTCCCCTTCTTCCATTATTTCGAATCCTACTGCCAATAGGCAGAGCAATTGCAATGAACGACCTGAAACACTCAGTTACTTGCGTTGATTTGCAGACTCTGGCCCTGTGGTCTAGACACTGATGCAACATTTATATTGCTTCACCGGTCTGCTGCAATCTACGAAAATGGAAGAGCAGTATTTGACGGTTTGGAACTAATATTTATAGATGATACTGATGACTTCAGATCAAGCCACCATGAAGAACCCACGATTGCCCTGGTATATCTATATATGTATGTACTGAGATAGATTGTATGTCTGTCCAATACATTCATATGCTGCTTATGTGCTTCTATGTACAGTTACAGAGCTGTGATTCCAACTGATGAATGTACAATGCAAAAGGTTTCAGCTGAAATGACTATGCCAGCTAATGAATATTTTTGCTTTGCGGGTTTATTAGTACTCAGGCTTTGTTCTCACTGAACATTACTATAGGAGTCCTATGAAGATTATTTCTTAATGGGATCCACTAGTTTACCGTTGAGAGCAGCGTTGGTGGACGAAGCCTTAATCGTTTCTTTAACATAGTGATGTTTATTATTTTTAAATGTCCTTCAAATTGGGTTGTTGAGTAAAGCTTGTGTTATCTATATTCATAACATACTAACATAGTTGAATACAGAGTTCATATCACATTTGGGGATGTTAAATTATCAAAAAAGAAGAAAAGTTTATTTTTTTTGTAGAATTATGGTGCAGTTAACTTTGATGCTATGCTATCTTACAAATTCATATTACATGTGATGCTTAGCGTGTTTGATCAGTACCACTAGCTTACCATTAGTGTGATCCCAGATCATCTATCTGAATAAGTAGTAGAATAATATTAAGTAATATTATGGTCGTTAACTTGAAGGAAAGAAGGCATAAATACCATTGTTGTTAACATAATGGTTCGAAAGTGTTACAAACTACAAAAATAAAATATTAGTAATACAAGATATTTATATAAGAATCTTTTTTCTTGACTAATAAAAAAAAATATTCACAATATATCCCTAAAAATTTCATAATTTGTAATATTCCCCGATTTCAGAATTTGTTCTTTATATACCCCTAAAACAGTTTTGAAATTCATAATATATCTCTAATCCGTGAAAAGATCCTGAATAACCGACTATTTTACTGCTGACAATCATAATATACCACTTTTTTATTCAAAGACATTTTATGAAATTTTACAAAAAATAATTGAAAATACTACAAAAATAAAAATCATTTCTAAACATACTTAAAATTAATAAATTGTAAAAAAGATCTAAAACATATAAAAAACTGAAAAATAAAATTAATAATGCTTAAATATTAAACATAAACAAAAGTTCAAACAAATTAATATTTTTCTTCTCATTATTTTACTTTCTTTGACTATTTATCAGTGTTCATCTCTATTAAAATATTTGCAGTTATGATTAGATAATAATTAAATATTATGTTATAAGCATATATATGTCAGTTTATAGAAAAAACTAATCTGAGGAGTTGTGTATAATTTTAATTATTCATCTTTCATTGGATTATTTTTGTTTATAAAGTGACATATATACAAGTGTATTATATGGTAATATATAATCATTGTCTAACCATAGCTACAAATATTTTAATGAAATAGAAAACTGATGAACAGTCAAGGAAAGTATAAAAACGAGAAGAAAATTTTAATTTGTTTCAAGTTTTGTGTATATTTAATATTTAAGAATTATTAATTTTATTCCACTTTTATAGAATTTTTAATTTTTTTATAATTCTATTAATTTTGTAAATATTTTTTGTAAGTACTTATATTTTGTAGTTTTTAAATATTTTTTGTAAAATTAATAAATGCTCTGAATAAAAAAGTGATATATTGTGAATTTGAAACATGATCTACAATGTTAGGGATAAAAGTGATTATTCAAGGTCATTTTACGGATTAGAGGCATATATTGTGTATTTCAAAAGTTTTTTGGAGTATATGAAGGATGTGGTTTGAAATTAGGTATATTGTAAATTATGAATTTTTTAGGAATATATTGTGAATTTTCCTTTAAAATAAAAAGATAATTCTTCATCATTTCATCACTAAAATATTGGCCACTGTATTTAAAATTTTAAATAATGGGATTATAACTTTATAAGAATCAATTAATAGTAACTGGAATAATCCAATATGTATGAGGCTTTTGTTCAATTGTGGGTATTACAAAGGACTTAGATGTATTTGTAACAATCTGTGACCATAATGAAAAACGGCTATTTGGTGTAAAAATTACAACACCCATAGTAGTGCTCTCTATTCTTTTATTTTTTGTTAATTTCGTAGATGTTGAAATACACTATTTGACGAGCATCATCTTCTAAATTATAAGGATGCTTGATTTCGCTCAATTAGCTCTAGTAGAAGTTCATCCACGTTAATTGATAGAGTATTTCAATAATAAGCACCATGACAAAGCTGAGTCAATAAAGCTTGAAGTTTTGTTAATTTCCAGGCTCTAGTGGGGGCCACGTTGAATGATATTCCCTTAATATGTAGGAATCATCATCAAGTATCATCTAGAATAACAATGATATCATCTCGAATAACATGACTTGACTATTTGATTCGACTTAGTCATTCTTCTAAAAAGGTTGAAAAGATATCAAAAAGTCTAATAAACTAACTACTATAGTTGATGTTTTGTGACATGTAAATAAATACTTTTACTAGTGCCCTGTTCGTTCACTGCGATTAAAAAATGAGAGAATGATGCGGACATATTATCTGTTTATGTGGGTCAAGCTTAATCTGCACATTAATGTAGAACTTTATTTAAGCCGTTCGACAGGGGCGTTTAACATCCTGAAGTAAAGTAAATGCGTTTTGTCCTTATTTTTAAGAAGACAGCTGGGGCAAATACTTGTCTTCTTCTTCTCCGATTCTCCACTCGATCTCAGTTCCATTTTCAGCTCACGAAGCTCACAAATATCAGCAGCTATCAGTCCCTCCATGGCGTCCAGTGAAAGTACAAGAGTACTGAGCCAACACTTGAATATTGTAGAACCCTAACCATGGAAATCGAAGAGATTAGGGTTAAATCAGAGACAAAGGTTACATAACTGATCGAGTAGCGTCTGGAGTCTGTTTGATTCGCTAGAGAAGAAGGAACTTGAGTTCGCCTAGAGTAACGTCTGGAGTCTGTTTGATTCGCTAGAGAAGAAGGAACTTGAGTTCGCCTGGAGTATCGTCTGTTCGATTCGCTAGAGAATTAAGAAAATGTGAAGTGGGAAACTGAGTCTGCAAGCGTGAGCGTCTATTCTGAAATGGTTGGAGTTTTCTTTGACTAGCTTGAAGAATACTATTTTTGTAGTTCCTGATTAGAACGAATGTAAACTCTCACCTCAGTGGTTAAGTCCCAAGTCTAGCAGTCTGAGGTCTGGTGTTCAAATCTCACTAAACACACGAAGTAACAAAGGTTCTTTTTTTTTCTCTGTCAGAACCTAGACTTCGACTATAAACAAACAATAAACAGGCAACTAAAGGATCGCCCTATTTGTATGTCTGAGATTAGAACGAGCTGAATTTATGTCAATTAACAACCGGGGCAACAAAAAAGTAGTCGCCCTCGTTGAGCTCATCAATGACAACAAGTATTTTGTCTCGTTAAGTGTAGCAGACTAGCAGCCCATCAATATAACAACCGGGGCAACTCATTCAGTCGCCCTCTTTAAGTAGCTCAATGCCAACAAATATACAGGTCGCCCTCTTTGAGCTCACCAACGACAACAAAATATTTAGGTCGCCCTCTTAAAGTTTACTAATGTTCCTGTGTTATGCGCATGACAAAATAACAACCGGGGCAACTAATGTTATCGCCCTCTTTGAGTACACCAATGACAACAAGTATATTGGTCGCCCTCTTTGAGATCACCAATGACAACAAATATATAAGTCGCCCTCTTTGACATAAACAAAGAGAGCAACATCGGTGTGCCTTGTTAGATTTCATCTTTCAGGGCATATATAATGCTGCCTCTTTGATAGTATACAGATTGCCCTGCTAGATCAATTATGTGTAGTGAACTTCTGCAAAGTATAAATTGTACAACCGGTTGCTCATATCTTTGTTTTTTTTCTACGATTGCTATCCATATTTTATTGTCATTTATTACGTCCATATATCATTTTGAATCGAGTTAAGGTATATTAATTTAAAAGCTGTCACTGGACGCATAGTGTGTTTTATTAATTTTATCATGGTTGTTTTAAGATGCAGATAATATTCATTGTGTATATTTAAGTACATGTAAGCTAATCTAATTTTCAGTAAATAATAAAATTTGTTTATGCAAATGCACTCACCTACGGGAGAATATTGTTTCGTTCACCTCTGAATATGGCTTTGATCAAGATTTTCATTTTATATAAATTACAACTTGTAACAGTATATATGATTTTATGTTGAGTGTTATATACACAAATTATATTTTGATTGTGGACATAATCATTATGCTTCTGTTTTGTGAAATGATAGGTTTTGGGACCTAGTGGATTGCTTTATGAGCCGTGGATGACTGAGTCGAGTTATTCCGTAGCGCGCTATGTAAGACGCCCTTGGTATCTGTATCACGGGCATCCCCCGTTCTGTATCTAGAGTCGACGGACTCATTCTGTATCTGGAGTCGACAGACTCATTTTGTTATCTGGGGTCTTCAGACCCGTTCTGTTATCTTCTGACCTATTCTGCATGCTCTGAACTAGGGTCCCTTAAAACTCTGTTTCTGATAACGTTTTGATGTGTATAAGATTCTGATTTGCTTATGTTTAGCTTTGAGTGTCGGCAGCTTCTGACATGAGACCCTGCTTTGTGCTTTATCTCATTCTGTGAGTGTGGCTTCAGCTTTGTTTTGTCTCCTCTGTTTTGTCAACCTTGTTTATGGTTTTCGTTTTGCGAAGATTAGATTTGTATTGCAAATGAGCTTTGTAAGGAAACTATGCTTATGTTTTGTTTCCTTCTTCAGATAGTCTATGCAGACTTACGATTTCTGAAAAGCCTTATGGTTTCTGTAAAAGTTCTCCATTGTTATGCTAACTTTGCGACCTCTGTTTCACTCTGCTTTGCATTTGACTTCGTATCATTTTGAGGTGCTTCCATTTGATTTTGATTATGAATCTGATTTACCAACTTATATCTATATAAGCTATGTTCTGTAAAAATATTTTGAGCATGCTTATGCTGATGAAGTTTATCACTTACTGAGTTGTGGTTTACCACTCCTATTCATTTAACATTTTGCAGGTTTTAGCTCTATTTGAAGGCTTCCACTTCTGTTCTGCTTTTAGTTTTACTGCGTGAGCTTTGTAATCGTTTTTGGCTTCGTAGCCTTTGTATTTATTTTAGGCTTCTCCTTTGTAATTCTTTTGGCTCTGCTTTGTAATTTGTGACCAGTGTAATCGTTATTTATGTAATAGAAGAGCATTTGTACCTGTTTGGGACTCGTTAGAGGGTAGCCTTGCATGTCTTAGGTAGTAAGCGTGCGGCGTGTGACGGTCTCAGAACCAAGGTGGTTTTGGGGTCGTTACATTTAGTGGCATCAGAGCCAGGTTTGGTTTTCATTGGGTTTGTAGGTGTCTACATGTTACGCTCAGGGGCGGAGCTAGAAATTGAAGTTGAGGGGCATGAACAAAATATAAAAAGTTAGGGGGTCTTTTATCAGAATTTTCTAAAAAAAATTTTTTTACACTATAATTTTATGTAATTTAGCAAAGTTGGGGGGTGTGTTGTACCCCCTATCCCCCCCTCTGTCTCGCCCTTGTCTACGCTTCCGTGTCTTTGCCTGTTATATGGTATGTGTTGACTATTGCGTGATTTGTCTGCTATCTGGTGTATGTTTTGTGTGTTTGCTCTATGGTTGTCCGCGATCAGAATAGCGCAGCGTAGTGTTTGTCTGTGTGTATTCTGAGTTTTGAGTGTGAGTCTAAGGGAGTCGGGTCCTTTGAGAAAGGATGCCGAATGTGAGTTTCAGTTTTGAGCTTCACTGATGTGTTTGTGTTGTGTGTTAGTCAGATGTGTTTGGGCTGTGTGATGTGAGCGAGAGGTGTGCTTGGTTCTTTGGATGAGAACGTCTTCCAAGAGTTGAGAGTTGTCTGGCTTTTAGGCTGAGTCCTTAGAAGTTTCTGCTATGTTCTTCTATCCGTCAGCAGCGAGTTTGAGTGTTGTTCCTGTTCCTTCAGGCTTAGCCTTTAATAATCTTCTACTTCGTTTCTTCTGTCAGTTTTGAGAGTTAGCTTTTTGTGAGTTTCGAGCTTCTGAGAGGAGTGAGGTTCCTTCCGTGTGTATTCGTGTTTGTAGTATTCTTGCACTGGAAGTGCATTTGTTCGTATTCTGAGTTTCATTGCATTTCGAGGATGAAATTCTTTTTAAAGAGGGGTATAATGTTGTGCCCCAATTTTTCTTTCTTTTCTTTTCTTTCTTTTCTTTTGTTTTTGATTTATAAGGGGAGTTTATGACAATTCTAATTGTTATTATATTAGATTCGGGAAGAAGAGTCTTCTGTTTTGATTTTATTTATGTTAGTAAAAGAATTACTAACTTCTTTTTTTCCTTTCCTTATTTTAATTAATTATTCTTACTTCTTTCTTTTATCTTATTTATTTTAAGTTAAGGAAGGGAGTTTCTAGTTTTTTTATTTTATTTCCTCCTCTTCCTCTCTAACTCATTGACGACGGTCTACACGCTCATTCTTCCTCTCCTCCTTGTTTCTTCTCTCCAAGTAAACTTCCTCCCTTTGCATCCTTCTCATCCAATCTTTCTCAAGTCAGTCAGTGGTTTTTGAGGTTTGTAAATGTGGATTTTCGATTCTGTTTCTCGTTGAGTTCTTCTCTCTCCTTTTCTAATTTTGATTTGGGAATTCTAGGATTCAGTCGAGAGTTTGTTGTTCGGGAAGGGATTCAAAGAGGGCGATGTGTGGAGTCTGTAGAAGAGATTTGCTTTGCGTCAGATGTGAGGTAGGTGGTAGATGAACTCGGTATAGTTGTGTTCACCCATGGGGATTCTAGATCTTGTTCCGTTTCTAAATGTGTTTGCTTTGATATTTGATTTTGACGTGAATCTGGATCGATTTTGATTTACGTTTTCACTCCGCTTATACCTCATGGTATTTTGTTTGACTGCCTACTTTGATATGGAAAGTGATATGTTAATTATAATTTTGACAAATAGATACTCTTAATTCGGTGAGTATGCCTTTGATATAGTGGGTTGCTACTACTCTCGTTCTGATTTTGTTTTCCTGTTGATGTTCATAACTATATATATAATTCACAGTTTTCCAAGTGACAACTATCATCGTATTCTTTGTTTATACTCATTAGAAACTATATATTTATAATTAGTGTTTTCCGATTGACAGCTTCTGTAGATGATAAACGGATTCGATTTGGGTGCGTTTGTAAGCATTTAATTCATTTTTTTTACAATTTGTTTTGTAATAATTTCAAATCAAAACCATATGATTTTAACGACATATAATTGTGGCACTTATTTTGTTTTGTATTTATATCTGTCATCATTATGGTTTGAATTGTTTTCGGAAGCCGGTTATGATGAATTGTAATGGCGGATCTCAACTTTTAATTAATTATTTGATGTGCAAGTGCATATATATACGTATATATATGTATGTAATTAATAAGATTCTTTTCCTAGACTTATATATACTTGTGTTTGTTTATAACCGGACGTGTTAAAATCTCTATATTTTTGTAAGCATATTAAAGTAGTTACTGATTCTGTAATCTTTTGTTTTATTTATATATTTTCCTTATTATCTTTAGTTTTATAAATTTGTCTTACGGTTTCGATTTTGTTTCTCATCACTTATCGATTTGATATGGTTAGATATGTCTGAATGTGTTCATTGAAGATTATAGCCTTGTTTTATTTATTTATTTATATTATTATTATAATCAATGTTACAATGATGAGCATTATTTTGTTCGATTACAAATTTACTTTTATGGTTTGTTTGACAAGTAATATGAGACGGTGCTTATATATATAATACGATGATCTTCTTTTCTTAGGGGAAGCGTCGGTTTTACATAGTATTAATATTATATATACGTCTTTGGGGGTTGCTATTCGCAGTACAAAATTACTAATCACCGTAGTACAAAGTTTTTTTAAATCATTTTAACGTTGTAAACATGTAACAAAGTGTGGGTGCAGCTTTTTTTTTCGTTAATTGACACTCACTTGTGATTTAATTAAAGAAGTTTATACTTGATGAATAGTGATTTTACTAAGTGGAGTACAATTTTTTTTTTGGCCAAACTATCGGAATACATTGCAATGTGTTAGGGCACCCGTTTTTGTTCAAGAAAATAAAAATTGATATCTATAACAGTTTTTCCAGTCATTTCACTTTTACTAACATGTAGTACAAAGTTATTTTTCTATCGAAACTTTCCGTTGGATTGTATTATGGTGATATTTTTTCATTGAATAATGCAAATGGACATTTGAAACAACTTTCATTGAACATCTTGAATCACAACTAGGTTACATAACATACTACAAGATGACATTTGATGTAAAGCCATCTTTAGGGAAAAAACATAATTGATATTATCAATCATCATTACTACCAACTGACTCATCACTCCCGCCTTCATATGAATTGGAGAGTGATTCGAGTTCCCACAAAATGGAACTGTCATACACTTCATTGCTTGCAACTGACCCCATTGAAAAATCATTGTTTTCTTCATATGAATCTGGGAGTGATTCTACTTCCCACAGTATTGAACTCTTATACACCCCACCCAGTCATTACTTCCAATAGATTCTTCTTAGTTGTAGAGTTCATGCTCGTGGAGTGATTAACTCTTCACCATTGAAACATCACTCTCTTCTGTATCGGAAGGGGATTCATGCTCCCATATGATAGTAGAAGTGTTTTTGGAATTTGACTGGTTGTGGAGTGGTTCATTCTCCACCATTGAAACATCACTCTCTTCTGTATCGGAAAGGGATTCATGCTCCCATATGATATTAGAAGTGTTTTTGGAATTTGATGAGTGACTCATGATAATGTGAATGGGTTGTGAATTTGAAGGAGTTGGTGGTGTGGAAATATGATTTGTAAAGAATCAGTAACAACTATACTCCTTTTATTGAGAAAGCACAAGCTCCATATTTTTGCTTATAACATTGTGCTTGTGTCTGATAGTGACTCTGTCCTTAAAGTTGATGCTGAAGCTAATAGTGACTGTGTCCTTACAGGTATTCCCTATAAAATTGTGAAGTGTCATTTTGTACCTTGTATAGTCCTTACATGGTGGTTTTGTGTGATCATGTCTAATAGTGATTGTGTCCTTACATGTAATGTTGAAGCTAAATACCCATGTAAGAAGGTACATACTTGTATTCCCCATAAAATAGAAATGTCATTGCGTACCTTCTGTAGTCCTATAAGGAATCTTATGGTTTGGCATACCAGAATGCAGTAGCTGTGTAATAACGTAAAAGCATGTCATCCCTTTTAAAAATAAGCAATTTACACACACATTTACACACACACACATGAAGACACTAATTGAGCTCACTCGTGTCAAATTAAGACACTAATTGAGCTCACTCGTGTCAAATTAAGACACTAATTGAGCTCACTTGTGTCAAATTAAGACACTAATTGATCTCACTCATGTCAAATTAAGACATTAATTGAGCTCACTCGTGTCAAATTAAGACACTAACTGAGCTCACTCGTGTCAAATTAAGACACTAATTGAGCTCACTCGTGTCAAATTAAGACACTAATTGAGCTCACTCGTGTCAAATTAAGACACTAATTGAGCTCACTCATGTCAAATTAAATCACGACCTGGCTCAATCAGTGATTTAATTTGACATGAGTGAGCTCAATTAGTGTCTTAATTTGACACAAGTTTTCGCATTTTGTATTTTCAATATTTTGTCATATAGTTGAGTGATTTCGAGATCTAAGAAACCTCCTATACATATCAAAATATATTTTTACGTATAAGAAGTAATAATCATGATCATTTCCTCACAGACAATGTAACTTAGGATTAACAAAGCGTTTAAATGACTGTTGCTCAGAATGAACCCTATCTTTCGATTCTCTGATGCATGGGGTTTGAATTATAGGACATTTGTTAGGAATTTTTACATGTAGATATTCAGTTCTCATGACATAAACATTGGGTTTATTTAGCTTGGTAGAATGGCTCAACATATAGCGTTCTTTGGTTTCATATAGCGTTTTTCGGTTTCATGTAATCAACATATACCGTATTACTAAATTAAGAGGACAACTCTGAAGTCTTGGATTCATTCGTGTATTTCACGAGTTGGTGCGGCTCACCCTGGTGTCGGACACGAGTTGCTCAACCTCATCTCGGAAACAAACACGAACTGGTGCGGCTCACCCTGGTGGCGGACACGAGTTGCTCAACTTCGCCCCTTCTATCGGGGCGAGCTAGTGTTTTTTTATAATAAATATTTTAAATTTATTAAAATAATTATAAATCATGACATATTAAAATTAACAAGTACTAATAAAACAACTCAAATATTAAATAAGAGAATGACAATTATAAAGTCAAGAGTTACAATAATGTTTAATTCTTTTAAGAATCTCATATTTCTTATGAGTTTTTAAAGTTTGACCATCCTGGTCAATGGGGATGACTAGGAAGGTCAAAGTTGACAAACTCATAAGAAATATGAGATTCTTAAAAGAATTAAACATTATTGTAACTCTTGATTTTATAGCCATTCCAACCTTCCTTATAATAATTTACTTAGACTCTTTATGTCTAATATTTTATAATATATGGAGCCCATCTCTAAATACATCAATTATAACTTAAACATATAATTGTAACACTCCTTAGAACAAGTTAGGATTATAATATGCTCAAGAACTCCCTTCCTGAACCGGTTTTTATGTAGGTAATAAACTGGTGTGTTTGACTTGTTTTAGGGGAGGATGATGCTACTCTGTACCTTTAGCATCTATATCGAAGTGAGAAGCAAGTTGGATAGATTTCTTAGATCTAAACTAACAAGATAAGTTATGTATAAGTTTGGGTGTTAATTTGTGTCGTTGGAGTAACCGAAAATGGGAGGAAGTTTTATAGGTTGTTTTCTTTGTGTTTTAAAGACCATTAAGGTTGATTATACTTATAACTAGTTGTAGGATCTACTGATCTGGCCGAGCTCTGTAGCTCCAGTTACGATATAGAGGGTCAGAGTAGCCACCACGTGGGGCATGTGGAGGCACAAACTTCTGCTGCTGGTAGCTATCATGACCACCGTGTGGAGCATGCAGAGGCATAGGGTTATGCTGGGGGTAACTATCATGACCCCCGGACCCCTCCGGATGTTGCAGTAGCCGTTGACATGGACATCGATGAGGAGGATACTGAGGAGACAGATGAGGATGAGGGCCTGGATGAGGACCCTGATCATGAGAGCATGACTGATGAGGAAGCTGCTCTCGCTATGGAGCCCGTTATTCCCACATTCTGGAGGCTTAAGGAAGTGCCAGTACCCGGTGGTCCACTACTGACTAGTGTCATTACTAGTTTCGGGGGCATGTCGCCAGTGACCTTTGGTCAATGACTAAGGTATGTACTGTCTTATCTTTCACTTTGGCAAGAAGATTTAATTATTTCTTCATGCATGTGTAAAATTTGTGGTAGTTATCTAGGACCAGGGTGTTTTGGGATTTAAACCCCAAAACCCTATAATCACGAACTGGCCGTTTAGCGGGGTTCCTTGCAAAAGGGCAAGGAATATGATCATGCACTCAGGGTTGGATCATCTGCTAGATGTCACATGGGGTTACAACAACATGTCATTGATCTCAGCCTTTGTGGAGAAGTGGTAGCCGAACACTAATTCTTTCCACATGCCTTTTGGAGAGATGACGATCACACTTCATGATGTGTAGCAGATACTGAGGATCATAATCGTTGGTCATCCGGTTGTGGGGAATCCGTCAAACAGTGAGCTTAAAGAGATGATGGCTACGTTGTTAGATTTTCAAAACAGCGTTGAGCAGATGACAAAATTCATGTGGCATACTGGTGCTATTCAGATATTCCACTTATAGAGTGGTGTTCGACCGGGCAGAGGGTACCTATGAAGGAGGTGTGCGGTTGGCTCTACTATGCGATTGGTACTACCATTTTTGCTAACAAGGGGCATTCACGCATAAGTCCTCTACCATTCTTGTAACACCCCAACTACAAACACCATACTTAACAGCATTTAGCAGTGGAATTACAACTCAACACTTAACCTAATCCACGGGTGTTACACGCCGTTAGCCACCCACGTGGCTAACAAGGCTAATACATACATATTGTACCGGTCTGATGGACTAGATTACCGAGTGCTAAACTTTACATTTACAAATTCGTCATACACCGAATACAAATGCAACCACAATCCAAACAGTACCGAGTTTAATACATTCCATCATCGGCATCACGCTAAACTAAGTACCACCCATACATAAACAGTTACCCCGTCCTACTCTCGAACGGCTGCCAGCTCCATTGTACCTGAAAAGTATGGGGGCCCCCAAAGGGGGTTAGCACCTTTGCTGGTATGGTAATCGAGCAGCCCACATGCTACTGGGCCACGCACAACTAATTGTCGAGTGAGCATGCAGATTATTTATTAAGGCATGCAAGTAAACAATAAACACGTAACATGCTTATAGGCATACACAACCAACCAATGGGTTACGACTAGCAAAGTCAACACATCATCACTTGTTAGATTATGTACACTTTACTTAAGGTGTGTCGGATTAAATATGGGTCCGCACACCAACACACATAACATTACATAGATGTGTCGGTATTAATATAGACCCGATCACACCAATACACATAACATTACATAGATGTGTCGGTATTAATATAGACCCAATCACACCATACACAATTTCCCCTAGCTCCAATAGTGATGAGATAGGTAAGCCTTGGTTAAGCTTGTGGGCGGTTGCAATCCAAGGAAGGAAAACAACCTTAACATAACAGTAGTCCCCCTAGCCCCGAATAATAGGGAGGTAGGTAAGCCTTGGTTAAGCTTGTGGGTGGTTGTAATCCAAGAAGGAAGAACAACCATAACATAACAGAGTGGGAGTTAATTCAATTATAGATGTCAACATCCCAAACAACACGCGCGACCGGAACGACCGGATTCCTCACCCCCATAATATATACATATTAGTTAGTAGTTCCTTTATGGAACTTATCACAACATGGCACCATATGGTGTTATAAACTTGGTTAATCACACACAAGGGAGGTAATCTCCCATTCGACAAACATGGACAACAACATTCGTTAAACAACGATACATTAACAAGGCAACACACAACACCCCATAACCACAATATACAACTAAAGCACGGATAGCCGCAGTTAGAACGTTCCCGTGGGTTGGGACGTTTAATCCGAATACCGATCTCTTATGTGATCCTAGCGTCGGTTAGCTACGGTTTATCACATAATTAAGGTTAAACGGTATCGGAATCATTCACGCCACATTAATGAATTACTGTAAACCCATTTCATTCTTTATCTTGCAAGGTGGCAAACATACAGAAAAACACATAGGCATACAAGCCGGTGTAAACCCGGTAGGACACATGTTGCAAGAAAACCATACCTTACACCATGGGTTATCTACCTTGTTCCCGAGGATTTACTCCAACGCATCAACTCACGCTCCCCGGGTAGTTTCCGAAACAACTGGTATTATTATTAAAACGTTTTATTAACAACAAGATCTTACGGTATGTAAACTTCTATTACTCCCGTACTTACCCCGTTATCTCGTTATTTCGGTTTAACTTTGTGTACTTAAACTCACAATTTTTCTCACATCAAGCTAACACTTGTTTACACTTTTTAAGGCCTTTACATGTCACCAAACAAAGCCTAAACATCATCTAAAACCATTACCATTCAATCCCCCATCATTAGGAGGCTTAAAACAATTTTTTTCTTCTTCTCTGGTCTGGACCGCCCCTCTGGGGCGGTCCCAGGGGCGGTCCACAACAGAAGCTACACGGTTTTTTTTCTTCTCTTCTCTGCACTGGACCTCCCCACAGGAGCGGTCCCTAGGGGCGGTCCAGAACAGACCCCATTTAAAAACTGTTTTTCTACACATTTTGAACTCCAAATTCACCCCAATTTTTTTCCACTTATTCCACAATCTTTCCACATGTTTCCTACATGTTTAAACACCTTAAAACATGCATTAAACCTCTCCAAATCTTTGGTTTAATCCACCACCCAATTCTTGCTCAAATTCAACAAATCCAAATTCTCACACTTTGTATTTCTACACTCTTTTGCATTTCTTACTTCTTCTTGCTTGTTTCTACCTCCCATCAAACTTACCAAATCCATCAATGACCAATACCAATCATTCCTACATAAACACACTTCTAAAACCCACATTCACTCCATGTTTCACAAGTTACAAACACCAACTCTTTTTCTTGAAATTCCAAGTTGCCAAGCATCATTATGCTACAGATTTTGCACTCTCTTATCTCCATTCTCCATGTACCATTATAAGGCTATTAAACCACTCTACTCAACACTACAAACACCTAAGTCCTCCCATTCACCAAGCCATCATCAAAACACTCATTTCCTACCAAATTTCGCCATAACCTCCCCTTAATTTTAACATGTTCCACACATTACTTAGCTCACCAAAGCACTCCAACCATCAACTCATTCAAGGCACTATCCCACACATCAATTCCATCATTTTAACAACGATCACCTCAATGTACATAACTTTTAAAGCTTGGCTCTAAGGCCCTTAAACAACATTAAATTTAAACACTGAATTTCCTCATAATAATAGCAACACCTGCACTACACTCAACATTTATAATTGCACCAAAACAACAAAATTTCCTTAAAACACCACATAAGCTTAAGGTGAGTTATTCATCTTGGATTTTCTTCCAAAACTTTCCCATCCCAAGTTCTACAATAATCAAAATAAGCATTAAGGTGAGTTTATTACCTTAATCTCACAATTCCTTCTTTTCTTTTCCAACCTTCACCTTCTCTCTCTCTTGCCCAAATCGGCCAAATGGGGGATGGAGTTGTCAAACTCCATCCCAACACCCAAATTACACAAGAAGGGTATAATTACACTTCTAAGCCTTCGGAACACATTAATTCAATGAAAGACTTAAATTGTCATGAGTTAGGGTTTACCTTTGGAGCTTTTTAAGAGGGGTTTTCACCCTTGAATCAAGAAGGGGATTCCACCACCATTGGAGAGTTGAAATGAAGCTCAAAAACAAGGAGAAAAACAAGGTATCAAAGAGGGTAAAATCGGCCAACACCATGAGTGGAGAAAAATGAGGTTTTCCTTGGAGATTTTTACCTTAGGAGAGAGAGGAGACTCCAAGCTTCAATTTGATGTCATTTTCTCTTCAAATGGGAAAAACCCATGGAGATGAAGTTCATCCTTTTGAAATTCCGAAAAGAGAGGAAGATAGAGGATGATGAGAGGATGAAGAATATGTATTTATTTTAGTGATTCGAGCTTTAATGGAGCTTGTACAAGGGAGAGAAGATGAAGAAACCATGGATGGTTGGTGGAGAAGTTGCAAAGCGACAGAAACAGATGGAGGAGGAGAAAAAAAATCGCTGGAGGAAGAAGGAAGAGGAAAGAGAGGGGAAAAAAGAGAAATAAAGGAGGAGAGAGAGTGTGGGTGAGGGTATAAGTTACTTTTTGTTTTATTGCTTTTTGACTTATTTAACTAGCTAACTAGTCAAGAGTGTGAGAGAGAGCTAATTAACATATTAAAACCGGCCCCCTTACAGTAACACATGCTGGAGCGTTTTTCATTTTTTTACAGAAACACTCGTTTATTTACCCGGTTTAGCACTATTCACTAACCGGGCCTTTTCCGGAATTTTCTCGTTTCTTAATTTTAATGGTTATTATACTCCCATTAGTATTTATTTATAGTTATTTAATGAACTATAATTTTTACGGGTTCGTTTGACCACTTAAAGTCACGTTTTCTCAAAAAACGCGCTTTAAGACTTCGTTTTTTTTAATGCATTATTTGGATCCGTTTTCTTCGGGAATTTTTCCCACATGTTCTTAGTGTGTATTTAGGGTATAAAAATATATTTATAACCCCAGTGAAGGTTATATACCTCCTAAAATAATTAATTACGTGTTTTCGCGTTTTGTGACTTTCACGCATTTTCTCCATCTTTTTGGTTTTTATTTCTTCACCAATGATCTTAAGGACTTATTTAGCCTTAGAAAATCATAATTACATAATTAATTAACAGGTTAAGGTTTGGGGTATTTCAATTCTGGTTAGTCACTCCCATGAGTAAACATACGAAGCTAAAGAGGTATGCATGGGGAGCATGTACTCTTGCATGGTTGTATCACCAGCTAGGGATAGCATCTCGTGCTAACTGTACTAGCATTGCAGACTCTTTGACCCTTCTCGAGGTAAGTATTTTAATGTACAACAATGTGTAATAAATTTTCATGAATTCACATTAATAGTTGGCATAATTTATTTTTTAAATTTATGTGGTGCTAGATATATGCGTACTTCCCCACTCTTAGACCAGCAGTTAATGCTGACTGACGTGATGGGGATGATAGACCGTGGGCTATGAGATGGGTCAGGTCCACCTCCCAGTAGAAAAATAAAGATTCATTGTAACGCCCCTATTTAACATATTTATAGCGGAAATAAAATACTAAAGGCGTACAGATCATCGGGTTCCAAACACCGACACCAAACCTCACCAATTACAACTTAAAGATTACAATTGTCACGGCCTGAACCTCGAGAAAACTTAACAAAAGTAAAACAGTAATAAAACATACTACCTCCGTCCCGTCATAAGTGTCCCATTTGCTTTTTGGCACTTTTTCCACTTCAATATTAAATATATAAGATAAAATAATTTTTAAAAAATAATTTTTACAATATATAGTTTTTCACATAAGGATTCCATTATAAAAAAAAATTTATAAAAATATATTATCTTACATGTTAAATATTGAAGTCAAACGACAAGCTCAAATAGTGAAGTGGACAATGGGAGTGGGACGGAGGGAGTATAAACTCTCAAAACCTAATCCCATCCCAATCACTCGTTCTCTTCGTGGCCACCTGTAAAATAACTCGTACCTGCAAGATAAAACCAAGCAGCCCACCCCAAGAGGGGTGGGTCAGTTCCCTGGAATGGAACTGGTACGATCCTCCAAAAACAAACTCATAATAAAACTCTTAAATAAACAATAGTAGGAAAACAAACACTTAAACCACACAGAGGAACAAGGCATTTCACAAATCACCAAACCAAGATAACATGATAAGAATAAAGGTTAATAATAGAAAAGTAAAGTTAGTAAAACAAAACCACATCACGTGTTAGTGAGCATCCATTGCCTTAGTTAAACCCAATTCCCGTTCGGAGTAGGAGTAGAAAGAACCAGATGATCACAAAGGACCAGGAATGATAAGATAGATCCAAGAACCAAATAACTCAAGAGTGGAATAATTCAACTGGGAGAGATGGCCCCCACCGCCAAGTACGTCCTTTTAGGACAGGGGATATACAGCCTCTCACTGTCTACAACGTCCCTTATGGGACAGGGGATATACAGCCCCTCACTGTCTATCATGTCCCTTTTTGGGACAGGGGATATACAACCCCTCACTGTTACCATTGAAGACGCGCGCACGTCGAAACCTCAAGAACCAGCTCATGGATGAAACGATATCCAGAGTCAAAAGAAGAATTTCCAAGATTGACCTTTTTCCAAATTCCCACCAGATCACTAACTACCCAGAGCAATACCAAAACACTCAGTCCTACAGAGTGCAGAAGCGTAAACCCTAAGCAGTTAATGTCTAATGGAACAACCAAATAGAAGGAACCAATACCCAAGTGAGTTTCGCATTCAAGGCTTAGTTAGTCACACAAGCTGAGTTAGTCACACAACCATTTCCTTTTTAGAAATTCTTCTTAAAGTCAGTTAGTGTTTTTCGAAAACGTCTCATAAGTCAATCAGCAAAAGTAACGGAGTACGAGAAATCGTACCTGGTATGTGAAGAACAATAAATAACTCGAATAAGTGATTCCCCAATAGTAACCTATAATTATGGTGTTCCAGGTGTCGATTAGTTAAGGGACTTATAAACTAAACAACCTGATTAATAGTTCCAGGTTTACCACTATCCTCTCACAAAGATTTGGGCTTGACTTGTTAACTAAATCCTTTACTAGGCCCATTCCGTTTAGTTTAGAACGATTTAGAACTTATTCCTGAGAGTGGCCCAAACTCTCTTTGAATTGTTTAAGTGGGCTTTTGGAGTTCATAGACTTGGGCTTAGTAAGTTAACCCAAGACCGTGTCAAGCTTATGTTGTGTAATTAAACCCTTAAGTTAATAGTGACTATTTAATTACACACCGATTAAAACCTAAGGTTTAATATATATATATATATATATTCTACTTATTATAACTATCACAAGGAATATTATTTCCCTCATCTATTTTAATGTATTTACATACATATATATATATTTATATATATCTTTATGTATTAAGATTTATCCATAACATTTTTAGGAAATTTTATTGTATTTATTTATGTTTAACAACTTCTAGGCATAACACAACCGACATATGGTTTAATAAATAAAATGTTTTCCTTTATTTATTTAATATATATAAGTATTCCTGTATTAGAATTTAACTAAGACATCCCCTATGTAACTTATTATATTTAAACTATCTTATTACTACAACCTTTAACTGCATTCCAAGTATTTCATAAAGTATTTCTTTTACTATGTCTTAGGATTCTAGCTCTTATAATATTTAGTTATTATAAGTGTTAATCTATTAGTTCCTTGCTTTACTCCAAGTTACTACTTTATTCCCTTTTTATATATGTGTAAATATATATATATATTCCTTAGTTTAATTAAAAATATTAACTCCCATATAGTATAATAAATAAAACGTAAAAATAATTAAATTCCTTGATTTACATAAGTTTCTACTTAAATAAGTATATATATACATATATGTAAATAATTTCACTTCTCTTAAAAGCTAATACCAAAACATTTATAAACTTACTGTTATAAAATGTTAATTTAGTGTTCCATATTTTTCCCAGCTTAAAAAGTTTATTAACAAACCATACTTTAATTTTTGGTTACATTAAAAACCATATTATAAGTTATTTTTATGAAAACTCATAAACACAATTTTTAAAACCTTTTACCATTGCCCAAAAATTCCCAAATTTAATATACAGTAACCATAACATTTTAGACATATTATAAAAATTTTATTTCATAAAAATATCTTTTAATTTAGCCAAATAATTCCATAAAACCCGTAACTTGCAAAAATCATAACTTATGTTTAAAAACTCCAAAACCATAATAATTTAAATCAAAATAAACTAGATTTAATAAGGAATCTATGGTTAAAATTTCAAGTCAAAATACCTTCGGGAAGGTATTTAAATTAACTCAACAAGTTAGGGTTATTTACTGGAATTTATAAAACTTTAATAAACTTAAATCTGAAACATTTTAATCTCGGCCGTCCAGATCTTTTAACCTCGATCCGACGGACCCTGAACTCCCAGTTCGTCCGCGAGCAACACTACCTAGTCGAGTACTAAATCGACATTATCTCACAATCTACAGAACCAAATTGAGTGATTCTTGTTTCTACGGTTTCGAAATCAAATTCCGGTTCTAATGATACTAATTTCGCTAGCTATAATGCAGGATTAATCAGTTTTCAAATTCGGTTTCGAAGTTAGGGTTCTTAAGGGTTTCTGAATTCGAATTTGTCAAATTCATTCAATCTACTGCGTAATTGATGCAATTGAAACATTTTTTGACCGACAATGTAATGTAGATTAGCAAGGTTGAAGGAATTTGAAGAAAACTTACCGGAATTGCTCGAATCAAAGGGATTTGTTTTCGGTTTCTGGAAAAACGCCCCCTTTACAAACGATTGAGTAGCCTACTTTGCAACACTATAATTTTCAGTACAGAACGAGTTAGAACTAGTTCTTGGGCTTAATCTAAAGAAGAAACTTAGCTCTACACAATGATAGCAAGAACTCGCCCTAACTTGCACTACACAGAAAGAAATCGAAGCTAGAAGTTGCGAGTTTACCTTGCGTTTTCTGGAAAGAAAACTATGATTTTATGTGGTGGCGAAACCGAAACTTTAGACACCTTGTTCTTCCAAACGGTTGGGAATTGGCTTAGGTCATCAACATGAAAGTTTTAGAGGGATTAGAGCTCTTCAAAACGAGCTAAAGAACATGAATATTGGCTGAGAGAAACGAAGAAGTTATGGCTAGACGAAGTTACCTGATTCGAAGGGAAAAACTGGAAACTGCAGTTACGGTTTTGCAGGGTGGCAACTTTGGCTTGAATTTCCGGTTGATTTAGAATGAGTTAGGGTTTGTGTGAGTTATGGTTGTTTAGAGGAAGTGTAGGAGAAGACAACAAAGAAGACGACACTAAAAAATTCCATATGATGAGAAAGTTATGAAGGTCACAAGATAGGGCAAAGTCTGGTTTCTGTTACCGGAATTATAGGAGATAAAATTGACTAAGTGCTGGGGCGCGATTACCGAGGCGCGCGATGAGTCAGCAAAGCTGCCACATCAGCATTGTTTTCAAAATTTTGGCTCTAAACTTCATTTGATCATAACTTTGGCTAGGATGATCCGTTTTTGACGTTCTTTTTATCGATCTTCATGGTTTTCCATAATCTATTTATTATTGCCATAGATTTCATGGCCTGGTTTGACCATTCTCAAAAAGTCAACCCTAGCAAGGCTTAAAAGGCTTTAGGGTTTCTAGAATTTTATATTGACTTTTATGTTTCAAAACAATGTTCCAACACTTCCTAAAATCCTTATAATATACTTGGAGTGTTTATAAATTTTCCCAAGATTTATTGACTTATAAATCTTATTATTAAATCCATAATACTAATAAATATATATAATAATTAAATATTTTATTGTATTCTTAAGGGTTAAATAGGAGAAATCCCCTAAATAAATTTCATAATTCCATATAATAATTTAATATTTAATATTATTATTTAAGATTTAATAAAAGAAATCCCTAAATTAATTTAAATTAATTTAGGGGTATTTCAGTATATCCCCCTTAAAAGAAACTTCGCTTCGAAGTTTAAAAATCAACTAATAGGCAATCACACCGCTTCGGGTGTGCTGAGACAATAATAATTCCAATGAAATTCCATACCAATCCCATCCTTTATTTCCATTTCAACATTCCACTCGAGAGTATCGAAATCAAATCAAACTGAATCAAAATATAAACTGAAGCAAAACACAAACGTGACAAAATACTGTGCCATAATGTAAAACTACGTACATACATACACCTCTCACACTACTAATACTGTTCTCCCTCTACTAACAATGCAACAAGGTATAATCCGGATGAGATAACGAAGGAGGAGTATGCCAGTATATCCCCCTTAAAAGAGACAAAGTATGCCCTCGTACCGCCATTAACGTGAATCACAGCAGGATAGCAGAATATCATGTAAACAGATGTGGGTACTTTACTCTCATGGAGTCCTCAGTCTTCCAAGTAGCTTCCTCAACCCCATGATGCTCCCAAAGAACTTTCACTAATTTAACTGACCTGCCTCTCGTTTCTCGGACCTTCGTGTCTAAGATCCGAATAGGAGTCTCCTCATACCTCAGTGTAGGCTCAATCTCCAATCTCTCTGGCTACAGTACGTGAGAAGGGTCAGGCATATACTTCTTCAACTGAGATACATGAAACACGTCGTGTACCTTCCCCAACTCCGCTGGTAGCTCTAGTCTGTAAGCAACTGGGCCCACTCGCTCCGTAATCCTGTACGGACCGACATACTTAGGGCTTAGCTTCCCCCTCATCCCAAATCTGAATATCCCCCTCATCGGAGACACCCGTAAGAAAAACCATGTCACCCAACTGAAACTCTAGCTCTCTGGTGCGCTGATCCCCATAGGATTTCTGTCTAGACTGCGCTGCCCTCATGTGCTGCTGGATAACTCTGACGTCATCCTGCAGAGTCTGAACATACTCGGGCCCAATCAGGACTGCCTCGGTAGGGTCATTCCATGATAAGGGAGTCCGGCACGGCCTGCCATACAGAGCCTGGAATGGTGCCATGCCGATGGATGAGTGGTAGGAGTTATTGTAGGAGAACTCCACCAGGTGTAGACGCTCTACCCAACTCCCCTGATAATCTAGAGCAACCGCTCGTAGCATATCCTCTAGCGTCTGAATCGTCCTCTCGGTCTGCCCATCAGTCTGAGGGTGAAAGGCTGGCAAAAATCTACTGAGGAAACGTGTATCACGATCGGAGACAATCGTCTTCGGTACCCCATGGTACCGGATGTGCTCTTGGGTGAACACCTCAGCCAGCTTGGGCACCTTCCATGTGTCCTTGATAGGTATAAACCTGCCTGTCTTGGTCAACCTATCGACTATCACCCAAATAGAATTCAGTCCGCCTCTAGCTGGAGGGAGACCGACCACAAAGTCCATGCTGATGTCGTCAAACTTCCAGCACGGTACTGGTAATGACTGAATCTGGCCTCCTGGTCGACGATGCTCAAACTTCACCTTCTGACAGGTGAGGCATCGGGAGACGAAGTCTGCTACATCCCTCTTCATCCCGCTCCACCAGAATAACTGCTTCAAATCCTTGTACATCTTGGTGGCTCTAGGGTGTACTGACAATGTAGAGGAATGAGCCTCAGAGAGAATCCTGGTCTGAAGTGCTGTCGCATCCTGAGGAATGCAGAGTCTGCCTCTGACTCGAAGGTGTCCCTCACTGTCTAGCTCGTACTCATACTTCAGACCATCAGTCATACCGTCTGCTAACTTCTGCTTGACGCCCCGCAGGTATACATCACTATCCTGGGCTGCGTATATCTCCTCAGCTATCGTGGCCGTCTCTGTCAAAGCTAGGAGTGAGTACACTCTCCTGCTCAAAGCGTCTGCCACGACATTCCCTTTACCTTCCGTGTACTGAAGGTTGATGTCATAATCAGCCAGTAGCTCAACCCATCGTCTCTGTCTCAGGTTCAGCTCCTTCTGAGTCCAGATGTACTTCAGACTCTTATGGTCTGTCATAATCCGAACTGTGGCTCCATACAAGTAATGTCGCCAGATCTTCAAGGTGAAGACTATGGCGAGAAGCTCAAGGTCGTGTGTGGGGTAATTTTCTTCATGCTTCTTCAGCTGTCGAGAAGCATATGCTACCACTCTGCCATTCTGCATCAGTACCCCACCAATCCCTCTGCCTGAAGCATCACAATACACCTCGTATCCCTCGTTCCCCTCAGGGATCACTAACACTGGAGCTGTGGTCAAGGCGTCCTTCAGCGCCTGAAAGGAGACCTCACAAGCCTCTGTCCACACAAATGGGCTGTCCTTCTTCATCAGGGAGGTCAAGGGCTTGGATAGTGTGAGCCTCGATTTTAAACCCTATCCTATGTTGATGAAGTTGATTGGGATCTAGTCGGGTTTTAGGTCCACTTATAACCTAAGGTTAATAACTATGTCATATAACAATAATTATTAAATCCTATGCTAGCTCACTGGAACCTATTGTGAGTCGCCACCTAATTTTTACCTAGAGTAAATTAGGAAAGGTAGAGTTCGGGTTCGGGGGCTTGATATTCGACTTAATTAGGGTTCAATTACTTTCATTACCCCTAGAAGTCGTTTTTCCTCTACTTAGTTTAATTACGGCTTATTACGAGTCGTTTTAACCTAAGTGCGCGAGCTTCTGTTTTTTTTTTTTTTTTAGCATTTTTTGACTGAAAATAAAAGTGAAAGTTGAAATTACCTAAACTAGGGTTTCGGAGGCAGAATTAGGTCAAATTTTGTTTCCGTCCGTAGCCACGGACCTAATGTCCGTAACCACGGACCCTAGTTAATCTATGTGAAGATAAAAGTCGAATTAAACAGAAAACAAAAATTTGAAAAGTCCGGGGCCACGGACAGGATGTCCGTAGGCCCAGACATAGTTTAACAAAACCTAAATTTTTAAAATTTTAAAATCCCGCCGCGTCCGTGGGTGTCCGTGGCCACGGACAACCCGTCCGTGGTCCCGGACCATAGGTCCGAGATCCCGGACCACCCACGGACAGGGGTTTTATGGTGGTTCCCGAAGGTGTTTTCGGCTCAAAATTTATGCACGTGTAGCCTGAAAGATGTACAATTCGTAGTAATTGAAAGATTGCGATTTGAAGTCGAATTATTATGTACGAAAAACTGCGTAAAAAGGTTAGTTTGAGCCCAAAATTTGACAGAGAGTTAATAAGGTCGTGGAGAGTTAGAAAAGTAGAATTGCAACCTGTTTTACCTTCAGATTCGTGGTGTTTCTTCACGTCGGGATTCTTCGGAGGCCTCGTTGATGGCGGATCCGGAAGAACTTCGAACCGAGCTTCTGACTCCTTGCTGTTCTTGATGTTCTTCACGTTTTGGTGCTTTTGGTGAGGGTTTGATGATGGATGATGTTGTGGGAGTTGAAAAATGTGTTTTGGTGTTGATTTCGGTGAGATTTCGGTGTTCGACTGTGGCTCTGGAGTTCAAAACGTGGAGAGAGAGAGACGGCTGCCTTCTTTGAGAGTCTAGGGTTCTTGAGGTTCTGATTTGATCATGGGATAAGGTTCCTTATATAGGCTTCCTTAAAGATAGAAAAATCCGGTAAAAACCGAGATTTACCGACGTTTTAGCTCAAGGGCTTCCAAAAGGAATTTGATTATGAAACTTCACACATGGGTAAAGGATGATATTTCTGATTTTTCTAAAGTGGAATCGAATTTTTTGGATATTGGAATATTTTTAAATTCAATTTCTCGTCAGATTCAATCAGAAATTGCTAGAAAATTATTGGAAATTCGAAAAATCAAAATTCCAACGCCATTATGCTTCAGATGTCATCCTCTATCATGGGTTAAAATTTCAAAGCATTTTGAATTGATTTGACCCTTATTTGGAGGAGAGAGAAAGCCTATAGGGGGCTTAGGAGCCTTGAAAAATTACGAAAATGCCCCTGGAAATGACTAAGCTGTCCCTAGTACTCTGAAATGTGCCGATCGAACTGGGAACCCTCGCTACTAGCCTATTAGTAGAGACTCTCTTCCGGGGGGGTTGAAATTTTGGGTATAACAGATTGCCCCCCGTCAACTAGACTTTGTAATGGAAATGAAAAGACTAGTTGATGCTTGAGTGATACCCCAAAATTTTGGATCTTAAAAGACCACACGTGCAATCCGACAAGTTGCGTCGAGCTATTCTAAGGCGCTGACTACCTATAAGGAAAGTGGAAGGGTGTCGAGCGGTTCTAAGGCGTCGACCACCTAAAGGTAATAATGAAGTAATGTCAGACTATTCTAAGGCGCCGAACTATTCTAAGGCGCCGACTACCTATAAGGATGATATGACGTCAAGCTATTCTAAGGCGTTGACTACCTATAATGAATGAGATGATGTCAAGCTATTCTAAGGCGTTGACTACCTATAATGAATGAGATGATGTCAAGCTATTCTGAGGCGTTGACTACCTATCAGTGATTGAAAATTGGTGTTGGGTCGAGTTCTTCTATTCGGGTGAGTTCTGCTGCTCTAGTGAGTTCTGCTGCTCTGGTGAGTTCTGCTGCTCTGGTGAATCTGAATCTTTGGCTGAGAATCTGTATCTCTGAAGAGTCTGTACCTTCGGCTGAGAATCTGTATCCCTGAAGAATCTGTATCTTCGGCTGAGAATCTGTATCCCTGAAGAATCTGTATCTTCGGCTGAGAATCTGTATCCCTGAAGAATCTGTATCTTCGGCTGAGAATCTGTATCCCTGAAGAATCTGTATCTTCGGCTGAGAATCTGTATCCCTGAAGAATCTGTATCTTGGCTGAGAATCTGTATCCCTGAAGAATCTGTATCTTCGGGGTGAGAATCTGTATCTCTGAAGAATCTGTATCTTCGGGGTGAGAATCTGTGAGAATCTGTATCTCTGAGAATCTGTATCTTCTGATCGGGTGAGAATCTGTATCTCTGAAGAATCTGTATCTCGTGAAGGGGTGAGAATCTATATCTCTGGTCTATGATGAGGAGTCTCGCACTGAAGAAGATGCATGGTCTCACAATGAAGAAAATGATGGGTCTCGCACTGTTGAAGATGGTGGGTCTCGCACTGAAGAAAATGATGGGTCTCGCACTGTTGAAGATGGTGGGTCTCGCACATGAAGTCTCGTACTAAACGGATGAAGGGAAAGGAAAAGCTGGGTCTCGAACTAAAAATGAGTTAGGAAGATAATGGTCTCGCGCAAATGATGAAAACTGATTATTGGAGTGCCAAACATGGCAATGATGATAAGATGTATGCAATCAAAATATATGAAAGATACTCGTTCAAAACAGGAAACTGTTGGAAAAGGTGGCAATGTTGAGGTGTTATGCAAAAGTTGTAAAATGACAACTAAAGTGTTTGTTGGAAGCTAGCCCAAAACAAGGAACTATTGAAAAATGTGCTAAACATGGCAATGCTTGAGAAAAACTCTGCTGAAAAAGGAAAGTGAAATAATCATTTCCTGACTAAAAATTTCAAATCCGTAATTTGTTTCTTAGAAAATGAACATGCCATTGGTGGAAGTGTGTGGTGGTAGGGGCTTATGTGTGCCTGTGGTGGGATGGTGGTGCTCAAGCTTTGGGTTTCAATTGGTGTTGACATGGCAATTGTTGGAACCAACAATTGCCCCCAGTATTTTTTCCTTAGGACAATCTGAGCTAGAGTTCATGGCAATCGATCAGAACGATCGATTGCCCCCAGTATTTTATTTGATTAAACGTGCGAATGAGTCTCGTCCTCACAGGGTCAAGGATTATGTTTTGATGTGGTGCTCCCTAACCTACACTCAGCGTGTTTGATGCTTGTACTTATTTCCTGGTCGGGGTCACAACTTCTAGACCATTGAATTTGACATTTGGTGGATTTACGCATTCGATCTGTTACTTTCACGTGATTAGATACACAACTATCAAGTCGGAAGTCTTTAAAGCTAACAACGTGGCCATAGGGTGTGATGAAAGACGACGGGATCATGGAGGGATATTTGAGGTATGTGGAGCTTAAATGGGTGACCAAAGCTGCAACTTGCGTCTTCTCTCGGATTCATCTTCCTTGTCTTGAAGTCGTCTGGCAGCTTCATGTTGACGTTGTTTTCGAGCTTCTGAACCTGGACTTTTGAAGTTGTCCTTTACACCATTTCTCTTTCCATCATTTGGATTTCTTCGAGGCACTTCGGGTTTGCCTTTTGTTTTATCCTTTCTTGGCTTTGCCTTCGGGGTTCTTGTGTTTCCCGGTTTTGGGCTTCGAGAGCTGTTTTAATGTGAGCTCTTTTGATCCTGTGTCACTCTGGGACCATTTGCGGATCGCTTTGTCATGCTGATAGCGGCTTTGCTTCTCTAGACTGATGAAAACGTTATCTGAGAGTCAGGCTCCTCACTTCCTTTGGTCACCGGGTTGGTTATTTATCATTGGCTGGGTTATTTTGTGGAGTTCATAATATTAGAAAGGGATATATGAAAGGCTCAGCGGGGGTGCCTAGGGTTTAACATCAGGGTTCACAAGCTTTTGGCTATGTGGTGCTGTACCTAGGTGCTTCGTCATTCCTGAAAGTTGTGTATCCGCTCTTTGTTACTTTTCGCAGGTCTAAGAGTAAATTTACAAGTTATCTCCTTCGGTTGGAGTTATGCCGTTTACCTCACCTTTGAATGTGGTCTCACCGGAGTCGTGTAAAAATGACACGCTCGTTCACTCATGGTCTTTCCACTCAAGACACTCTCGTGAATTTCACTCAGAGACTAGTTCACACGCTTAAACGAAAGATTAAAGACGACGATCCTGAGCTCAGATTGCCCCCAGTATCGATTTGGGGTTTATGACAACACTTAAACAAATGTGGATTTGGAATGCTTTGTGGATTTTTGAGATAGACTGTGGTGTATGGACGGACATGTTCACCCTTTTAGAAACAACAGATAAGTCGTTCTATTCTGTGTCAGAAAATAATTATTTCATGATCCCTTTTCTTGAAAACAACTTTTTGTTTTGTTAAACGAATGCACAAAAAATTCACAAATGGAACTATGCTATAATTCACAAATGGAAAGATAACATCAAAAATTGTAATCTTAGTAAAACTACCTAAAATGATAAAGGAAGCTAGCTACCATAAGAGTTGAAAGAGCGACTGAGAAAAGAAAACTACTTAAATTGAGAAAAATTCTAATGTTGGATTGTCTGACGCCAACGTACTGAAGACTCGAGCTCTCGACCGTTGGGACGCCCTTGAGATGACCGTGATTGTCTTCTTTCTGAACTCCGAGTAGGCTCCGCAAAATGTCTGAACTAGGAATGCCTATGGGTTATGTAGGAGGAACTAGGGCCTGAATCTCTTCCAAACTGAGAGGGAAGTGCATGGGCTAGAGTGATCCCTAGGTTAGAACGGATGTGTGGGCCTGAATACCCTTACCGTGGAAGTGGAGCACACGGGCCGAAGGAAGCCGCATGGATTGTGAATGGGCCTCTAGGCCGAGAGAGAAACCTTGAAGCCTAAGATTCGTTTGATGACCCTGTTGGGTCTTGAGGCCAGAAACTAGAATGAATGGGTTGCGCAAACTATCTGGGATTCGAATGTTTTATGTTATGGGCCGAAATTTTGGATTGAGAGCAAAGTTCGTGGGCCAAAACTATGAATTGGTCTGTGGGCCCAGATGAGGTGAGTTATGAGTGCGGTACTCAGAATGTTTTGAGAATTTGGCACCTGGGCCAGAACAGAATGTGTTCGGGGCTAGAAATAGGGCGCATGGGCCGAAATGATTTTTAAACCATGTCCTAGATGTGAATTGGAATTTGGGCCAAGTAATTCTGATTGGGCCTAGAAGATGATACCTATATCTAGGACTTTGGGCCAAAGCCCGGGTGGAAAGTCTTCCTGGACTAGAATAAACCTTGAAACGGAAAGGCCTGATGGATTCTTACGAACTGCTTGAGGTGGATTTGTTTTTCATGGGCCTAGAACTAAATGGATAATTCAAATTGGGCCAAGAGAAATCACCTAAGTCTAAGCTTTTGGGCCGAAGCCCGAATGACTCACATATTAAACCAAACAGGACCTCTAGGCCGCAAACAAATAGAGCCGCCAATTCGGGCTGGGCTAGGTTAATGTAGGAGAAGTTCCTATCAATCTGTAGGCTGGGTAATGGGCCGATCATACAAGCAGACAAGGCCCACACAAATTCAACATGTCCTCACTAGACGTTTAAACCCAAACGGGTATGGATCAATCCGGAGAGGTGCTTGGGGCGCTAGCCCAGGTCACCACAAAGGAATAGGGCTTGCACGCTATTCTCTTTGGGCTTCCCCACTTTTTTCACATCACCTGAAGGTGTGTGTCTACGGTCGGGTCTTTGACTGACCAAACAATGGGCTAGGTAAGGGTACTGCCAGGAAAATGCTTGGGGCTAAAGCCCAGGTATTAAGGGGGTGTGGTTAGACGACACCCTCCTCTTTTCCCCCACTTATTCACATCACCTAAAGGGTGTGAGTCCCTGACAGGGGACCCTCAAACGGGTCCCGGGGTGAAGCTGGTTTATGTGGACCCTCGCTCTCATATGATGCAAAAGTGCAGAAATCTAAATTGCGCACAAAAGAAAACAAACAATATAATAAAAGCCATAAATAAACAATTATTCAAGTTAAGCCCTCTTTCTTAAAAATAAACAAGTTAAAATAAGAAGTTTGTCCCCAGCAGAGTCGCCAGTCTGTGAGCCTCGATTTTAACCCTATCCTATGTTGATGAAGTTGATTGGGATCTAGTCGGGTTTTAGGTCCACTTATAACCTAAGGTTAATAACTATGTCATATAACAATAATTATTAAATCCTATGCTAGCTCACTGGAACCTATTGTGAGTCGCCACCTAATTTTTACCTAGAGTAAATTAGGAAAGGTAGAGTTCGGGTTCGGGGGCTTGATATTCGACTTAATTAGGGTTCAATTACTTTCATTACCCCTAGAAGTCGTTTTTCCTCTACTTAGTTTAATTACGGCTTATTACGAGTCGTTTAACCTAAGTGCGCGAGCTTCTGTTTTTTTTGTTTTTTAGCATTTTTTGACTGAAAATAAAAGTGAAAGTTGAAATTACCTAAACTAGGGTTTCGGAGGCAGAATTAGGTCAAATTTTGTTTCCGTCCGTAGCCACGGACCTAATGTCCGTAACCACGGACCCTAGTTAATCTATGTGAAGATAAAAGTCAAATTAAACAGAAAACAAAAATTTGAAAAGTCCGGGGCCACGGACAGGATGTCCGTAGGCCCGGACATAGTTTAACAAAACCTAAATTTTTAAAATTTTAAAATCCCGCCGCCGTCCGTGGGTGTCCGTGGCCACGGAACCCGTCCGTGGTCCCGGACCAAGGTCCGAGATCCCGGATAGGTCCGAGATCCCGGACCACCCACGGACAGGGGTTTTATGGTGGTTCCCGAAGGTGTTTTCGGCTCAAAATTTATGCACGTGTAGCCTGAAAGATGTACAATTCGTTAGTAATTGAAAGATTGCGATTTGAAGTCGAATTATGTACGAAACTTGACGAACAAGTAACAAGGCAGAAACAAAAAAAAGTAATTAGCAATACAGAAGCGTAAAAAGGTTAGTTTGAGCCCAAAATTTGACAGAGAGTTAATAAGGTCGTGGAGAGTTAGAAAAGTAGAATTGCAACCTGTTTTACCTTCAGATTCGTGGTGTTTCTTCACGTCGGGATTCTTCGGAGGCCTCGTTGATGGCGGATCCGGAAGAACTTCGAACCGAGCTTCTGACTCCTTGCTGTTCTTGATGTTCTTCACGTTTTGGTGCTGTTTTGGTGAGGGTTTGATGATGGATGATGTTGTGGGAGTTGAAAAATGTGTTTTGGTGTTGATTTCGGTGAGATTTCGGTGTTCGACTGTGGCTCTGGAGTTCAAAACGTGGAGAGAGAGAGACGGCTGCCTTCTTTGAGAGTCTAGGGTTCTTGAGGTTCTGATTTGATCATGGGATAAGGTTCCTTATATAGGCTTCCTTAAAGATAGAAAAATCCGGTAAAAACCGAGATTTACTGACGTTTTAGCTCAAGGGCTTCCAAAAGGAATTTGATTATGAAACTTCACACATGGGTAAAGGATGATATTTCTGATTTTTCTAAAGTGGAATCGAATTTTTTGGATATTGGAATTTTTTTAAATTCAATTTCTCGTCAGATTCAATCAGAAATTGCTATAGAAAATTATTGGAAATTCGAAAAATCAAAATTCCAACGCCATTATGCTTCAGATGTCATCCTCTATCATGGGTTAAAATTTCAAAGCATTTTGAATTGATTTGACCCTTATTTGGAGGAGAGAGAAAGCCTATAGGGGGCTTAGGAGCCTTGAAAAATTACGAAAATGCCCCTGGAAATGACTAAGCTGTCCCTAGTACTCTGAAATGTGCCGATCGAACTGGGAACCCTCGCTACTAGCCTATTAGTAGAGACTCTCTTCCGGGGGGGTTGAAATTTTGGGTATAACAGATAGCCTGGAGAAGTCCTTCACAAAGTGTCTATAGTAGCCAGCCAACCCAAGGAAACTCCTAACCTCTGTCACAGTGCGAGGTCTATGCCAGCTCTTCACTGCCTCAATCTTAGCTGGGTCTACTGAAACTCCCTCAGCTGAGATCACATGTCCAAGAAATGACACCTTGTCCAGCCAGAAGTCACACTTGCTGAACTTGGCATATAACTTCTTCTCTCAGAGTCTCCAAGGCTGTCCTTAAATGCTGCTCGTGTTCCTCCCGACTCTTGGAGAATACCAAGATGTCGTCTATGAACACGACTACTGACTTATCCAACTGAGCTTGGAAGACTCTCTGCATCAGATCCATGAATCTCGCGGGTGCATTGGTTAGTCCAAACGGCATCACTGTGAACTCGTAGTGGGCCGCATCTGGTCCGGAAAGCTGTCTTCTCTATATCTGACTCAGCTACAGCTATCTGATGATATCCGGAACGCAGATCAATCTTGGAGAACACCTTAGCTCCCCTCAGCTGGTCGAACAAGTCATCGATCTTGGGCAGTGGGTACTTGTTCTTGATCGTGACATTGTTCAGCTCCCTGTAGTCGATGCAAAGTCTCAAACTCCCGTCCTTCTTCTTGACGAATAGCACTGGAGCACCCCACGGTGAGACACTGGGTCTGATGATGATGAAACCTTGTCTAGTAGCTCCTGCAACTGCTTCTTCAACTCAACCATCTCTGCAGGGCCCATCCGGTAGGGAGCCTTAGCAATCGGTCCCGTGCCAGGTATGAGGTCAATATTGAATTCAACCTCTCTCAGTGGTGGTAGTCCAGGTAGCTCCTCTGGAAAAATGTCGGGGTACTCCGATACTATGGGAACATCGCTCTGGAACTTCGGATCCATCCTCAGATCCTGGGCATAAATAGTAGGAGTAGGCGTAGCGGTAGCGCCCTTGGACACCTCCTTCATCAGGGATAAAGCTGATACAACCTTCACAGTCGGCTGTTTGGGTTGCATTCGGTATGACACGGTGATCCCTGTAGCTGACTTTAGGAGGAGACGATGCTTTGCACAGTGTAGTCTGCCTCGGTACCGCTGTAGCGTGTCCATGCCCACAATTATGTCGAACCCCATGCCGGGGAAGACTATGGCATCCAGAAGGAATTCTGCTCCCTTGATGTGTATGCTCAAATTCTTGCATTGCTTACTACACTTGATCAGCTCTCTGGATGGCAGCAAGACTGAGCAGTCATGGATATCCTCTGTGGGAGCATTGATCTTAGCATGGAATGCTTGTGATATGAAAGAGTGGGAGACACCAGAATCAAACAGGACTGTGGCCTCCACTCCATTAACTAGGAACGTGCCTGAAATTATAGGATAGATTTTTAAGATTCTGGGTAACATTCCAAGGTAATTACTCAGGGTTAATGTTTATACCTGTGATGACCATTCCATTGCTCTTCGCTTGAGCCTGGTTCAACACATTCAACCTGATCCCTGAGTTCCCAATCCCTACAATGAAGCAATAAAATTCTTAGAATTTCCATTCTTATTGAAAGCTTCTTGAGCAACTTAAAATTTACAATGCTGAAACTGTAAAATACAAGGCTAGGTCTGTCTAAAGGTTAGGTTCAGACGGCCCGGTTTCATATGGGTCTGGTTAATGATGGGTGTGGGGGCTGTGTTGGGCTTGATTCTCTTCACCCCATGGTAGATGAGTCTAGCTGCCCCACCAAAGATTAGTACATCACCCGACTTCAGGAGGATCTTGGTAGCAAGGTCCATCCTCCTTTGATCACCAAAGAGGAACTCCGCGTCGTCTCCAAGTGATATGGACACTACTGGAACTCCCCTAGTGACGGACTCTGGCGACTCGTCCTTGTCTTGGTGCATCCCTAGCTTACCCTCCTTTCCATAGAAGTTGATGATGCACACGTCGGAGGTTAGGTCTGGGACGGGCTCATCCTCCAATTCTTGTGCTGCCTTAACTGCAGCTCTAATGACGGTCTGCAGTTCCTCCGGGATTGGTGGCACCTCCACCTCTTCATAGCTCTTGGTGGTGTGGTTCCACTTCTTACCTAGGCACATGATCTTCACCTTCATGGTTGAACCATTCTTGAAGGTAGGGGTGTAAAAATTTCCTTCCTTCACACCTAACTCCCTGATCTTGAGGATGAACGCATACTGGACTGCCGGGGTCAGGTACTCTCGTAGTAAGATCATCCCGGGTCTCAAGACCTCACACTTCTCTGGTATGTGTGGTTTGGCTTCAAAAGGGATGTTGGGTGTGGTATATGGCAAAATAGGAAAGCAAATATCGAAAGCTGAACAACAATTGCCATTAAATAGATAAGTCAAGTTCACAACTGGAAATGAAAGGTTCGAAACGAAACAAAATGAAGGGTTTATAGTTCATCCCTTTTACATTGACAAAGACAAACCAGGCAACTGAATGTAAAGAAAGTAAGGGTCTAAGCCTCTTCATGAGGAAAATAGTCCTCACCAGGTGAACTCGGGTCATCACTCGCTGCCTCGATGCGGTCCACCATATTAAGGACCGGTGCCTTGCCCGGCCTCTGGGGGTAGTTCTGTCCCGGCCTCTGCGGATGACTCTGGGCAGGGCGGCTGGTAGATGGTCCAGCACCTCCTGTGCCACCTCGACCTCCTCCAGTAGTAGTAGCAACTGGGGCTCTAGCAGGGTTCCCGGTGCGCGGCTTGTAGTTCCTAGAATCCGGGTTCAGGAAACATTCGAACGATCTGTGCCCCTTCTTACCGCAGTGGTTGCAGTCCACCAGGTTGCCCTTACAATCCTTGCCCGGGTGGTCCTTCCTGCACCACTTGCAGAAGAACTTTCTCGCAGGTTGGTTCCCTGTTTCAGTTTCAAGATTAGTAATTGGGATAATAAAATGTAACCACTTTGGAGTTTCTAATTTATCTCACCCTTAAATGGCTGGGAGCAGAGTGGCTCAACATTAGTATATGAGGGGACCATGGCCTTCTCGTTCCTACCCTTGTAGAACTTTCTCTTCCTCTCATAGTTCTGGGAAAAGTTCCCTCCATTTCCTCTTTCTCCATCCCCTTTCCTCTTGCCTAACACAGAATCCTGGTAGGCAATGGTGGTCTCGCAGTCATTTGCGTCGTCCGCTAGCTCCTGTGGTGACAATATACGTTAGTGGGGAATCCTTGCGTATAAGAAATTCTAAATCATGTTCCATACCTGTAGGGTCATCCCTCTGGTGGAACCGATCATAGTCATGATCTTGAAGTTCAAGCCGGTATGGAATTTGTCCACCAGATATCTTGGGGCGTAAGCTCCCTCTCCAATGACAGCAAGTAACTCCACAAACTTATTGTAGTACTCAGCAACAGAGAGACTCCCTTGCTTCAACTGCTCGAACTCGCTCCTCATCCTCTTCTGCAGGTAGGATGGACAATAGAACTTGCTCTTAGGGGCCACAAGAAGGCTGGGAAGACGAAAATCCGCCTGGGCAGTCAGCTCAGCTCTGGCGGTCTGCCACCATCGATGCGCGGGTCCCTGAAGAAAGTAGGCCGCTATGTCCACCTGGCGATTCACTGGAACATGCAGAGAGGTGAAGGCCTTCTGCATCTCGTCTATGTATTTCTCTAAAGTCTTCGGTTCTGGTTGGCCTTCATAGATTGGAGGACGAAGGTCGTTAACCGCCTTCAGCCAGTTGAACTCCCGGGGACCATTAGGTGGTGGCGGCGGTGGCTGTGGGATCTGAGCCTACAGCTGAGCTAATGCAGCTGTCACTATCTGCGCTATGACCTCCGGGATGACAGCGTCGGGTCCATAGCCTCCTGAGGGACCAGCTCCTCCTCTTCGAGACATCTAGCTGGTATGACGGTTTTGTACTCAGAAGGCGTATTGTAAAGTCTAACTATCTATGTAGTAAAATAATGAAATATTTATAACGTCCTAAGGACGGTTCGTAGGTACGTGAAGTAAGTAGTAAAGTAAGTATGGGGTAAGAGTCACGCGCCTTTCTGGAATTCTCACTTCCCAATTCTACCCCAGTTCCCCAGTTTTAAGTGCACCTATAATCTAAGTATTTCACTCGGCTAGTTTCTCGGGTTCAGAGTGTAACTACGCTCTGATACCAATTTCTGTAACGCCCCTATTTAACATATTTATAGCAGAAATAAAATACTAAAGGCGTACAGATCATCGGGTTCCAAACACCCGGCACCAAACCTCACCAATTACAACTTAAAGATTACAATTGTCACGGCCTGAACCTCGAGAAAACTTCACAAAAGTAAAACAGTAATAAAACATATAAACTCTCAAAACCTAATCCCATCCCAATCACTCGTTCTCTTCGTGGCCACCTGTAAAATAACTCGTACCTGCAAGATAAAACAAGCAGCCCACCCCAAGAGGGGTGGGTCAGTTCCCTGGAATGGAACTGGTACGATCCTCCAAAAACAAACTCATAATAAAACTCTTAAATAAACAATAGTAGGAAAACAAACACTTAAACCACACAGAGGAACAAGGCATTTCACAAATCACCAAACCAAGATAACATGATAAGAATAAAGGTTAATAACAGAAAAGTAAAGTTAGTAAAACAAAACCACATCATGTGTTAGTGAGCATCCATTGCCTTAGTTAAACCCAATTCCCGTTCGAAGTAGAGAAAGAACCAGATGATCACAAAGGACCAAGAATGATAAGATAGATCCAAGAACCAAATAACTCAAGAGTGGAATAATTCAACTGGGAGAGATGGCCCCCACCGCCAAGTACGTCCTTTTAGGACAGGGGATATACAGCCCCTCACTGTCTACAACGTCCCTTATGGGACAGGGGATATACACCCCTCACTGTCTATCACGTCCCTTTTTGGGACAGGGGATATACAACCCCTCACTGTTACCATTGAAGACGCGCGCACGTCGAAACCAAAGAACCAGCTCATGGATGAAACGATATCCAGAGTCAAAAGAAGAATTTCCAAGATTGACCTTTTTCCAAATTCCCACCAGATCACTAACTACCCAGAGCAATACCAAACACTCAGTCCTACAGAGTGCAGAAGCGTAAACCCTAAGCAGTTAATGTCTAATGGAACAACCAAATAGAAGGAACCAATACCCAAGTGAGTTTCGCATTCAAGGCTCAGTTAGTCACACAACCATTTCCTTTTTAGAAATTCTTCTTAAAGTCAGTTAGCGTTTTTCGAAAACGTCTCATAAGTCAATCAGCAAAAGTAACGGAGTACGAGAAATCGTACCTAGTATGTGAAGAACAATAAATAACTCGAATAAGTGATTCCCCAATAGTAACCTATAATTAAGGTGTTCCAGGTGTCGATTAGTTAAGGGACTTATAAACTAAACAACTGATTAATAGTTCCAGGTTTACCACTATCCTCTCACAAAGATTTGGGCTTGACTTGTTAACTAAATCCTTTACTAGGCCCATTCCGTTTAGTTTAGAACGATTTAGAACTTATTCCTGAGAGTGGCCCAAACTCTCTTTGAATTGTTTAAGTGGGCTTTTGGAGTTCATAGACTTGGGCTTAGTAAGTTAACCCAAGACCGTGTCAAGCTTATGTTGTGTAATTAAACCCTTAAGTTAATAGTGACTATTTAATTACACACCGATTAAAACCTAAGGTTTAACATATATATATTCTACTTATTATAACTATCACAAGGAATATTATTTCCCTCATCTATTTTAATGTATTTACATACATATATATTTATATATATCTTTATGTATTAAGATTTATCCATAACATTTTTAGGAAATTTTATTGTATTTATTTATGTTTAACAACTTCTAGGCATAACACAACCGACATATGGTTTAATAAATAAAATGTTTTCCTTTATTTATTTAATATATATAAGTATACCTGTATTAGAATTTAACTAAGACATCCCCTATGTAACTTATTATATTTAAACTATCTTATTACTACAACCTTTAACTGCATTCCAAGTATGTTTCATAAAGTATTTCTTTTACTATGTCTTAGGATTCTAGCTCTTATAATATTTAGTTATTATAAGTGTTAATCTATTAGTTCCTTGCTTTACTCCAAGTTACTACTTTATTCCCTTTTTATATATGTGTAAAAATATATATATATTTTCCTTAGTTTAATTAAAAATATTAACTCCCATATAGTATAATAAAAAAACGTAAAAATAATTAAATTCCTTGATTTACATAAGTTTCTACTTAAATAAGTATATATATACATATATGTAAATAATTTCACTTCTCTTAAAAGCTAATACCAAAACATTTATAAACTTACTGTTATAAAATGTTAATTTAGTGTTCCATATTTTTCCCAGCTTAAAAAGTTTATTAACAAACCATACTTTAATTTTGGTTACATTAAAAACCATATATTATAAGTTATTCTTATGAAAAACTCATAAACACAATTTTTAAAACCTTTTACCATTGCCCAAAAATTCCCAAATTTAATATACAGTAACCATAACATTTTAGACATATTATAAAATTTTTATTTCATAAAAATATCTTTTTAATTTAGCCAAATAATTCCAGAAAACCCGTAACTTACAAAAATCATAACTTATGTTTAAAAACTCCAAAACCATAATAATTTACATCAAAATAAACTAGATTTAATAAGGAATCTATGGTTAAAATTTCAAGTCAAAATACCTTCGGGAAGGTATTTAAATTAACTCAACAAGTTAGGGTTATTTACTGGAATTTATAAAACTTTAATAAACTTAAATCTGAAACGTTTTAATCTCGGCCGTCCAGATCTTTTAACCTCGATCCGACGGACCCTGAACTCCCAGTTCATCCGCGAGCAACACTACCTAGTCGAGTACTAAATCGACATTATCTCACAATCTACAGAACCAAATTGAGTGATTCTTGTTTCTACGGTTTCGAAATCAAATTCCGGTTCTAATGATACTAATTTCGCTAGCTATAATGCAGGATTAATCAGTTTTCGAATTCGGTTTCGAAGTTAGGGTTCTTAAGGGTTTCTGAATTCGAATTGTCAAATTCATTCAATCTACTGCGTAATTGATGCAATTGAAACATGTTTTTGACCGACAATGTAATGTAGATTAGCAAGGTTGAAGGAATTTGAAGAAAACTTACCGGAATTGCTCGAATCGAAGGGATTTGTTTTCGGTTTCTGAAAAAACGCCCCCTTTACAAACCGATTGAGTAGCCTACTTTGCAACACTATAATTTTCAGTATAGAATGAGTTAGAACTAGTTCTTGGGCTTAATCTAAAGAAGAAACTTAGCTCTACACAATGATAGCAAGAACTCGCCCTAACTTGCACTACACAGAAAGAAATCGAAGCTAGAAGAAGTTGCGAGTTTACCTTGCGTTTTCTGGAAAGAAAACTATGATTTTATGTGGTGGCGAAACCGAACTTTAGACACCTTGTTCTTCCAAACGGTTGGGAATTGGCTTAGGTCATCAACATGAAAGTTTTATAGGGATTAGAGCTCTTCAAAACGAGCTAAAGAACATGAAATTTGGATGAGAAACGAAGAAGTTATGGCTAGACGAATTACCTGATTCGAAGGGAAAAACTGGAAACTGCAGTTACGGTTTTGCAGGGTGGCAACTTTGGCTCGAATTTCCGGTTGATTTAGAACGAGTTAGGGTTTGTGTGAGTTATAGTTGTTTAGAGGAAGTGTAGGAGAAGGCAACAAAGAAGACGACACTCAAAAATTCCATAAGATGAGAAAGTTATGAAGGTCACAAGATAGGGCAAAGTCTGGTTTCTGTTACCGGAATTATAGGAGATAAAATTGACTAAGTGTTGGGGCGCGATTACCGAGGCGCGCGATGAGTCAGCAAAGCTGCCACATCAGCATTTTTTTCAAAATTTTGGCTCTAAACTTCATTTGATCATAACTTTGGCTAGGATGATCCGTTTTTGACGTTCTTTTTATCGATCTTCATGGTTTTCCATAACCTATTTATTGGCATAGATTTCATGGCCTGTTTTGACCATTCTCAAAAAGTCAACCCTAGCAAGGCTTAAAAGGCTTTAGGGTTTCTAGAATTTTATATTGACTTTTATGTTTCAAAACAATGTTCCAACACTTCCTAAAATCCTTATAATATACTTGGAGTGTTTATAAATTTTCCCAAGATTTATTGACTTATAAATCTTATTATTAAATCCATACTATATAATAATATATATAATAATTAAATATTTTATTGTATTCTTAAGGGTTAAATAGGAGAAATCCCCTAAATAAATTTCATAATTCCATATAAATATTTAATATTTAATATTATTATTTAAGATTTAATAAAAGAAATCCCCTAAATTAATTTAAATTAATTTAGGGGTATTTCATTCATTGGAGAACTACCGCAAGCATCTAGATGCTCTAACAACAAGAAATGTAAGTGGTACAACAATTTTAATTTGTATTATTTACATTATTATTTATTATTGATGCTTACGTTTCCCTGTGATCCAATGTAGATTAATTGGTTGCCCTACGGTCGCGAGAAGGTGAATGAGAACAGAGGTCGCACTTGGTACAGGGATACCTTACAGTACATGAGTGTGAATGAGCCATATATGCCGGAGCGTTGTCTCCGTCAATTTGGGTACGTTCAGTGTATCCCACCTCCTTCTATTAGACCGAACATTAGATCCAAAAAAAGAAGGAGAAAGGGATCCCCTATAAATGTGTGTACCCCCCATGTATAGTGTTTGGACACACCATGTGAGTGTGGTCCTGCTCTGGGGTTCACTAAGACACGGGCGGCGCTGCATGCATGTGACGGAGATTACCTGGATTGGTATGTCAAACACACCCATCCAAAGATCCTGAATCCTGACAGGTACAACAACACCTTCGTTCATCGGCCGGATCCCGCCTTAGTAAGCTGATCTCTTCCTTTGTATAATTTCAGTTGATTATAGCATTTTATGAATGCTAGGCTAACTTTATAATAATATGTTACAGCTCATAAGTGAGACAACTGAGGTTGGTAGGCCTTACTTTCCTGGGAACTATAGCTGGAACTGGTGTTACTACCGTGAGGAGATGCCAGACGAGGAACCGAGGCAAACTGAACAAGGGATAGATGAGGTCTTCAGTACCTTATCTATATGGGATTCATACTATCACCAGTACGGTATGCCATAGTTTAAGGTTTTACGTTTTTATTGTTTTAAGATACAGTATGGATGGTGTGTTAACTTTTTACATTTGCTTGACTAAACTGTTTGTAGTTATAATTGTTCACCTTTCTCCACCCCTTCTTGTTTTTCTTTCGCTGCTCCTTCTTCTCCCATTGTACCATCTTTGTTGTTCTTCTTCATTTTCGTGCGATTAGAACTTAAACCAGAAGAAAACATACTGATTGAATCAATCTTTCTCTTCATATAATCTATTTGTAATGACATCCTGATTGTGCTCATTTTTCATCAGTTTCCTTCGCATCTTCTTCACAAACTTCCTACTGACATCAAGCTCCCTCAATCTCTTCCTACGATATAGTGAGAGTGACGATTATTTTTTTTGAGCATTCCTGAAATAAAATGATTAGAAAGATGAGATGATTTTTTTAGCAAGATGGCCAATGTGCTGCACTAGAAGACTATTTATGACATTGTAATACTCCTCATTAGGGAGTAATTCAGTGTTGGACCTCTGTTTCTTCAACGTTGGCTACTATTTATGACATTCTAATGCTCCTCGCTAGGGAGTAATTCAGTGTTGGACCTCTGTTTCTTCAGCTTTGGCTTGGATGTACAAAAGAAGTTATAAATCCAGAAAAGTATAACAACACGATTAAGATCCATTACAACACGAGTGAATCCCAGTCTTCCTAGTTGTCCTCTTAATTTAGTAATACGGTATATGTTGATGACATGAAACCGAAGAACGCAACATGAAACCAAAGAACGCTATATGTTGAGCCATTCTACCAAGCGAAATAAACCCAATGTTTACGTCATGAGAACTGAATATCCACATGTAGAAATTCCTAACAAATGTCCTATAATTCAAACCCCATACATCAGAGAATCGGAAGATAGGGTTCATTCTGAGCAGCAGTATTTAAATGCTTTGTTGATCCTAAGTTACATTGTTTGTGAGGAAATGGTCATGATTATTACTTCTTTTACGTAAAAATATATTTTGATTTGTATGAGAGGTTTCTTAGATCCCAAAATCACTCAACTATATGACCAAATATTGGAAATACAAAATGCCAAAACTCATGTCAAATTAAGACACTAATTGAGCGCACTCGTGACAAATTAAATCACTAATTGAGCCAGATCGTGATTTAATTTGACATGAGTGAGCTCAATTAGTGTCTTAATTTGACACGAGTGAGCTCAATTAGTGTCTTAATTTGACACGAGTGAGCTCAATTAGTGTCTTAATTTGACACTATTGAGCTTAATTAGGGTCTTAATTTGACACAAGTGAGCTCAATTAGTGTCTTAATTTGACACGAGTGAGCTCAATTAGTGTCTTAATTTGACACGAATGAGCTCAATTAGTGTCTTAATTTGACACGAGTGAGCTCAATTAGTGTCTTAATTTGACACGAGTGAGCTCAATTAGTGTCTTCATGTGTGTGTGTGTGTGTGTGTAAATTGCTTATTTTTAAAAGGGATGACAAGCATGTACATTATTACACAGCTACTGCATTCTGGTATACCAACCCATAAGATTCCTTATAGGACTACAGAAGGTACGCAATGACATTTCAATTTTATGGGGAATACAAGTGTGTACCTTCTTACATGGCTATTTAGCTTCAGCATTACATGTAAGGACACAATCACTATTAGACATGATCACACAAAACCACCATGTAAGGACTATACAAGGTACGAAATGACATTTCACAATTTTATGGGGAATACATGTAAGGACACAGTCACTATTAGCTTCAGCATCAACTTTAAGGACAGAGTCACTATCAGACACAAGCACAATGTTTTAAGCAAAAATCTGGAGCTTGTGCTTTTTCTATAAAAGGAGTAGATTTGCTACTGATTCTTTACAATTCATATTTCCACACCACCAACTCCTTCAAATTCACAACCCATTCACATTATCATGAGTCACTCATCAAATTCTAAAAACACTTCTAATATCATATGGGAGCATGAATCCCTTTCTGATACAGAAGAGAGCGATATTTCAATGGTGGAGAATGAATCACTCCACAACCAGGAACTCTACCACCAAGACGAATCTATTGAAAGTAATGACTGGGTGGGTGTATGAGAGTTCAATACTGTGGGAAGTAGAATCACTCCCAGATTCATATGAAGACACAATAATTTTTCAATGGAGTTAGTTGCAAGCAATGAAGAGTGTGACAATTCCATTTTTTGGGAACTCGAATCACTCTCCAATTCATATTAAGTCGAGAGTGATGAGTCAGTTGGTAGTAATGATGATTGATAATATCTTTTATGTTTTTTCCCTAAAGATGTCTTTACATCAAATGTCATCTTGTAGTATGTTATGCAACTTAGTTGTGATTCAAGATGTTCAATGAAAGTTGTTTCAAATGTCTATTTGCATTATTCAATGAAAAAATATCATCATAATACAATCCAACGGAAAGTTTCGATAGAAAAAAAACTTTGTACTACATGTTAGTAAATATGAAATGACTGTAAAAACTGCTACAGATATCAATTTTTATTTTCTTGAACAAAAACGGGCGCCCCAACACATTGCAATGAATTCTGATAGTTTGGCCAAAAAAAAAAATTGTACTGCACTTAGTAAAATCACTATTAATCAAGTATAAACTTCTTTAATTAAATAACAAGTGGATGTCAATTAATGAAAAAAGCTGCACCGACACTTTGTTACATGTTTACAATGTTAAAATGATTTAAAAAATTTTATACTGCGGTGATTAGTAATTTTGTACTGCGAATAACAACCCAGTACGACTTTTTAGACCGTATGATTATGCCTCAGATTTTTATTTAATTTTTTTTCTGGTATTCAAGTGCTGAGTGGATTTATAAGTCATTCAATTTGATCTTGGTGCAGAGTTTACTTAAAATTATTATTATACTTTGATTACTTCTTTAAAGCGTTTTGAAATTATTTGCACTATTCATTACTCCCGCTACATCTAGCATTTTAAACGATAATTTTCTTAAAGCTTCCGCAAAGTATAAATTGTACAACCGGTTGCTCATATCTTTGTTTTTTTCCTACGATTGCTATCCATATGTTATTGTCAATTTATTACGTCCATATATCATTTTGAATCGAGTTTAAGGTATATTAATTTAAAAGCTGTCGCTGGACGCATAGTGTGTTTTATTAATTTTATCATGGTTGTTTTAGATGCAGACAAATCATTGTGTATATTTAAGTACATCTAAGCTAATCTAATTTTCAGTAAATAATATAATTTGTTTATGCAAATGCACTCACCTACGGGAGAATATTATTTCGTTCACCTCTGAATATGGCTTTGATCAAGATTTTCATTTTTATATAAAATTACAACTTATAACAGTATATATGATTTTATGTTGAGTGTTATATATATATTTTGATTTTGGACATAATCATTATAGCTTTATGAGCCGTGGATGACTGGGTCGAGTTGTCCCGTAGCGCGCTATGTAAAACGCCATTCTGTATCTGTATCACTGGCATCCCCCGTTCTGTTATCTAGAGTCGACGGACTCATTCTGTATCTGGAGTCGACGGACTCATTCTGTTACCTAAGGTCTTCAGACCCGTTATGTTATCTTCTGACCTATTCTGTATGCTCTGAACTAGGGTGCCTTTAAAACTATGTTTTTGATAACGTTTTGATGCGTATAAGATTCTGATTTGCTTCTGTTTAGCTTTGAGTGTCGGCAGCTTCTGACATGAGACCCTGCTTTGTGCTTTATCTCATTCTGTGAGTGTGGCTTCAGCTTCGTTTTGTCTCCTCTGTTTTGTCAACCTTGGTTTATGGTTTCCGTTTTGCAAAGATTAGATTTGTATTGCAATTGAGCTTTGTAAGGAAACTATGCTTATGTTTTGTTTCCTTCTTCAGATAGTCTATACATGACTTACGATTTATGAAAAGCCTTATGGTTTCTATAAAAGTTCTCCATTGTTATGTTAACTTTGCGACCTCTGTTTCACTCTGCTTTGTATTTGACTTCGTATCATTTTGAGGTGCTTCCATTTGATTTTGATTCTGAATCTGATTTGCTAACTTATATCTATATAAGCTATGTTCTGTAAAAATGTTTAGAGCATGCTTATGCTGATGAAGTTTATCACTTACTGAGCTGTGGTTTACTCACTCCTATTCATTTAACATTTTGTAGGTTTTAGCTCTATTTGAAGGCTTCCACTTCTGTTTCTGCTTTTAGTTTTGCTGCGTGAGCTTTGTAATCATTTTTGGCTTCGTAGCCTTTGTATTTATTTTAGGCTTCTCCTTTGTAATTATTTTGGCTTCTGCTTTGTAATTTGTGAGACCAGTTGTAATCGTTATTTATGTAATAGAAGAGCATTTGTATCTGTTTGGGACTCGTCAGAGAGTAGCCTTGCATGTCTTAGGTAGTAAGCGTGCGGCGTGTGACGGTCTCAGAACCAAGGTGGTTTTGGGGTCGTTACATTTAGTGGTATCAGAGCCAGGTTTAGTTTTCGTTGGGTTTGTGGGTGTCTACATGTCTACGCTTCCGTGTCTTTGCCTCACTAGTACAAAAAAGGTCTATTTCGGCGCCCTTATTTCGGCGGTTGTAAGAACAACCGCCGAAATAGGGGTCTGAAAATTTTGTATCTAAAAAAAGACACCTATTTCGGCGGTTGTTAGCTAGGAACCGCCGAAATAGGGTCAAAAGATACCTATTTCGGCGGTTCCTAGCTAACAACCGCCGAAATAGGGTCGCTGAAAATTCCGTGTTTAAAGAATGACACCTATTTCGGCGTTTTTAGCTAGGAACCGCCGAAATAGGTCAATTTCCCAGTTCTATTTTCGCATTCCCGGTTTTTTTAGTCAAAATTTTGAATTCCGCCCCTCTAAATTCTTTTTCCAGCCTTTCACTTCTCCCTCTCTCTTCATTATCTTTACGCACTGTAATTTTGCAACCCTCTGCGCCTCCTCCTTCATTTTCTTCTTGTGTCTGCTCCTCGAATTGCTAAATCTCGCTCACCAGATTGAAGACAGGGTAGAAGCTGTTCATTCCAAAATCGGTAATATACTTGAACTTATATTTTTCTCTCAGGAAAACAAGGAACATACATGCTCACATATTTTCATTCTCTGCGCCTCTATTCATTCTCTTGCCTTTCATGGTAATTTTTGGAACCCCTAACTGGCGAGCAACAACATGCTCTACGCCTCACATAAATTATGCAACCATAACAGGCGAACAAGGAATCAAACATGCTCTGTGCCTCTATTCATTCTCCGAGCCCTCACGGTAATTTTTGCAACCCTAACTGCGCCTCTATTCATGCTCTGCGCCTTATTCATTCTCTACGCCAGCAATCTCTTGAATCACGGTAATTTACAAGGCGAACAAGGAGCATACATGTTCTTGCCTCTATTCATTATCATCTTGTGCCTGCGCCTCAGTTGAATCACTGGAACTGCTGCATCTCGTGAGCGAGAGGTTGAAGACGAGGCAGTAGTATCGATTTTTATTTTAAAAAATAGACCTATTTTGGCGGTTGTTAGCTAGGAACCGCCGAAATAGGTGTGTGTTTTTTTTTAAAAAATAGACCTATTTCGGCGGTTGTTAGCTAGGAACCGCCGAAATAGGTGTGTGTTTTTTTGTTCTAAAACGTGCCTATTTCGGCGGTTCTTAGCTAACAACCGCCGAGATAGGGTCGCACACCTATTTCGGCGCACCCCATTTCGGCGGTTCAGAACCGCCGAAATAGGCCCAAAACAACCGTCGAAATAGGCCTTATTTGTACTAGTGCCTGTTATATGGTATGTGTTGACTGTTGCGTGATTTGTCTGCTATCTGGTGTATGTTATGTGTGTCTGCTCTATGGTTGTCCGCGATCAGAGTAGCGCAGCGTAGTGTTTGTTTGTGTGTATTCTGAGTTTTGAGTGTGAGTCTAAGGGAGTCGGGTCCTTTGGGAAAGGATGCCGAATGTGAGTTTCAGTTTTGAGCTTCACTGATGTGTTTGTGTTGTGTGTTAGTCATATGTGTTGGTTTGGGCTGTGTGATGTGAGCGAGAGGTGTGCTTGGTTCTTTGGATGAGAACGTCTTCCAAGAGTTGAGAGTTGTCTGGCTTTTAGGCTGAGCCCTTAGAAGTTTCTGCTACGTTCTTCTGTCCGTCAGCAGCGAGTTTGAGTGTTGTTCCTGTTCCTTCAGGCTTAGCCTTTAATAATCTTCTACTTCGTTTCTTCTGTCAGTTTTGAGAGTTAGCTTTTTGTGAGTTTCGAGCTTCTGAGAGGTGTGAGGTTCCTTCCGTGTGTATTCGTGTTTGTAGTATTCTGGCACTGGAAGTGCATTTGTTCGTATTCTGAGTTTCATTGCATTTCGAGGACAAAATTCTTTTTAAGGAGGGGTATAATGTTGTGCCCCAATTTTTCTTTCTTTTGTTTTCTTTTTTTCTTTTCTTTTGTTTTTGATTTGTAGGGGGAGTTTATGACAATTCTAATTACTATTATATTAGATTAGGGAAGAAGAGTCTTCTGTTTTGATTTTATTTATGTTAGTAAAAGAATTACTAACTTCTTTTTTTCCTTTCCTTATTTTAATTAATTATTCTTACTTCTTTCTTTTATCTTATTTATTTTAAGTTAAGGAAGGGAGTTTCTAGTTTTTTTATTTTATTTCCTCCTCTTCCTCTTTAACTCATTGACGACGGTCTACACGCTCATTCTTCCTCTCCTCCTTGTTTCTTCACTCCAAGTAAACTTCCTCCCTTTGCATCCTTCTCATCCAATCTCTCTCAAGTCAGTCAGTGGTTTTTGAGGTTTGTAAATGCGGATTTTCGATTCCATTTCTCGTTGAGTACTTCTCTCTCCTTTTCTAATTTTGATTTGGGAATTCTGGGATTCAGTCGAGAGTTTGTTGTTCGGGAAGGGATTCAAAGAGGGCGATGTGTGGAGTCTGTTGAAGAGATTTGCTTTGCGTCAGATGTGAGGTAGGTGGTAGATGAACTCGGTATAGTTGTGTTCACCCATGGGGATTCTAGATCTTGTTCCGTTTCTAAATGTGTTTGCTTTGATATTTGATTTTGACGTGAATCTGGATCGATTTTGATTTACGTTTTCACTCCGTTTAAACCTCATGGTATTTGTTTGACTGCCTACTTTGATATGGAAAGTGATATGTTAATTATAATTTTGACAAATGGATACTCTTAATTCGGTGAGTATGCCTTTGATATAGTGGATTGCTACTACTCTCGTTCTGATTTTGTTTTCGTGTTGTTATCATACTATAATATATATATATATAATTCACAGTTTTCTGAGTGACAACTATCATCGTATTCTTTGTTTATACTGATTAGAAACTATATATTTATAAGTAGTGTTTTCCGATTGACAGCTACTGTAGATGATAAACGGATTCGATTTGGGTGCATTTGTAAGCATTTAATTCATTTTTTTTACAATTTGTTTTGTAATAATTTCAAATCAAAACCATATGATTTAACGACATATAATTTTGGCACTTATTTTGTTTTGTATTTATATCTGTCATTATTATGATTTAAATTGTTTTTGGAAGCGAGTTACAATGAATTGTAGTGGCCGATCTCAACTTTTAATTAATTATTTGTTGTGCAAGTGCATATATATATACATATATATATGCATGTAATTAATAAAATCTTTTCCTAGACTTATATATATATATACATTTGTGTTTGTTTATAAAGACTTTTGTTTGATTATAGTACGCAGATAACGACGATCGGAATTTTGAACATACTTTAATTATTTTATAAATTGATGGTTTAATTCGGTGCTATCTCTATCTTGTCAATTTTCAAACTCTAACCGGACGTGTTAAAATCTCTATATTTTTGTAAGCATATTAAAGTAGTTACCTGATTCGGAAATCTTTTGTTTTATTTATATATTTTCCTTATTATCTTTTGTTTTATAAATTGTCTTACAGTTTCGTTTTTGTTTCTCATCACTTATCGATTTGACATGGTTCGATATGTCTGACTGTGTTCATTGAAGATTATAGTCTTGTTTTATTATTTATTTATTTATATTATTATATTATTATTATATTATAATCAATGTTACAATGATGAGCTTTATTTTGTTCGATTACAAATTTACTTTACTTTTATGGTTTGTTTGACAAGTAATATGAGACGGTGCTTATATATATATAACACGATGATCTTCTTTTCGTAGGGGAAGCGTTGGTTTTGCGTAGTATTAATATTATATATACGTCTTTTTAGACCGTATGATTATGCCTCAGATTTTTATTTAATTTTATTTTTTTCTGGTATTCATGTGCTGGGTGGATTTATAAGTCATTCGATTTGATCTTTGTGCAGAGGTTACTTAAAATTATTATTATACTTTGATTACTTCTTTAAAGCGTTTTGAAATTATCTGCACTATTCATTACTCCTGCTACATCTAGCATTTTAAACGATATTTTCTTAAAGCTTCCGCAAAGTATAAAGTGTACAACCGGTTGCTCATATCTTTGTTTTAATTCTACGATGGCTATCCATATGTTATTGTCAGTGTCGCTGGACCATAGTGTATTTATTAATTTTATCATGGTTGTTTTAAGATGCAGACAATATTCGTTGTGTATATTTAAGTATATTTAAGCTAATCTAATTTTCAGTAAATAATATATTTTGTTTATGCGAATGCACTCACCTACGGGAGAATATAATTTCATTCACCTCTAAATATGGCTTTGATCAGGATTTTAATTTTTATATAAAATTACAACTTGTAACATTATATGTGATTTTATGTTGAGTGTAAATATACACAAATTATAGTTTGATTTTGGATATAATCATTATGCTTCTGGTTTGTGAAATGATATGTTTTGGGACCTAATTGATTGTTTTATGAGCCGTGGATGACTGGGTCGAGTTATCCCGTAGCGCGCTATGTAGGACACCTTTCTGTATCTGTATCACGGGCATCCCCCCGTTCTGTTATCTGGAGTCGACGGACTCATTCTGTATCTGGAGTCGACAGACTAATTCTGTTCTTTGGGGTCTTCAGAACCGTTCTGTTATCTGAGGTCTTTTGACCTATTCTGTATGCTCTGAACTAGGGTCCCTTTAAAACTCTGTTTCTGATAACATTTTGATGTGTATAAGATTCTGATTTACTTCTGTTTAGCTTTGAGTGTCGGCAGCTTCTGACATGAGACCCTGCTTTGTGCTTTGTCTCATTCTATGACTGTGGCTTCAGCTTCATTTTGTCTTCTCTGTTTTGTCAACCTTGGTTTATGGTTTCCGTTTTGCAAAGATTATATTTGTATTGCAAATGAGCTTTGTAAGGAAACTATGCTTATGTTTTATTTCAATCTTCAGATAGTCTATATGTGACTTACGATTTCTGAAAAGCATTATGGTTTCTGTAAAAGTTCTTCATTGTTAAGTTAACTTTGCGACCTCTGTTTCACTCTGCTTTGCATTTGACTTCGTATCGTTTTGAGGTGCTTCCATTTGATTTTGATTTTGAACCTGATTTACTAACTTATATCTATATAAGCTATGTTCTATAAAAATGTTTTGAGCATGCTTATGCTGATGAAGTTTATCACTTACTGGGCTGTAGTTTGCTCACTCCTATTCATTTAACATTTTACAGGTTTTACCTCTATTTGAAGGCTTCCACTTCTGTTTCTACTTTTAGTTTTGCTGCGTGGGCTTTGTAATCGTTTTTGGCTTCGTAGCCTTTGTATTTATTTTAGGCTTCTCCTTCGTAATTCTTTTGGCTTCTACTTTGTAATTTGTGAGACCAGTTGTAATCATTATTTATGTAATAGAAAAGTATTTGTATCTATTTGGGACTCGTCAGAGAGTAGCCTAGCATGTCTTAGGTAGTAAGCGTGCGGTGTGTGACGGTCTTAGAACCAGGGTGGTTGTAGGGTCGTTACATTTAGCGTTGCTCTGCATGTCGTCTCTCAACGCTTTTCTTGAGTAGCTTTTGCTGAAGGCCATTGAGATCTTGGTTAAAGTTATCATATGGTCTTTGCATGTTCAGTGTCTAGAGCCCCCCTGCTGATGCCATTTTCTTAAAGTGGGAAAAGCTCGCCACCGTACGGATTCACTCCTATCCACGCATAAGTTTTGCTCTCTTTCAGTTGGTGCTTAACATCGAAGGAATTTATTGTTAAGGTGAGCAGAGGTTGATTTGTTTTAGGGATTCATTCGCTTGATTTATGCAGCCAGTCAAAGGAAAGCGCTTCAATGTCGGTGGTAATTACAATCGGTCAGGATATGGAGAATGAGCTTGGTGTATGCGCATCACCCACATCGTTAATGGATTCATGGAGGAACAACATCCAATTGATGGGCGCAAGTTCAAATTGCTGACATTTGCATCTTCTCTGTTTACATGCTAAATCGATGATGATTTTCAAGTATATAACGAAAGCGACTATAGGTGAGATCAGGGGTACTTTGTTTTCATCCTTCGCAATCAACCGATGATTGCATGTGATTTCCTGGTGTTATATTTCGGCATTGTGGTGGTATATCTAGGTGTTTTGTCATTCTTGATAGTTGTGTATCTGCTCTAATTACTTTTTGCAGGTGTATGAGTAAATCTACAGTTATCTCCTTCAACGAAGTTATGTTGTTTGTTTCACCTTTGTTTGTGGTTTTACTGAAGTCGTGTAAAAGTGACACACTCATTCGCTCATGGATTTTCCACTCAAGACACTATCATAAAAAATTTCCTCAAAGAGATTTGCTCACAGTTATAAAAAAAGTTTGCAATTAATGAACTTAAACGCAGATTGCCCCCAGTATTTCTTTGAGGATTTTGACAATAATTTGATGACGATGGGTTTTTAACCATTCTGTGAGTTGTTTTAATGATTTGGGATGAGTTGTGGTGTGGGCCATGTTCATATTTTCATAAAATTAAGACAGTCTTAATGTTCCATTATCAAGAAATGATTTTCGTAAACCTTTTCTCAAAAGACATTTGGAAGAAATTGATTTAGGTAAAACTCGTTATCATTTCAGCTAAGAAAATTCTGAACTTGAAGAAGTCAATTTTAACAAGACCAATGCTTCTTATTTTGAGAGTTATAGCTTTCAAGCTTGGCTCTTTTGGAAATTCATGAATAATGAACATCATGGTAAGATTTTGTAGTGTGCACATAACCGTAAACTCAAAAAGATTTAACACTTTGTTTATAAATAAACAATGTTGAATGTAAGAGGAACTGAAACCTACTGAGAGACTACCCAGGGAAATTAAAAAAGCTACCCATACCAGTGCTTCGGTTAATAAAACTATGAAATTAAATAAACAGCTTCTAACGATGCCCTGAGAAGGGGTTCCTATAGACACGACCACATTATGAGAATCAAATCACTTGACCAAGATCTTGAATTTCTTGCTTCAAAATCTTACAATTGTCGGTGTCATGACCGGGCAGTTGGAGATATTGACATAATTGGTTTAGACTCCTTCCCTTTTGAGGGTCTTTAGGCTGAGGGGTGAGAGACTGCAACCAGTCTTACTTCTGGATCTTTTTAGTGCTTGGCTCAGTGATCGACCGATATCCGTAAATTCTCTTTGACGAGTGCTCTGGCGAGGTGGTGGTACCGCTCTGTATTTTTGACCATGTTCCCTTGGTTTTCGAACGATGTTCACCTCATACTTCCTGGCGTTCTTCAAGGAGCTACTCTGGGTATAAGATGCTGCCTTTAAGCCACTGACAAAGCTCTTTGGGTTCTGAGTTTCAGCTCTCTCTTATGGATCTTCTCCTCTAGAATACCAACTTGTCCCATCAGCATGTCTAATTTAGGAAGTACATATACTTGAAATCATCATTGTACTACTTTTGCATGTTCTAAACTATCATACAGAGTCTTTCTTGCTAATCCACTTTGGTACGCATAACAACAACCTTCCTTTTCCAACGCTTGATGAAGTTGGACACATACTCACTCTTGTTTTGTCAAGAATTTGCAAGATCAGGCCTAGCAACTTCAAGATTCTTAGCATACTCGAAGTGGTGTAGAAATGTTTCACAAACTTCCTGGTAAGTCTTTGTGTTAATCCTCTAGGTTAAATACCAATGTTGAATGGTCTCATCCAAATATCTGGCAAACACTTTGGCTTTCTACATGTCACCATCCCCAAGAACAAAATTTCTCTATCGAATATTGTCAAGTGAATATGTGGGTCTGAGGAACCCTTGTATAAAGCAAGCGTGGGCAACTTCAACTTTGGAGGGAGCTCAACCTAGGAATATGATCCCATGGAAAAGTAGTCAAAGCCAGCTGGTTTATTGGCTTTCTTCATGCGCTCAAACCTTTTCAACATCATCTTGATTTCTACAGCTAATTGATTGTCGGGAGCAGCCTCCTCAATATGCCCTTCTGAACCTAGAGAATTAAGTTCAATAAAGTCATGCTCATATACAGGGTTGGTGTGCTTGCCCACAAATTTCTCCTAAGCCTGGTGGGAAACTTCAAGGGAGTTAACTTTATTTCACAGTTCTTTAATAATGGAGACATAATTGTTCTCCATGGTGGCCATCATAGCCTCTATGTTAATTGGATTTCCTTCTTCTGTCATGCTTGGGGTCTCGTTATCTGGGATTGCCTAAACCAAAATGCCGATCATTAGCAATGATAAAAACTAAATAAAAGGAGTCGAGTTGACACTCCTAGGTCGGGAACATCTCTAGACTCTCAAGGGGCTCTATGTTATGCCCCAGAATTTTTTTTATTTTATCATATTCCTTCCGATACGCAAAGGGAGTTCGGATTAATTTGTACCTTATACTAGAGTGTTTATGACATTCCTTAAATATTATTGTCATAGCTTGAGGAAGGAGAATTAGAAATAGCATGCTCTATCATTTATTTATTTATTTGTTAGGGAAGGGACTTCTTAATTCTTTAATTTATTTCCCTTCTCTCTTCCTACTCCTATTCACGTTATTTCTCTCCTTCCACTTTCCTGACATCTATTCACGACAGTTTCATCGCTCTCAAACCCTCATCCCTTTGCTCATCCTCTTCTTCAATTTCTTTCAATTGTAATCGCTGGAGGTCTATAGATGGAATTGTGTTCGTCCGTCGGTCGTCAATCAGGTTGGATTGTAGATTGGTTCTCTTCTCCATTAAGGCTTCTCTTCTCTTTTCTAATTCTGATTTTGTATTTTGGGAGCGGTTCAATTCGAAGGATTATCATTTGACTGGAGATTCGGGAAGGCGATTCGTAGAGTCCGCAGAGATGGCTTAGCTACGGATGTGAGGTAGGTGGTAGATGGATTCAGTTGTGTGTGTTCACCCACGGGGGTTTCGGTCAATGTTTCCGCATATGTTTATTTGACTCTGATTCGTGGTGATTTGGGTGATTTCTGATTTGCGTTTCTAATGCGTTAAAACCCCGTGGGTAGTTTTTGATTCGCGTATTTTGGTTATGTAAGTATTGCTTTGACGATGGTGAATCTACATCTGTAAATTTCCCTCTGTTTTGTAAATTCTGAGTGCCGCTGATTTGGGATTTATAAGGATTGTTCCTTGATTTGTGTGTGAGATTTAATGCAGTGTGTTTGCGTTTTGAGTGGCTAAAACCTCGTGGTTTTCCTGTATTTATGTCTGATTTGGTGTGGGTAATTCTTTGGCAAGGTTTGGTGAAGTTTGGATAATTTTTCTGATCTGTTCATAGCCTCTGTTCTTCTGATTTCGTGCTGTCCGAACATCTGTCCTAACTTCTAAGTTCGGACAGCATGTTTTGAGCTTCTGTATTTTCAAACTCGGGGTATGTCCGAACATCAGTCCGAACATTGATGTTCGGACACTCCGCGTAACTTTTTCCCGTGGAACCCGTCCGAACATCGGTCCGAGCTTCGATGTTCGGACACTCTGAAATTCCCTGTCTGTTTTCAACTCGACTTGTGTCCGAACATTGATGTCCGGACACAAGTTCGGACATTTGACAATCTTTGGTTTCTGAGTCTCGACCTGTGTCCGAACTTCGATGTCCGGACACAAGTTCGGACACCCCTCTGTTTTCACCATAACTTCTTCGTTTGAGCTCCGTTTTGAGTGCCGTTTGCGGCGTTGGATTCCTCTTTCCGAGTACTATCTGTTTTCAGGTGTTTTAGCATGTGTTTAAGTGTTTTCTGATTTTAAGGTCTCCGTTAATCTTTTGAACTCTGTTTTGCTCTGAAAATATGATTCAACCTCTGACTTCAGTTTGCTTTCGTATTTACTAGTCGGGTTACGACTTCTGTCTTGCTAAGGATTTCCATTGGTAAGCTCCTTCTATGATTTTGCTAAGCTCTCGCTTTCTGTTCTGATCTGGTTAAGACTTCCGCTCTGCTCTGTATTAAGCTTCGATCTGTTTGGATTAAGCCTCTGTTTTGGGACCTAGTTACTTTGTTTCTGAGCCGTGAATGGCTGGGTCGAGCTATTCCGTGGTATACCATGTATACGTTATTCTGAGTGTGGGTCATGCCCAATCTGTTCTGTGGGGTTGACGAACCCTTTGGCCTTCGGGCATTTCTGCGTTGTCGAGGGATCTGTTAGGTCCATGGGTCTTCGACCCTTTCTGAGTGTTATGCTTGGTGCTAGTGTCCCACTTCTGATTGTTAAGAGTTCTGTTTTCTGTTAGCTCTATCTGTTTCTGATTTCTGACAGACTGCTATGTGTTTTCTGTCTTCTGAAAGCCTCTGGTTTACTAAGTGATCTGTTTCTGTCTGCTCTGTCTGTTTCCAAACGTCGACGGTCTGCTGTATGCTTTCTGTCTGCTGGGTATTTCTGCTTTATAAGCGCTCTGTTTCGTCTGCTCTGTATCTGTATTTGATTTGAGACGGTCTGCTGTGTGCTTATCGCCTTCTGATAAGTTCCGGATTTTGCTAAGCTTCTGAGTTTCCTAAGCTTCTGATTTCGTCAAGCTTTCAGCTTCAGTTTACCTTCTGCTATTAAGTGTATGTTTTGACCACCGCTTAGCTTCTTGTGTTTTAGACTTCAGTCTATTTGAAAGACTTGCTTGCATCTGATTTGCTCTGGCTAAGCGCTTTCGTATACGTGTATATGTATGTTCAGTATCTGTTTTGAGCATGCTCAGCTGATGAAGTTTATCACCTGCTGAGCAATAGTTTTGCTCACCCCTATCTCCGTCTAATTTGCAGGTTTTAGTTCGTGCTTGGAGATTCAGCTCTTACTTTTCGTTTTGGCATTTGAGTTTTGTATTTAGTTTGTTTAGCCTTAGGGCCCAGTTGTATTTAGGATATGCTTTGTAATTCAGTTTGGCTTCCGCCTGTGTATTGTAAAGACATTTTGTAATCGTTTATCTGGTAATATATGAGCATCAGTTTCTGTTTTGGGGTTTCGATAGTGTAGCCTTGCGTGTCTTAGGTAATAAGCGCGCGGCGTGTAACGGTCTCCCAACCAGGGTGGTTTTGGGGTCGTTACATTTAGTGGTATCAGAGCCAGGTTTGGTTTTCGTTGGGATTTGTGGGTGTTTGCCTGTCTACGCTTCCGGTCTTTGCCTGCTATCTGCTATGTGCTAACTGCTGCGTGATTGTGATGGCTATCTGGTGTCTGTAATGTGTGTCTGCTCTGTGGTTGTCTGCTATCAGAGTAGCGCAGCGGAAGCGTAGTGTCTGTTTACATGTGCTTGTGTGTTCTGAAAGTGAGTCTGAGGGAGTTAGGTCCTTTGGGAAAGGATGACCGAATGTGAGTTCTTGTTTGACAGAGTTGTGTGCTTCAGTTGTGAGCTTGTGTTACGTGCTTGTGTTGTATGTTCTGTGTTGTGTTATGGTGGGAGTTCGCGAGTATGTTGGTCCTTTAGGTAAGGACACCTCTAAGAGTTCTTGTGCATTTAGGTTGAGTGTTAGTAATCTTCTGTTTCACCTCTTATGTCAGTGAGTCAGCTAATAAGTTCTGAGTGATTTGTGAGGTGCAAGCTTATGAGATATGTGAGTGTTGTTCCTATTCCTTCAAGCTTAGCCTTTGTAATCTTTTGCTTTGCTGATTCTGTTAGTGAATCAGCTAGTGAGGTCCATGTGTTAGCTCGTGTAAGTAGAGCTTCTGAGATATGTTAGCGTTCTTCCAATGTCTTTGTGCTGAGCCTTTAGTGAATCTGCTTTGTTTCTTCTGTCAGCGAGTCAGTTAGTGTGTTCTGAGTGTTAGCTCTTCGAGGTTGGAGCTTCTGAAATGAGTGAGTGTTCTTTCTGTCCCTTGTGCTAAGCATTAATGATTATCTACTTTGTTTCCTCTGTCAGCGAGTTAGCCAGTGTATTCTGAGCGCTAACTTTGTGAGCGTTCCCTTCTGTGCCTTAGGAGCTATGTGTTAGTACTCTCCTGCTTCGTTTCTTCTGTTAGTGAATGAGCCAGTAGGCTCGATGTGTTAACTCGTGTAAGTTGGAGCTTTTGAGATGAGGGTGAGTGACCTTTCTTAACCTTAGGGATAATCTTCTGGTGTGTTCCTCTGTTAGCCAGTCAGCAGTGAATCTGAGTGTTATGTCTGTGGCTTCAAGTTGATTTTCAGTAATTATTCCCTTGTCCCTTCAATCAGTGAGACATTCAACAAGTTCTGAGTGTTAGCTCTGTGAGGTGTGGACTCCTGAGATGTGTAAGCGTTTCCTTCTATGCTTTTAGGCTGAATCTCCAAAAATATTCTGCATTGTGCTAATGTTAGTCAATGACCAGTGAGTGTGAGTGATGTTCCTAATTCTTCAAGATTAACCTTCTACAGTCTTCTGCTTTGATCGTTATGTTAATGAGTCAGCCAGTGAGGTTTTTGTGTTAGCTCGTGGGGTTCGAGCTTCTGGGATGTGTGAGCATTCTTCTGTGCCTTCGTGCATAGCCTTCAGTAATCATCTTCTGCATGATCTTTTATCCGCCAATCAGCAACCAATTCTGAGTGTTGGCCTTGTGAGTGTTCATTGTATTCTGGCACTGGAAGTGCATTTGTTCACGTTCTGGGTTTCGTCGAATTTCGAGGACGAAATTCATTTTAAGAGGGGTATGTTGTTATGCCCCAGAATTTTTTTTTATTTTATCATATTCCTTCCGATACGCAAAGGGAGTTCGGATTAATTTGTACCTTATACTAGAGTGTTTATGACATTCCTTAAATATTATTGTCATAGCTTGAGGAAGGAGAATTAGAAATAGCATGCTCTATCATTTATTTATTTATTTGTTAGGGAAGGGACTTCTTAATTCTTTAATTTATTTCCCTTCTCTCTTCCTACTCCTATTCACGTTATTTCTCTCCTTCCACTTTCCTGACATCTATTCACGACAGTTTCATCGCTCTCAAACCCTCATCCCTTTGCTCATCCTCTTCTTCAATTTCTTTCAATTGTAATCGCTGGAGGTCTATAGATGGAATTGTGTTCGTCCGTCGGTCGTCAATCAGGTTGGATTGTAGATTGGTTCTCTTCTCCATTAAGGCTTCCTCTTCTCTTTTCTAATTCTGATTTTGTATTTTGGGAGCGGTTCAATTCGAAGGATTATCATTTGACTGGAGATTCGGGAAGGCGATTCGTAGAGTCCGCAGAGATGGCTTAGCTACGGATGTGAGGTAGGTGGTAGATGGATTCAGTTGTGTGTTCACCCACGGGGGTTTCGGTCAATGTTTCCGCATATGTTTATTTGACTCTGATTCGTGGTGATTTGGGTGATTTCTGATTTGCGTTTCTAATGCGTTAAAACCCCGTGGGTAGTGTTTTGATTCGCTATTTTGGTTATGTAAGTATTGCTTTGACGATGGTGAATCTACATCTGTAAATTTCCCTCTGTTTTGTAAATTCTGAGTGCCGCTGATTTGGGATTTATAAGGATTGTTCCTTGATTTGTGTGTGAGATTTAATGCAGTGTGTTTGCGTTTTGAGTGGCTAAAACCTCGTGGTTTTCCTGTATTTATGTCTGATTTGGTGTGGGTAATTCTTTGGCAAGGTTTGGTGAAGTTTGGATAATTTTTCTGATCTGTTCGTAGCCTCTGTTCTTCTGATTTCGTGCTGTCCGAACATCTGTCCTAACTTCTAAGTTCGGACAGCATGTTTTGAGCTTCTGTATTTTCAAACTCGGGGTATGTCCGAACATTAGTCCGAACATTGATGTTCGGACACTCCGCGTAACTTTTTCCCGTGGAACCCGTCCGAACATCGGTCCGAGCTTCGATGTTCGGACACTCTGAAATTCCCTGTCTGTTTTCAACTCGACTTGTGTCCGAACATTGATGTCCGGACACAAGTTCAGACATTTGACAATCTCTGGTTTCTGAGTCTCGACCTGTGTCCGAACTTCGACGTCCGGACACAAGTTCGGACACCCCTATGTTTTCACCATAACTTCTTCGTTTGAGCTCCGTTTTGAGTGCCGTTTGCGGCGTTGGATTCCTCTTTCCGAGTACTATCTGTTTTCAGGTGTTTTAGCATGTGTTTAAGTGTTTTCTGATTTTAAGGTCTCCGTTAATTTTTGAACTCTGTTTTGCTCTGAAAATATGATTCAACCTCTGACTTCAGTTTGCTTTCGTATTTACTAGTCGGGTTACGACTTCTGTCTTGCTAAGGATTTCCATTGGTAAGCTCCTTCTATGATTTTGTTAAGCTCTCGCTTTCTGTTCTGATCTGGTTAAGACTTCCGCTCTGCTCTGTATTAAGCTTCGATCTGTTTGGATTAAGCCTCTTTTGGGACCTAGTTACTTTGTTTCTGAGCCGTGAATGGCTGGGTGGTCGAGCTATTCCGTGGTATACCATGTAGACGTCATTCTGAGTGTGGGTCATGCCCAATCTGTTCTGTGGGGTTGACGAACCCTTTGGCCTTCGGGTCATTTCTGCGTTGTCGAGGGATCTGTTAGGTCCATGGGTCTTCGACCCTTTCTGAGTGTTATGCTAGGTGCTAGTGTCCCACTTCTGATTGTTAAGAGTTCTATTTTCTGTTAGCTCTATCTGTTTCTGATTTATGACAGACTGCTATGTGCTTTCTGTCTTCTGAAAGCCTCTGGTTTACTAAGTGATCTGTTTCTGTCTGCTCTGTCTGTTTCCAAACGTCGACGGTCTGCTGTGTGCTTTCTGTCTACTGGGTATTTCTGCTTTATAAGCGCTCTGTTTCGTCTGCTCTCTATCTGTATTTGATTTGAGATGGTCTGCTGTGTGCTTACCGCCTTCTGATAAGTTCCGGATTTTGCTAAGCTTCTGAGTTTCCTAAGCTTCTGATTTCGTCAAGCTTTCAGCTTCAGTTTACCTTCTGCTATTAAGTGTATGTTTTGACCACCGCTTAGCTTCTTGTGTTTTAGACTTCAGTCTATTTGAAAGACTTCTGCTTTGCATCTGATTTTGCTCTGGCTAAGCGCTTTCGTATACGTGTATATGTATGTTCAGTATCTGTTTTGAGCATGCTCAACTGATGAAGTTTATCACCTGCTGAGCAATAGTTTTGCTCACCCCTATCTCCGTCTGATTTGCAGGTTTTAGTTCGTGCTTGGAGATTCAGCTCTTACTTTTCGTTTTGGCATTTGAGTTTTGTATTTAGTTTGTTTGGCCTTAGGGCCCAGTTGTATTTAGGATATGCTTTGTAATTCAGTTTGGCTTCCGCCTGTGTATTGTAAAGACATTTTGTAATCGTTTATCTGGTAATATATGAGCATCAGTTTCTGTTTTGGGGTTTCGATAGTGTAGCCTTGCGTGTCTTAGGTAATAAGTGCGCGGCGTGTAACGGTCTCCCAACCAGGGTGGTTTTGGGGTCGTTACACTCTAGACCACGAATGCTATTAAATTTGTGTATGGGTACTTGAGGCCTTCATCTCTGTGGACAAAAAATGAGGCGCATGGGCCGGAATGGCTTCATGTTCCCGATAGACACATGTGCTCGGCCTAGATATTTTGAGAATGTGGCACTTGGCCTGGAATGTGTTTGGGCTAGAAATGATGCGCATGGGCTGAAGTGATTTCTAAACCGTAAATAGGTGTGGGCCTGAGTACCCTTGGTCTGAAAGCTAGGCTTATGGGTTGGAAATATGAATTGGCTACTGGGCTTAGAGAAACTTTAGAGTTCAAGTAAAAGATTTATTTTGAATGCTTGATGGGCCTTTGGGCCAGAAATTAAACAAGATCCGTATTCAATTTTCAAATCTTGCAAATTATTTCAAATTCAAGTGGATTTTTTCTTTCGATGGGCCTGTACCTAAGTGGAACAAAATGGTTGATTCAGATTTAGAAAAGTTTGGGCTGGTAGAGAAATAACCTAAATCAAGTATTCTTAGGCTAAATCTAGAACAAAAGACTCACCAAGATTACAATGGCTTTTGGGTCGAAAGATTAATCTAATGAAAGTGAAGAACCTACATGACCAAGTGAATATAATCAATTAAAGAATCACTGAAACATGGAAATAAATCACATCGGAAAATTACACAGAGATTAGTATGCATGTCCTCACTAGAAATTTCTATCAACCGGCTAAGGATCGATCTAGAGAAATGCTTTAGGCTGAAGCCCAGGTCACCACGAAGGGATATGGTGTTACGCGCTATCCTCTTTGGGCTTCCCCACTTTTTGCACATCACCATGAGGTGTGCGTCAACGAACGGGTCTTTGGCTGACAAAACAATGGGCTTGGATAAGGGTACTGTCAAAGAGGTGCTATGGGCTAAAGCCCTGGTATTAAGGGGATACGGTTTACACGACATCCTCTTTTTTTCCTCCACATGGTCACATCACCAAAAGGTGTGAGTCTTAGACGGGGACCGCCTAAAGCGGGTCGGGTGAAATTTGTTTGCATGGTCCCTTGACACTCTCATGATAAATAGATGCATATGAAAATAGTGCGCACAAAAGTAAATCAAACAATATAATACCACCTTTTACAACATTTTTGAGTTAAGCCCTCTTATCTTAAAATCAAGCTAGTTTAATTCAAGAGTTAAAGTCCCCGATAGAGTCTCCAGACTATGAGACGGGGTTTTCGAACCTTATCCTATGTGTTATGTGATTAGGATCTGATCAGGTTCTTGGTCCACTTATAACCTAAGTTTAAGAACAATGTTATTAAATAAGATTCGTTATAACCTGACGTTAGCTCACTGAAACCTATTACAAGTCGCCACCTAAGTTAAGTTAAACTTAGAGTTCGGGTTCGGGGGCTAGGTAATATAAGATTTTTGAGCTTAAATTTCTTTCACTACCCTTCAAAGCAATTTTTCTCTTACTATGTCATGAACAGGCTTATTATAAAATTGGTTAACCTAAGTGTGCAAGCTTCTATATTTTGGTGTTTATTAACATTGTTTTACAGAAATTTGAAGTGAAAAGTGAAATTAAACTAAATTTTTGGTTTCAGAGTTCAAATTACATCAAAATTTATCACCGACCATGACCACAGACCTAATATCCGTGACCATAGACCATAATTTATCAAATTAAACAAATTATTCAAATTTGTCGTAGATTAAAATTTTGAGTGTCCATGAGCACGAACAAAGTGTTTGTGGCCATTATGACCTAATTTTGAAACTTATTGATTTTCACCACCGTTTGTGGGCAGTCCGTGGGCCCGGAAACGATGTCTGTGGGTACAGACACTATGTTTGAGGTCTCGGACCACTCTCGGACGACAATTTTAATGATGAACTCGACGGTGTTTTTAGCTCAAGTTTATGGGTATATGCCTAATTTTCTTCTAAGTCAATTAATGGTGAAATGTTTTCATTTCGAAGTGTTTTTCACGTTAAAAATTAGCACAAAAGTTATTAGACAAAAAGTTGTTAAACTCGAATTAACTCTCCAAAAGGCTATAATTTTTCTGGGAATACACAAAGAAATCATAGGTTTTAGAAAATTGAAATTCTAATCTAATTTTGAAGCTATAACTATCTGATCCTTCATGTCAGGATTCTTGGATTTCTTTATCGGTTGACCTTCAGTTGGGCAATGACTTTGAGCTTTTAGGCAGGACTCTGTGATGTAGTTTTTCATGTTTTGGAGTCAATTTTGTCAGACTTTGATGTGTGAAAGTCTGATTGAGGAAGAAAGTATTGTGTTTTGAGGATTTCGGAGTGATTTTAGTATGATTTCGGTATGACAGTATTGAAAAACGTAGGAGGTAGGCTTGAAGAGCTTGTATCTGACCTTGGGAGGATTCTACTATGTTTTTGGTTGATGGAAAGACCTTATTATATAGGAAAAAGCTTATGCTAATAGATAAGAGAGAATCTAAGTAAAAAATCTAACTTTACCTATTTTATTGACTGGGTTATACGCCGAGAATATTTATGAAATTTTAACTCAAGGTAAAGGAGGATTTTAAAGATTTTTGAAAGTTGAAATCTCGTCATTTGGATGAATGAATGATTTTATAAAAATCTTACAATTTGACACCTCTCATAATTCATAAATAAATTTTAATGGTTTAAAATTGAAAAATCTAACAAGGTTATGCTCTTAATACCATCCTCTATCATGTGTTAAATTTCATGACATTTAGATTTGATTTGGGTATCTTCCTGAGGAGAGAGAAATTTACAAAAATGTTTGAATCTCTCTTTAAAAATTTGGGCTTGGCCTCCAAACACATTTTGACAGGTTTATGACTATGTGTAGCCATGTTAACCATGTGACAGTTTCATTTTAATGTGTGGAGGCCTTTATTTCTATTTTTAGGCAATTCAATGTGTTAATTATTAAGGAAATTAGCTTATAATATGAATTAAAAGCTATATTTCTAGAATAAAAATTATCTGAAAATTAGGGAATGCCTTTCATAAAGACTATGATGTTTGATAATATTTTAAAATGGTGAACGAGTCATATGGAAATAGAAAGTCCTGAGAATGTCTTTGGAAAATCCTAACTTTATGCATTTTGACCATTTTGTTCTTGTCTTAAATGAGAGGGAGAGGGAGAAGAGAGAAGGAGAAGGAGAAGGAGAAGGAGAAGGAGAAGGAGAAGGAGAAGGAGAAGGAGAAGGAGAAGGAGAAGGAGAAGGAGAAGGAGAAGGAGAAGGAGAAGGTCAATTTTCTAAATTAGTTGGATAACGTTGCGGATTAGTTTAGCATTAGTGTGGATTTATATGGACGGGCTTACAAAAGTATATATCTATACCGTCGGGGACTAGAACAATGTACTTGAAAAATTTGTGAATCCCGAGGTTATATTACATTACAACTTTGGGGGAACTTGAGCATGGCGTTGCCGACTGATCTGGGGTTTAGCAGGTAAAGAAGTCCCAGTTAAATTGGTTAGGCCTAGTAGACCAGGATTTGGTAGCTATTTAATTAAGTGTTCCCATTGTTTAGCTATAAGTTCAAGGGTCAACAATCGGTAGTAAGGGGAGGATGGGTACAATTGTCCATCCCAGGCTACATATATCCTAGTTCAGTAGTTTACTTTATTGTTTTCCATCATTCCAATCATCAAACGAAAAAAATCCAAAAACCCCAATCTTACATTTATGCATTGCCCATTAGTTTGCATAATATATTTATATTTTGCACTACAATATTAAGTTGGGTCAATAAGAGCAACCAAACACCCTAAGAATATAGAAGTTAGGCTGAGAATGAAAATGTTTTTCATAGGGAGTGGAATAGAATAGAGCTTTTATGTGGGCTCTATTAGACAAGTAAACCGCAGTTTTGAAAGCAACAATTCATTAACAGAAAGGAAGCTCAGACTGAGCTAAAAGAGAGAGACCCTTATCCTGAACATACCTGTTTCTAACCTCCACTGCCCCATTATGTTGGTGAGAATAAGGACGGGAAAATTTGTGCAAAATATCAAACTCATTTGTCAAAGGATTCTAGAGCCTTGAACTCCCCCCCATTATCAGTTTGGATCACCATGACAAAGGTAGCAAAGTGATTGTTCACCCGCCGTATAAATACCTTGAATATCTGATATACATTGAATTTTTTAGCCATAGGAATAAGCCACTCAAATTTTGAATAATCATCCATAAAAAGTAGAAAATATCCCATATTATCAACAGATGTAACATATGAGGGACCCCAAACATCCATATAAAGTAGTTCAAAAGGTTTAGATGAGATATAAGAACTAGAGTAATGAGGAAAGGGAAGACATTTGCCTTGACAACATGCTGGGTAAAAACTAATGTCTTTAACATTCATAACATGTAAACTATAATCTTGCAAAAAAAAAATTGTGAGACTAAGCTGGATTTGTAACGACCCCAAAACCGGCCTAGGAGTTAGGGCCGTTACACGTCGCGAGTCTATTACCTAACGTCGCAAGGCTTTAGCGCAAACACATTTGAAAATCAAATAGAAGTGCTTAAATAAATACTTAAATGAGTTTACAATATCCAATCTGAATATAAACCCGAATACAGCGTAAGGCCCGAAGGCTACATAAACAGAAAGCGTCCTAGCGCATAAGTCAAATACATAAACCGAAACAAACTAGGTAAGCATAGACCGAGACTCTAAAGAGATAGAATGCAGGAGTCTCCAAGCCCAATCTGCATAATGTAAGAAGGGGTGAGCTAAACAGCCCAGTAAGCAGAAAGACTTCCTCAAGGAAGTCCACTCAAAACAAAGGAGAAGTTTGTGTTAAGACAAGATCCTTTAGTTTTGATGATAGCAAACCTTGTGTTGTCTATCTAATGCGTTTGTCAAGATTCATGATTTCAGATAGACAGGTGAATAAGTGGCTTAGCACGCAAGGTTGCAAGCACTTAAGTCATGAGTGGCTTAGCACGCAAGGTTGCAAGCGCGCTCAATCCACGACATGTGCTCTACTAGTCGGGCACCTGTCGGCGAGAGCTCGGAGAACTTCTAGCAAGACACAAGCAGTCAAGAACCACACCGTCACATATCTCTTACTCAGACATCAAACAAGGACCAAACGGAGTAGCAACATCGACAAACTCACTCAATTATTCATAACCACACAAGCAACTTGCTCATGACAACACACGACAAAATGTATCCATTAATGTGCAAGATAACAAGATAAGCAAAGGCTATTGATGAACATCATTACATAGCCGTAATACTTCAGAAGAGAGCATTTATGAGCATTAATGAGCCGCAAGTTCAGACAAGTTGAACTATGCAAGTGGTGATCGACCACTTAGGGAGACGCGCCGCCAACTTGCCCATTCACAAGGCAACGCGTGTGCTGGTGGCTCCAGATCAAGTTGGAAAAATCTACAGTAGGGTGCGGATATTATATTGTAGAAGAATGAGTATTCTACTCTTAGAGTCTACAACTCCTAGGTTGTTAGTTGGCATCTTAACTAACTTGTATAAATATGTACCTTAATGTTCCTTGTAAGACAAGCCCTGTACGAGAGAAAAGATAGAGATAATCTGGGCAAGTGTGCATCAGACTTAGGAGTGTGTGTAAGTGCTAGAGAGTTGGTGAGCTAGAGAGGACTGGGTTAGAGTTCAATACATTGGGTATTTGATAGGACGACAGGTCGGGAACGGTCGGTGAACCGTAGGCCGATAGTCAGGAGAGGGTTGACGACTTTAGGGGTAAAGTCGAAACTGTCCTGGGAGTCCGTGTGTGGGGCAAGGGAGGTTGAGTGTATTTTGTGTGTGTAAATTCTTAATCGAAATGTGTTTTCCAATTTAATAGTTGTCTCTCGTCTATCAAGTTTTATTAGAGTCCACGATACGTCCACGACACGTCGGGGACACATCACGAGAGCTTGCGAGTTTCAATTGGTATCAGAGCAGGTCTCTTCTAGAAAGCTAACTGCTTTGGAAGACGATCAAGATGTCTCATGCAAGCATTCTAGCAGCAGAAGAAGGTTCTGCTCCAAATCGACCATCACTCTTCAATGGAGACAACTACACTCACTGGAAGAACAAGATGGAGTTTCATATCAAGTCTGACGATCCAAGAATGTGGAGGGTGATAACACATGGAGAGTACACCTTCCAGAATCCTCAAGGACAAGACATATCTATCGACAGCATGACGGATGATCAAATCAAGAAGCTGATATTCAACGCTCGAGCTGTAAGAATACTTCACTGTGCACTACTACCTGAGCAATACTCAAAATTGCTTCAGCTAAAACGGCCCAAGAGATTTGGAAAACTCTTGAGGTCACCTATGAAGGGAATGATGAGATCAAAAAGACTCGCATTGAGTTGCTACTCACTCACTGGGAGCTATTCAAGAAGGAAGAAAAGGAGAGCATTTCTGAAATGCATACAAGGTTCACTAAGCTGATCAACGAAATGTTGGTGCTTGGAAGAACTATCTCTAACGAGGATCAAATTCGGAAGTTCCTCAGATCTCTCCCTGCCTCCTTTGATAGCAAAGTCAATGCCATGCAAGAAGTGCATGATCTCTCTAAGATGTCTCTGGCAGACATGCTAGGATCTCTAATGGCTTTCAGTTAAAATTACAACACAGAAACTCGGAAAGCTCATCAAGAGATAGAGGGAAAGGCATAGCCCTTCAAGTAGCTGAAAATGAAAGGTCCAGTCAGGAGGACAATGATGAAATGGTCCTCTATGCTAAGAGGTACGTTCGAAAGTTCATAAGAAATAAAATGAGGAAAGGCAAGGAGTCCAAGGAGTCGGATGATCAGAAGAAAAGCAATGACAAGTGCTTTGGGTGTTCAAAACGCGGACATCATCAAAGACTGCCCTCAGCGATCACGAGAGGACAACGACAGGGTCAAGAAGCCTGTCCGACGATCATTCAACAAAGGACCAAAGAAGGAAGCCTTCGTTGCCGCATGGGAGATTCTGAACAAAGTGATGACAATCAAACCTCATACAGCGACACCTCAGAAGAGGAGAAGGCTCACCTATGCCTTGAAGATGTGTGCTTGATGGCACAAGGCAATGATGTCTCAGAATCAGAAGGAGAAAAAAAAACATAAGGTAAACTATTCTAAACTTAGAAGGAGAATTCAAAAGGCTGAACTTCTAGGACTTAGAAAGTTTTCTCTTATATTAGTTGATCACCTAGAGGCATTAGAAACTGAAAACGATGAACTTTTGGAAGAAAATGAAAATTAAGAAAAACCTCGGATAAAAGCAAGGTAGATAATCTCAGGGCACTCATGAAATTACAAAGAGATTATAGTGAAATTCTCACCGTTCATGAAAAGTTGAAGTATGAAAAAACCTGAAATCGATGAATATTGTTGCTCTTAACACTAAAGAAAAGGAACTAGCTACCATCAAAGAAAAATATTCCAAGATAGATGCTTTTCTAAGACACCCATGAGGAGAAGCAAACGACAGGTCGGATGCCAGTCAGAGACCAGTCGTAGAGATGTCTGCTAGCTTATGAGACAACCCGGTCATCATGAGTCCAATTGTCATAAAACAGTTTTATGAGGCATTGGCAACTCAAGAAACTAGGACTAAAATGGGTAGTCAAAAATGATCTAGAGTATTAAATGGGGAAATGGGTCCAACCTTTCTGTGGACCCTAACCCCACACCACTAACGTGTTAAGTGCAGAATCGAGTGAGAATGGACCCTGCTGGTACATCGACAGTGGGTGCTCTAAACACATGACAGGACAAGAAGAAGTTCTTCTCACTCGAACCAGGAAGCCAAGGAACCGTTTCCTTTGGCGACAACAAGAAAGGTAAAATCATCGGTGTAGGTAAGGTTGGTATTACATCTGACTATGTCATAGATAGTGTAAATCTAGTTCATGGTTTAAAATTCAACTTGCTTAGTGTTTCTCAAATTGTGACAAAGGGAATTCAGTTCACTTCTATCCTACACACTTTAGTATAGTAAGTCAGAACAATGGCAAAGAGTTGTTTAAGGGAAAAGATGGAAAAATGTTTATGTAACAAGCTTAGAGGATATTGACAGTCCAAATCTTCCTTGCTTGACTGCTTCAATAGATGACTCTACTCTATGGCACAAAAGACTAGGGCATGTTAGCACTTCTTTACTAAGAAAACTTGTCAAGAAACAGTTGGTAAGAGGTCTTCCTGAGATTAATGAATCTGAGACCAATCTTTGTGATGCTTGTGTTAGAAGCAAACAGACCAAGGCTTCTTTTAAATCAAAGAACTCAGTTAGTACATCCAAACCACTTGAATTACTTCACATGGACTTATGTGGACCTATGAGAGTCAAAAGTTTTGGAGGAAATTGGTATGTTTTGTAATTGTTGATGATTACTCACGGTTTGTTTGGACACTCTTTATTGCTTCCAAAGACAAAGTCTTTGAGAAATTTCAAGCCTTTGCAGGAAAAGTCCAAGTACAACTCAGTCTCAAGATCAAGACTCTTCGGTCTGATCATGGGTCAGAATTTGAGAATCAACAATTCATGGATATGTGTAAACAACATGGGATTAGTCACACATATTCAGCACCAAGAACACCCCAACAGAATGGGGTAGTTGAGCGAAAGAACAGAAACTACAAGAGGTAGCCAGGGCCATGCTATTGGGGAGCAATCTTCCTCAAGTCTTCTGGGCAGAAGCGGTGGCGACTGCATGCTACATCACAAAAGAACGCTCATACGACCGATCCTCAACAAAACTCCCTATGAGTTAATCAAGGGAAGAAAACCAAACATAAGTCACTTCAGGACATTTGGTTGGAAATGTTATGTCCCCAACAATGAAAAGAGTCATCTTGGGAAGTTTGATGCCAGAAGTGACGTGGCAATCTTCCTTGGATACTCTGAAAAGCCGGGCATACAAAGTATACAACAAAAGGACACTGAAGGTGGAGGAAAGTGTGCACGTAATCTTTGATGAGGCTAACATACACAAGGTCAAGGAATCTGATGAAGATAAAGAACTTGGATTCAATCTAGCTGATCAAGATCACGTAGATAATCCCAAAGATGAATCACCGACTGAAGAAAACTTACCCGACAGGTCAACAACAGGTTGACGAAGGAAACAATGATGTCGAGGATCCTCTCTCTCTATCAACCATTCATCAATCTCGTGCTTTGTACAAAAATCATCCATTGGAAAATATCATATTAGACATATCTGATGAGTGTCCAAATGAGCATGTTTTAGAGGTGTATTTCATATGTTTTTTCCACACTTTTCATGCTCATTTATCCACTCTAGCTAGTTTTCCTCTAGTTTTGTGTTTATTGGTGTTTTACACAACTATTGTTGAAACAGGAGGAACAACATAGCTAGAAATAAAGTAGACGAAAAGACAAATGCGTGGGCGCAAACGGATCCAAAATCGGAGCTAAAATGAAGAAGATACAGCATTTTGAAGTTAGTCTGCCCACAGGACCGACCCACATGACCGACCCAGGGTGGGTCGGTCGGATGATTCCGGAGCCCAGAAATGCTCGTTCCAGGAGCCGAAAGTGCTTCTGGACCCGACCGACCCTAGGACCGACCCAAGGTGGGTCGGTCGGACTTAAAAACACGATTTCCGCCCCCAAAATTGCTTGTGGACTCGACCGACCCACGGGACCGCCCAGGGTGGGTCGGTCCGGTCGCAGATTTTGCCCAAATCTGCCTTTTTAAAAGGAGAAAAAGAGGAGAGAGAGGGGGGCCACACAGAACATAAAAATGACGGGAAAAGAAGAGAAAAGAGGGAAGAATAAGAAGAAAGGAAAGGAAGAAGAAAGAGAAGAAGGAGGAGAAGACTCACCTCCATTGAAGCTCTTCCTCAACCTCCCATGGCTATTTCTTCTCCCTTCTCTCTCTTTTGTGCTTTAATGGCTGTGTAGTTTCCTTGTAGCTTGGGATGGGGATTTTGCCCCAAAATCCCTAAAACCTCCATTGTTGAATCTTGAACTTATTTTTATGCTTTATTTTAGTCTTTGAGCTTAATGAAGATGATTATTGGGTATTTATGATTCTTAAACTTGTTGCTCATGATTTGAGGATTAGTTTAGGGTTTTACCCAAATTGTCAATATTGTGTTAAATTGGTTGGTTTGGCCTACTGATCAGTTTAGCATTATTGTGGGATTCTATCAAAATGATATTCTGAGATAGAAACCTAAACTGTTAGAGACTAAAACGGTGTACTCTAATTTCGATGATTTTGAGATTATACTACATTGCAACTTTAGTGGAACTTGAGCTCAGAGCTGTCGATTGACCCAGAGCTTAGCTGATTGAGAAGTTTCGGTTAAATTGGTTAGGATTAGTAGGCCTTGATTAGGTTGCTAATTAATTAAGTGTTCCCGTTGTTTGGCTATGAGTTCGAGGTTTGACAATTGGTAGAAAGGGGATGACGGGTGCGAATATCCTATCCCGAGCTACACCTATCCTAGATTAGATAGTTTAGTGTTTATTGCTTTCCTTTATTTCTCTAGTTACAACCCAAAAACCCAAAACCCCTAATTTACATTTATGCACTTTTGTATATATCCTTTTGCATATTTACTAAGCTTATAATTAGCTAGATAGTTACGAAGTCCCTGTGGATACGACCTTGTTGTACTACAATGATTGGGTTCACTGCCCATAGTTAGCAAGATAGTTTCAACATTATTTTGCCCATCAAGTTTTTGGCGCCGTTGCCGGGGACTTCGGTCCAATTATCTGGTTAATTATCTTTTTAGTTTTCGTGCAGATTTTTCATTTCCTTATTTGCCCTTTTGTGTATAAATTTTTTCTTTTCTTTGTAGGAACTTTAAGCTGATGAATGGTTATTATGATCCAGCTGATGGTTGGAATGACTACTCTTATGGCCATGAAAACTACAATCAATGGTTTGTGTGTGAGAGATGCGGAGGAAACCATGACAGTTCTCAATGTCAGGTTGGAAGCTCTAGGTTGGAGGACTTGATGGTAGATTTTATCTCAAGATACCAACCAGATGTGAGTACACCAACCGAATTGGAGGACTATCATGAGAATACACAAGTCGTCAACCCATGGATTGTGTGCCAAGAATGTGGAGGAGACCATGAGTGTTCACAATGCCCGGTTACAATCTCTAGATTGGAGGGTCTCATGGAAGAACTCATCTCAGTGACCACTGTAGAGATTGCCAAATGGATGAAATTCAACGCTGAACAAGAATCCATCAACATGAGAATTCAAGCTAAGCTAGATCATATATCGCAACAACTTGAGACCGAAATAGTTCATGAGATGGAGCAGCCTTCTGAAGATTTGAGTTTCTCTCCTTCTCCTCCCTTGTTTGAGCCAGAGAGTACACTGTCAAACAACCACCATCTTGATTATGAAGACAACTCGTCAGAAGAGAGTTTCCACTTTGACCTCATGGAGTTTCCTCCCTCTGAAGTCAACCACAAAGTTGTCCCCCCCTCCCTTGTTCATCAATACAATGAGTATGATCACATCTTCAACTTTGAGAAGGAGGAGACACCGCCTCCCTCTGAGTCATCAGAGGAGAGTGCTACAATCAACTTCAAGGAGCCACCTCCCTTTGAAGTTGATTTCCATCAAGGCTCTTCCTATGAGCCTCACAATGAAGATGAGGATGTTTACATCCTAAAATTTGAGGAGGAGGAGCCACCATCCTTTGATCTTCACCTGGAGGATCAAGGCCTTCCCCACTTGTGCAACAATGATGTAAGGTGGAAGCATAAAGTCCACCCTCTAAGTGTGGAGGCCACCTTCCCATTTGATCCTGGACCGGAAATAGAAGACAAAGTCCACCCCGGAGTTCTTCATGCACCGCTAAATGAAGATAAGGATGTCTTTATCCTTAAATTTGCAGAGGAGTCTCCACCACAAGATGATTCTCGCACCAAGGATCATCAACCAAAAATTCTGGGCCGTTCTTCAAAGAAAAATGATGCCCGCCCAACCCACCCGTTGAAGCCCACTTCAACATTCATTTTTGATCCTGGAGGACTTCAATGTGGTATGGTCTAGCTAAAGACCTTAAAGATGGGCAGCTTCCTGGGAGGCAACCCGGATGATTTTCTTTCATTTTTATTTATTTTAATTTGTCAAGTTCTCCTTTGATTTTGTTTTTGCTAACTTTTAACCCCGTTTGTAGTTGGTTGCTTCTAGTGTTTTATGTAGGCGCAACTTAGTTTCCTCACCGCAACCAAGCTACGCTAATTGAGGCTAAAACTCAAGTGTAGGGGAGTTCCTTCAATGCAAGCAAAAACAATCCCAGGGGAGTACTAGTTTCTTTTAATTTTGTGTCTCTCACTTCTCCTTCATTTTGATTCTAAGGCATTCTTCTGCTGGGGATAGCTTCTGTGCTATAATGCTTGCTTGTGCCCCCATGTGTTTTCTCTTTTGTCTGCTTCCTGAAAAGGTCTTCTGAAACCTTCCCCGGTTTGTCAGGTGAACAATGAGGACATTGTTCAAATTAAGTGTGGGGGAGTGACCTTTTCAATGAATTGTGTGCTTAAATTCTTAATCTCTCTGCTTATCTTGCGGTTGTCCAAAATCAAAAACTTGGACCCTTGTGTTATGAGTTGTTCTCATTAAGAACAAATACTATTACGAATTGTGGGATAAATTCTCAAAATTTTCTTTTTGATTGCTTTTGAGGAGCATTTTACATGCGGTGTGGCCAAGTGATCTTGAATGGTTGGATTTTTATTGCTTAGGGGTTCTTTCTGTCTTCTCTCCCTTCTTTGTAAAAATCCTTCAAGGGACTTGTGAGACGCCATGGGTAACCAACAATGAGAGTTGAGTGTTCTTAAATGCAAAGGCTTGATGCCAAAATTTTATCTTCTCATCTCTTATGCAAAAGTGAAACAAATGCATAAATCTATTTTTCCTTTTGTTTTCTTCTCAATGCCCATTCTTGAGAGAAGTTAGCCATGGTAAAAGCTCTCCAAGTCACCTAATCTTTAGAACTTTGAAGCACTTCGGATCATACCCTGGAACTCTATATTTTGTTTTACCCTAAGCACATCCATGCCACCACTAAGAGATGGTTCACACTCCTCAAAGGTTTTAATCACTTTTTGATTCTTCTCCTATCCTACAATTCATGTTAGTATTTGTTAGTCTTGAGCATTCTTTACTTACCTGGGGGCTTGGTTTTGCTTGAGGACAAGCAAAAGGTAAGTGTGGGGGTGTGATGAGTGTCCAAATGAGCATGTTTTAGAGGTGTATTTCATATGTTTTATCCACACTTTTCATGCTCATTTATCCACTCTAGCTAGTTTTCCTCTAGTTTTGTGTTTATTGGTGTTTTACACAACTATTGTTGAAACAGGAGGAACAACATAGCTAGAAATAAAGTAGACGAAAAGACAAATGCGTGGGCGCAAACGGATCCAAAATCGGAGCTAAAATGAAGAAGATACAGCATTTTGAAGTTAGTCTGCCCACAGGACCGACCCACATGACCGACCCAGGGTGGGTCGGTCGGATGATTCCGGAGCCCAGAAATGCTCGTTCCAGGAGCCGAAAGTGCTTCTGGACCCAACCGACCCTAGGACCGACCCAAGGTGGGTCGATCGGACTTAAAAACGCGATTTTCGGCCCCCAAAATTGCTTCTGGACTCGACCGACCCACGGGACCGACCCAGGGTGGGTCGGTCGGTCGCAGATTTTGCCCAAATCTGCCTTTTTAAAAGGAGAAAAAGAGGAGAGAGAGGGGGAAGCCACACAGAACATAAAAACAACGGGAAAAGAAGAGAAAAGAGGGAAGAATAAGAAGAAAGGAAAGGAAGAAGAAGAAGAGAAGGAGGAGAAGACTCACCTCCATTGAAGCTCTTCCTCAACCTCCCATGGCTATTTCTTCTCCCTTCTCTCTCTTTTGTGCTTTAATGGCTGTGTAGTTTCCTTGTAGCTTGGGATGGGGATTTTGCCCCAAAATCCCTAAAACCTCCATTGTTGAATCTTGAACTTATTTTTATGCTTTATTTTAGTCTTTGAGCTTAATGAAGATGATTATTGGGTATTTATGATTATTAAACTTGTTGCTCATGATTTGAGGATTAGTTTAGGGTTTTGCTCAATCTGTCTTCTATTTTGTTAAATTGGTTGGTTTGGCCTACTGATTAGTTTAGCATTATTGTGGGATTCTATCAAAATGATATTCTGAGATAGAAACCTAAACTGTTAGAGACTAAAACGGTGTACTCTAATTTCGATGATTTTGAGATTATACTACATTGCAACTTTAGTGGAACTTGAGCTCAGAGCTGTCGATTGACCCGGAGCTTAGCTGATTGAGAAGTTTCAGTTAAATTGGTTAGGATTAGTAGGCCTTGATTAGGTTGCTAATTAATTAAGTGTTCCCGTTGTTTGGCTATGAGTTCGAGGTTTGACAATTGGTAGAAAGGGGATGACGGGTGCGAATATCCTATCCCGAGCTACACCTATCCTAGATTAGATAGTTTAGTGTTTATTGATTTCCTTTATTTCTCTAGTTACAACCCAAAAACCCAAAACCCCTAATTTACATTTATGCACTTTTGTATATATCCTTTTGCATATTTACTAAGCTTATAATTAGCTAGATAGTTACGAAGTCCCTGTGGATACGACCTTGTTGTACTACAATGATTGGGTTCACTGCCCATAGTTAGCAAGATAGTTTCAACATTATTTTGCCCATCAATATCCAAAGGAACTCAGACAAGGGCCCAAACTTGAGATCTTCTAGCCTTCTCAACTACAGTCTCACCCATCGAGCCCAAGAATGTCAAGGAAGCTCTTCGAGACTCAGAATGGATCAATGCAATGCAAGAAGAACTGAACCAGTTTGAAAGATGCAAAGTTTGGCATCTTGTGCCTCGCCCTACTCATCAAGGAGTACTTGGCACAAAATGGGTCTTTAGAAATAAGCTGAATGAAATGGGAGAAGTTGTCAGGAACAATGCTCGTCTGGTAGCTCAAGAATATCGTCAACAAGAAGGAATAGACTTCCAAGAAACCTTCGCTCCAGTAGTAAGGATGGAATCTATCAGATTACTAATTGCATTTGCTGCACACAAAGGAATCAAACTCTTCCAACTTGACATCAAGAGTGCCTTCCTAAATGGGTACGTCAAAGAGGAAGTGTATGTTGAGCAACCTCCAGGTTTTGAGACACAAGAAGGAAAGGACATGGCACTCAAACTTGACAAAGCTCTTTACGGGCTCAAACAAGCTCCAAGATCATGGTATGATCGCCTGTCCTCCTATCTATTGGAAAACCACTTTAAAAGAGGTAAAGTAGACAAAAATTTATTTGCTTACAACAACAAAAGATATTTCCTAATTGTGCAAGTATATGTTGATGATATAATCTTTGGAGCCTCTGATGAAAGATATTGCAAAAATTTGAAGCATTGATGAAAAAGGAATTTGAGATGAGTGATCTAGGAGAATTGAAGTTCTTCCTAGGACTTCAAGTCAAGCAGAATGATGAAGGGACCATCATATCCCAAGAAAAGTACGTAAAAGACTTACTGAAGAGATTTGGAATGGAGGGATGTAAGACGTTTGACACACCAATGTTAGTTGGCACTAAGATGGGTATCATGACTAGTGGCCGACCGGTCGACCAGCGATCTTACAGAGAGATGATTGGTTCTCTACTATATTTAACTGCTAGTAGATCGGACATCATGTATAGCGTTTGTTTATGTGCCAGGTTTCAAGCAGATCCAAGAGAAAGTCACCTCACAGCTGTAAAAAGAATCCTACGTTACTTAAAAGGAACCATGAATCTTGGTCTCTTTTATCCTAAGTTCACTAACTGTAACATTGTAGGATTTTCAGATGCAGACTATGGAGGATCTATCACCGATAGAAAGAGCACTTTAGGGACAACATTCTTTGTTGGATCATGTCTGATTGCTTGGGGATCAAAGAAACAACAAAGTGTTGCAATCTCAATAGCTGAATCTGAATACATTGCTGCGGTAAGCTGCTGTGCCCAACTCCAATGGCTTAAACAACAAATTGGTGATTATGGCGTCAAAACAGGTACTTTACCAATTATGTGTGATAATACAAGTGCCATCTCTATTTCCAAAAATCCGGTGCATCATTCTCGTACCAAACATATTGACATTAGACATCATTTTCTTAGAGATTGTTGTGAAAAGGAATTAGTTGGTTTAAAGTATATTTCTACTGAAAATCAACTAGCTGACATCTTTACAAAGCCATTAAGTAGAGAAAGGTTTACTAAGATTGTTCATGATCTTGGTATGATATTCATTAATCACAGTTAAACTGATTTTAACCCACGATCGGTGAACGACATGTGAGCAACACCTGTTATATTGTCGTTCAGTAGTCAACGATCAGTTTAATGCATAGAAAACATGTCAAACGACTACTTGAAGCAGATATGTCATTTTTCACAAAAGTGAGATTAGGTTAGAGACAGTCCAACAGATAGAAACGGAAAAACTTCTCAACGGATCGCTGACAACCGTCACGGCCGCTGCCCGTTATGAATAGTATCGTTAGGACATGTCAACGAGCGGACGAGGAGTGGTCCCCGACCGTTACTCGATATCTATAAAAGGGTGATGGGAGTTTTACTCCTATCACACTATTGTCCTCACTCTCTCTAAGCGATCAAAGCATATTCTCTTCTCTCTCATGAAATTTCCTGTGAGATTCAAGTGCAAACAACCTCGCCTCACAGCCGTTAAAGAACACCCAAGCAAAAAGTACTAAATTCCGGTACAAAATCCTCTTCTCTGAAAATGGCACCAAAGACTGCTCTTCGATCAAAAGATAAAGAAATCCTCACAGAAGCTTTCACTCAACAAGTGGCCGACATCCAGCAGACAGAATCTCCAACTCAACTGACAAAGGTGGAGGAGAACGAGCTTACGGTTAGAGTAATCCAAGAAGGGAACCTTCTCACCAGTGAGGTAGAATATATAGTCCCACATTCCTAAAACCTACCACCTCATCACATCCAGCACTTTCAAACCCACCATCATTCCTGATCCTGCTCCCACATAAGAACAAAAAATGTCTTCTCCTGCAACCACACCTAAAACCTCCAAAAACACCACAAAGAAATCAAAAGCCGAACAATCAAAGTCCAAAGACCATTCAACCGCCACCACCAGTCGTGTAACTCACGCATCTAGGGGCGCATCCAAAAACAGACAGCTCCACAAAAATCACACTCAACACCAGAGAAAATAACACGTCGGTTACACTTCACCGCGGAAAAAGAAGCCTCTCCTACAGATATCGTCAAAGAGGTAGTTCAAGCATTGGAGGAAGAGGAGGTTCAAAGTGATGAACCATCCTAGAAGGAAGCCTTAGCAGGAGAGAAAGGCCAGGAGGAAGGTGTAACTGCACCTGACTCCAAAGAGGAAGCAAATCTCATTGCCGCTTTCTGAGAACCAGTCGACGACAGGTCTCCAACATCTCAGCGACAACATACAAATGGTGATAGCGACACAAAATTGTCATCACCTATTATTTACACGCTCGAGGAGCGTGCTCACTTGGAGAAAGCAAAAGGAAAAAGGAAGATGGGTGCTTCCTCTAACATCAAGGATGTCGAGGAGCTTGCTCATACCAAAAAATCAGCTGCCAAGTCCCAACCTCCACCGTCCCAGAAACGACTAAAAAGGCTCGAAGAACTAGAGCCTCCATTGATCAAGGTCGAGAACGTCAACGACCGCTCCTGTCCCGTCTTACCAAAGACGTTGGACATAAGTGGATGAAGAAGATGGGTCTAGGAGAGATCATCGAGCTATTGAAGTTCCAAGGATGGCTAAAATTCTTCCAGGAGCATATCTCTATCTACACCGAGTTTCTCAAGGAGCATATGAGATATCTTGGACCACTTCAAAGCAATGAAGATGACGACTACCTCAACTCAACGGTCCAAACTGCTCAAATCACGATCTCCAAGTATTGGATTTGCAAGACCTTCAATCTAGAGCGAGAGGGTCTGGTCATTCCCAAGGAAATAACCTAGAATGACTTAGGACACCAAGGAGGAAAGATGGTCACCTTGCTCTACAAAGGGGCAACACTGAAAAATTTCAATGCCGGGGACATGTCCATCACGGATAGGGTTCTCTTCAGCTTGGTCACCCCCAAGGAACCAGCGCACTCACATCGTCAATGCACGGGATGTGAGACTACTATATGCACTCAAGACCAAGGAAAAGATCAATTTGCCAGCCATGATTCTCCTCACTCTAGATGAGAGTCGACAAGTGAACCAAGATCTGTGCACGGGGGAGTGGTCATTGCGGCACTCATAGAGAATGGAGTGGACACCAACAGGTTCCGCGAGTGCATGCGCACCGCTCAGGACTGCATCTGTTCTGAGATGCTATCCAAGATGGGGATAAAGACCACGGGGGATATGCTCGTGGCCATCCAAAAGCTCCTCAAGGGTGAGGAAGCACGGTCTGAGTCTCGACCATCAGCTAGGGCTTCAGGACACAAGAAGAAGAGAAGTCTCTCACTGGTCCACGACAGGTCGGGGACCAATCTAGATACTTCAACTCGGTTCAGCGAGTAAGAGTCACTCTTGCAGCTGTGCAGGCTGTCTTCACTGAGCCAAGTGTTCATTACATGGTTCAAGGAGCGATAGATTTTATAGATTCTCACATAGCCTGAGCGTTCTTTGTCTCCTAGAGACTTAAGTGAAACCGTGAAAGTTAGAGTTAGGACTAGATTTTTCTTTTCCATCAAATGCTCTATTTTTCCTTTGACTATCTTTTTCACAGTACCTTTTGGACATCAATGAAAATGCAACTGATTTTGTGACTTGAATGCTTATGATGGGTATGAAATAATTTATTGTCTTGGCTGCTTCTTCCTTGATTAAAAATTACAAAATGATCTGAGTATTTAGTCCTATCCATTCCACCAATCCAATGTTGGACCTTGACACCTAAAATGCCTATAAACATAGCCCACAAAATGTAGCACCTCATTAAATGCCATTCACCGATCAGTCGTTGAGCATATCCAAAGTGTCTATAAAACTTGCTTACTCCTTTTACCACTCACAGTCATCTCACGCAATGGCTCAATACCCACAAAGCTCATCCAGCTTGAATGAGCAAACCATTCACTCCACCATTCGCAAGTTTATGACCACCAAACTCCCAAAGAAATACGTCACCTAAAGCTATGTTACAACCAAATTCCCGACTCCCTCACAGGTTAGTCTATCACCTCAGTATATTACTCTATCACAATCACGTTCTCCACATTGCATGGTTCTCCATAGATTCTGATGAGTCTGACCTTTCAAGCACAACTGAATCACCTTTGATCACCGCACCCAAAGCCAAACCTTCTTGGATCAAAGCCGGTTTTTCGGAGGAAGAGCCTACTTGCTCGAGGATTATGAGTGGGATACCCAACGACTCACTACACTCCATAGATTATCTTGATCATATTTTGTAGTTTGTAATCTATGGAATGTCATAGCCTTTACAACATCTTACATCGTGTAGTTGCTCCCTATTTTGCTGTATGACAAGGGGAAAGAAAAGTATATGTACTTGTGAAGTATGTCTACGTCCTTGTATTATGTATCATCTGAATGAAACCTTATCTATCTATAACATAACATAAAAGCTGTCACTTATGCTATCATTTGTTAAAATTCTTTCATTCTTAAAAACCCTTAATAAACTCAGGGGAATCCTTCTTAGGGGAATCTCTCAATCTTGATTGCCAAGTACATAATAAGTGTATAGGTTGCCATCATCAAAAAGGGGGAAATTGTTAAGACAAGATCCTTTAGTTTTGATGATAGCAAACCTTATGTTTCTATCTAATAATGCGTTTGTCAAGATTCATGATTTCAGATAGACAGGTGAATAAGTGGCTTATCACGCAAGGTTGCAAGCGCACTTAAGTCATGAGTGGCTTAGCACGCAAGGTTGCAAGCGCTCTCAATCGATGAAATGTGCTATACTAGTCGAGCACCTGTCGGCGAGAGCTACGGAGAACTTCTAGCAAGACACAAGCAGACAACCACACCGTCACATATCTCTTACTTCAGACATCAATAAGGGACAAACGGGTTAGCAACGTCGAGAAACTCACTCAATTATTCACAAACCACACAAGCAACTTGCTCATGACAAACACACGACAAAAGGTGTATCTCATTAATGTGCAAGATAACAAGATAAGCAAAGGCTATTGATGAACATCATTACATAGCCGTAATACTTCAGAATAGAGCATTTATGAGCATTAATGAGCCAGACAAGTTCAGACAAGTTGAAGTGTGCAAGTGGTGACCAACCACTTGGGGAGACGCGTCACCAACTTACCCATTCACAAGGCAACGCATGTGCGGGTGGCTCTAGATCAAGTTGGACGAAAATCTATAGTAGGGTGTGGATATTATATTTGTAGAAGAATGAGTATTTTACTCTTAGAGTCTACAACTCCTAGGTTATTAGTTGGCATCTCAACTAACTTGTATAAATACGTGCCTTGATGTTCCTTGTAAGACAAGCCCCTGTACGAGAGAAAAGATAGAGATAATCTGGGCAAGTGTGGATCATACTTAGGAGTGTGTGTAAGTGCTAGAGAGTTGGTGAGCTAGAGAGGACTGAGTTAGAGTATCAATACATTGGTATTTGATAGGATGACAGGTCGGGGAACGTCGGTGAACCGTAGGCCGATAGTTAGGAGAGGGTTGACGACTTTAGGGGTGAAGTCAAAAATGTCCCAGGAGTCCGTGTGTGGGGCAAGGGAGGTTGAGTGAATTTCGTGTGTGTAAATTCTCAATCAAAATGTGTTTTTCAGTTTAATAGTTGCCTCTCGTCTATCAAGTTTTATTGGATTCCACGATACGTCCACGACACGTCGGGGAAGCATCACGAGAGCTTGCGAGTTTTAGTTTGCACCAAACAGAGGGAGCACATGCCATTTAGTAAATAGGATGAACAAAAATGGAAAGGATCCCAAATCAGAAACGAAAACCACATCAAAATATCAGTCGGACTTTCAGAATCAGAAACACATGGTGGGACACTAGAAACCCGCTAACACATCAGAAGGGCTCACATAACATCCTATGGATCTGAAGATCCCACATCAGAAGCCGTAGAAACAGCTAACGGACCCGTCGGTCAATGTGCCCTTAGGGTTACCCTAAGGATCTTAAACAGAAGGAATTCGTGTGCAGCATGCTACGGGCCAGCCCGACCCGACTATCAAGGCTCAAAAGCAATGTGACTAGGTCCTAAAACATAAGTTCATAAACACCGATCTCAAGTGCATCAAAATGCATACAAACAACATATGAAGCTTGCACAATGATAGGGGAACATAACCCCACAAACGGAATTCAAAACGGAGTTGAAACATATAACTTGTGTGAAAACAAAGCCTATCCGAACATGCGTCCAAACATGCATGTTTGGACACAGGCCGAGAGTTCAAAACCTGCAGAAACGCATGCGTCCGAACTTCAAAGTTCGGACGTTGAAGATGTAACGAGGTTACCCTCCCAACAAACAATTTCCACACCGTGATGTATAGTGGTTCGGCCAATGATCCGGCCTACGTCCACTTCTAGACAGAACTGTTATTCATCCTTTGGTTTACAACTCTAGAGAGCTTTTGGGATGTGAGCTCCCTCTTCTAACTTGAGTCCTCTTACAAATGAGCCCCTCTAGTCCTATTTATGACTTTCTATCACTAGGTTTATCCTTTTGCCCCTATACATGTGATAGTATTACATAAATATAGCTATCAGCCCTTTTACGGTCTCCAGGCTGAAATACTGCCTCCGCATTGGACTAACTCTTCCGGACCGTCACTTTAACATAATCCCTCCGGTAGTAGGGTTTCCATCGATAGGCCATCCGACAATTGGCCTCCGGTAGACTCTCTTGGTAGATCCTTCCGCATCGGGGCCTTTCGGTAGCAGGCCTTCTGACAATTGGTCTCCGATAGTAGTCCTTCCTAGCAGGCCTTCGGTAGACACTTTAACCTTCCGCATGGTATATTTCATACCATTACATCAGTCCCACAAGTTCTACTTTTTAGCACTAAAAAGTGGAACTTATAAAAAGAAGATAAAATTTACACTTTGTACTCTTTCCTTTCTACTATATATCTCCTAGTCCCACAAGTTCTTTTTCTTTTGCCTAAAAAAGGAAATGAACTTAAAACTTTAGCCTATGTAAGAGCTTGTCTGCCGGAAACAAAGAAGTCCCACAGGTTCCGGGGGTGATGAAGTCCCACTTGTTTCCTGAGAAAGAGGTCTCCGTTCCTTGACCGTGCCAGAATAAGAAATCCAAAGATCTGGAATTCCGAAGGACCATAATAATCCAGAAGACCATAATAATTCCAGAAGACCATAATAATTCCAGAAGACCATAATAATTCCAGAAGACCATAATAATCCAGAAGACCATAATAATTCCAGAAGACCATAATAATCTCAAAAGTCCGAGATAATATAATGGGATATTACTTCATAATCAGTTGCCTGCTTGAATCACTTATTCCTTGGACCTGCATACCTAAATTTAAGATTACAAGATATTTGTCTTTTGGGCTGCCCGGAGCGACCGGACTTCCCAAAGTTTTTGTTAGTTAGAGTATTAATCACGGGGATAAAAACCCAAATATACAGCCTATAGGTTGCTTAGAGCAGCCTTTTAAGTACATGGATAACACAAGTCTGAGTGAACAAAAAGAATTCCTAAAATTCTATTGCTTCCCAAAAGTTGGATTCTTATAATGAAGAATTTAGACTGCTCTTTTGTTTTTTTTTTTGCCAGGATCTCTTTTGGTAACCCCTTAGTTACACTTTCATGCTTTCACACTCTACCACTGTACACATGGTGAGATCGTCGGTTTATCACTCTACCGACTTTGAGCCGGTGAGATCGTCGGATTAACACTCTACTGCCAGGACGCTGACAGTGAGATCGTCGGATACATTACACTACCATTCTCTGATGGTAGATCGTCGGATACAAAACACTACCATTCCATGGTAGATCGTCGGATACATTCTTTTTCTTTCTTTTTCTCTTTCTTTTTTTTTAAGACTCGCTGGTCTTTTTTTAAGTAAATCAGAAATTGTTTTAAAATATTTCTTTTTTTGAAAATAGAGGGTGATCAATCCTCTAGAGAAAGTTTTGTAACTCCGGTGGACAATATCCATAATGAATATCAAAAAGTTTGGTACCCTTTTTTACCTGTGGATAATATCTGGCGGATGTCAAACTGCTACTGGTGGAATGTGAGAGGGTGCTATTGTTGAAATTTTTAACCGCACGAACCGTAATTGGCTACCAGTGAAGATGATAAGTTGCTACCGGTAGAAACTGCAATTGGCCTCCGTATGTCTATTTATCTGGACGGGCTCTCCGATAAGAATGGCAAGTTGCCTCCGGAGAGGATTCCAAGCTGCTGGGGATTTCTTTTTTCTACATTTCTCGGCTTGTGCATGAGTCAGTTTTAAGAAAACTTGACTTATCTTGGCAATTAGCTTCAGTCGTTTCTTCTCGTAACCTCAGTTGCTTCCAGAGCTTTCACTCCTCTTCGCTCTTTCGCGCCTCCTGGTTGAAGCCAAGTTATCCCATCGGAGAGGAATTCCAAATTCCTTCGGAGAGGAATTCCAAATATCTACCGGAGAGGACTTCCAAATTCCTACTGGAGAGGAATTCCAAATATCTACCGGAGAGGAACTCGCTTCTCCTTCTGTCCAATTTGCCAAAGCTCAGCGTTGCTGTAGTTGTTGAAGGTTATCCTATTTAATCGTCGCCCTCTACCGGGGTTGCTCACAAAACCGACAACGGTGGTTTTGGACAGATCCTGTCCGGTAGAAACTTCACGTCCTCAGGAATGGAAAGCGGTGGGTCTTCGAAGAGAACAGCTTCCGAGAAATTAAATTGCCCCACTGGTAGATCCGTTTTTCCCAGAGGGTGACTTTTTAGTTGTCCGGTGTTGAATAACTCCCAACTTTTCTTTACCAGCAGCCGTAAGATCAATTCGCCTGGTTGAAACATAACGAACTTTTGGCGCTTATGTCAACCCTGACGCAGTCTTCGCCCAGGCGGAGGAGACGAAACCTCAAGGGACAAATCCTTCCGGGCGTGAAACTCCCGACGGAAAAATGTTTCTAGCTCTGACCTCATGCCGATATCTGGATGTAATGGCGTTCTAGTACCAGTGAGTCGTTTGACCGCGTAGACGGAGATAACCAGAGGACTCGTTCTGACTTTAAAAACCGTTCTATATTCCGTCATCCCTCTGTTAAGCTCCAAGGTGGCGGTGAATCTGACAAACAGTGAACCAGTTTTGGGATGCCTTGAACTTTCCCTCAGTCCATTGTGCGCAAGCACGAATTTGTTCATATCAGTAGCAACAATTTCCGCATCCAAACATGAGGAATAATCACAGATGTTGAGTGTGTTAGTTAATTTGACTATTCACGTTGAAAACAAATGCAAGAACTTAATTACGCTGAATAGGATTGAGAATAAAACTAAACTGAAAGAAAACAGGGTAGGCATAGAAAGCAGGGTAGGCATAGAATAACAGTTTCCTACATTACTTAGGCAATGAGCAGAATTCAAACACTTTCTAATGTTTTACCAGCATACTCATTTTAATAGCAGCAGTAACAGTAGTCAAAGGAAAAGATACTAAATTAAGAGCAAAGCAAGCGTGACTCCATGACTAGACGCAGAAAGTGCTAGTTAAAGTGCTAGTTGTGCGTGACATCTTGAGTTCATCACCAACACATGAGCAAGGTTGGGACGCCAAGCTAGAACAGAGACAAGACAAGATCTTAATGCCGTTTCAAAGAAACGTTTTAACTCACTACAACAGTTATTTAAAACCAGAGTATGTTCTTTTTAACAGCTAAAACTAGGCTGTGAACGGTTGAGACAAGCGCCTTTTGACAGTAGCAAAAAACAGAAGGCAAAATAGCCCATACTTTCTATGTGAAATCTGCTGATATAGTTTAATAGCGTAGCAGCAGCATCACTCATATTTGGGGAAACAGTAGCGGCAACAAGAGAATGAGCACCGATTAGTTTTTAAAGTGCATAATATGAACAATTAAGAGGTTAGGAAGTACAAACAAGATTCAATAAGGTTTGCAAAACAGAAAATGAAAACTGGAATTGTAAAGAGGGGAATCAGAGTAGAATCTCAATTTTAATTGAGGAAATGTATCCACACGTACCATAGTTCACTGGAGAATGCCGCAGTATACTTAAACAATTGTAATCTGACCATTCTTCATCATAACAAAACATTTATAAATGATATTCTTGTAGTGTTTCACTATTACTGGAAAAAGAGACACTTAACGGATGCACTATTTTACTTACCATGTCTGTCGTATTTCACAGTTCAGAATTGTACCTTGCTTTGAGAAGATGGGAGACTTACAGGACCCCTCTATCCACCGATGCTACTCTTTGTAAATTGTGGACGTTTGTTTTTACTGGAGCTGCATCTCTCCGGAGACTCTCTCCGTGGGTATCGTTCTTACTTCTCCGAGAAGGGAATGGCCTCCGAGAAGAGAATGTCCTCCGAGAGGAAAACGGCCTCCGAGAAGAGAAAACTTTTCCGGAAGGGAATTTACATGAGATTATAGTAAAAATCATCAGCTCAGTTTTCCCCTGTGCTGCTTCCTATATTTTTACTTCTCGGAGCCACAAAACTTTCGAGGAGTGATATGGACGTTGCATGCGAGAGTTGACTGAAGATCGAAGACACTATCGAATTCTACCGGAAGAGGTTGGTTGGGTTGCAAGTGGTTCCTCCGAAGTTGCAACATGTGGACACACTCCTGTCCTCTAGCTTGGGACTCCGGAAACCTCTGTCGACATGTCGGTTCTTCATGGCTAGCTTGACTGCTTCCTCTCAGTGCGCCTGATTCATAAACGTCGGTCGGTTCCTTTTGTTCGCACTAGGTTACTGCCCAGGGTTGTCGGATGGTATCTCTCGGAGTAGAAGCTCTTATCGTCCACCGAAGTAAAAAGTTCCTTCCGTGCGGAGGCGGTTTATTCAGTTCCTCAAACAACGGCGCTAGTGCTTCGAAACAAAGAAAGCATCCAAGATGTGCCATACAGATATGACGTGTGATGAGTCGCCGAGTCGCCGATGCAGTCGACCATTGTTTTCTCCCCGGTGATGTCTTTTGGAAATACTGTTCGAGTAGCTCCTCTACAAACTGTGTTTCCACCGTCATACGGATGCTTTGAGGTGTACAACAACTTCCTTCTTCGTATGCTTTCAGTAGATTGGAGTCAGGAGCTTGCGCCCGGGCCTAAACCTCAGACGCTGCTTGGATTGTAGTTGTAAATTGACAGAATAAGCAAACAGAAGAGTAGGTAGGTTAATCTGATTTGATGATGTCGATTGTGCGTTGTAGATCCCGTCGCCCGGGCCTGGTTAATCCCCTTAAAGCTTCCCATTACTTGTTTAGCACCTTAGCGTTCTGATTCAGGCGATTCTTCATAGCCTCGGTTGCCTCCGAAGTTTACTATCCCTTTTGATAGTTTAATTCAGGTCGTCCTTCTTGATTGGGATTCGATGAGAACTTTGAAGTTTTGATTCTTCGCTGCTTCTGGTCCGATCGAGGTTTTCGCGTTCCACCCTTCCGACCTTCCGATGAAGTCTGGCTTTGTTGGTGCAAAATTCTGATTCATCGCCGAGGAAGGAAATGCTACTTTTTCTTGATCTGATATGGATTTGCCGGTGGATTTGCCGTTAGATTGATCGTAACGCTGATTTTGAATATTCAGATCTTGTTATCATAAGAGTGTTGATTCTTGACTGGATTTCGTAAAATGATCCTCCCTTCGTGCCAACAGCTGGGGATTTACGGTTGACATTCTTCGATTATGAATGGCGTACTCGTCGAGATCACAGATCCGACTACTTTGGTTATAAACGATTCTCTCGATGTCGACCTGATTCTTCTTCCGATTACTCCCTCTCCATTACAGGATCATCGTGCGTTGATTCTCCAGAAAGTCAAGAACATTATTCCTCGTAACCGCTTTTCTCTCAAACCGTGGACAAATCGTGGTTGATGTTTCTTTCCCACAGACGGCGCCAATGAAGATGTAACAGAGGTTACCCTCCCAACACAATTTCCACACCGTGATGTATAGTGGTTCGGCCAATGATCCGGCCTACGTCCACTTCTAGACAGAACTGTTATTCATCCTTTGGTTTACAACTCTAGAGAGCTTTTGGGATGTGAGCTCCCTCTTCTAACTTGAGTCTCTTACAAATGAGCCCCTCTAGTCCTATTTATAGACTTTCTATCACTAGGTTTATCCTTTTGCCCCTATACATGTAGTATTACATAAATATAGCTATCAGCCCTTTTACGGGTCTCCAGGCTGAAATACTGCCTCCGCATTGGACTAACTCTTCCGGACCGTCACTTTAACAATAATCCCTCCGGTAGTAGGGTTTCCATCGATAGGCCATCCGACAATTGGCCTCCGGTAGACTCTCTTGGTAGATCCTTCCGCATCGGGGCCTTTCGGTAGCAGGCCTTCTGACAATTGGTCTCCGATAGTAGTCCTTCCGCTAGCAGGCCTTCGGTAGACACTTTAACCTTCCGCATGGTATATTTCATACCATTACAGACGTATGTCAAGAGTTTTAAAAGCCAACAGTTCATCATGTCTGAACTTGCGTCCATCCTTGCAAGTTCGGACACAGGTTGAAGCCAGAACCAAAATTGTCCTCGCACTATGTCCGAACTTCAAAGTTCGGACAGATGTTCGGACACTTCGAAAACTCAGAAATCATAGGCGCGCCAGACTACATCCGAACATCAACGTTCGGACGGAAGTCCGGACATCACAAAAAAGCGAGTTCGCAATACAGATCAGAGGCACGAAATCACCACAATTCATCACCCAAAATCATTCAAACTTTGCAGAACTCAAAATCAGTATCCATGGGGGGGGGGGGGGTTTACAATGCAAAACCATTGCAATTCAGCAAAGAAAGGCACAATGCAACACAATTATCAAATTAGAAACACACCCCACACTTTTCACCTCATGGGTGAGTAAACTCCTCCATTCCATCCACCACTTACATCAATTCAAACCGTGGGTAACCAACGATTGCAGCCTGATACACCACAGACGATCACGCAGCCAACGAGGTGACAAGGCACCACTGAATTGTGCAGAAAACGGTTCCAAAATCAGAAAAACTATTCTGCCCAAATAACAACACAACATAAAACCGAGACCAACACCAACCTGAATTCGCAGAGAAGAAGATCCCGAACAGCAGTAGCAGAAAATCAGAGTAGCAAGTAGACAACACCAGCAGCTAATCACACCAGAATTCACCAAGCAACCCAAGAAGGAGAGGAAGGAACAAGAACGCTCAAACTGGCAAGAAGATGAACATGAGTAGGAAGAAACTGATGGAGAAACACAGCGAGAAATAAACCTTCCTTCTTTCTTTATTACTCACCAAATAAAAGAGAGGGGAAAGGGCCTCCTTATCCCTCGTCTTTTAATCAAATGCCTCAGCTGTCCCGAAATACTAGAAGGCACAAAATATAAGAGAAACATCAGGAAATGCTGAAACAAAAACCGGATTATTACATCACTCCCCACTTAAAAGGAATTTCATCCTCGAAATTCAACATACCTCACTGCTCGAATAGGGTAGAGAACTTGGCACACAATTCCTCCTTGAGTTCCTATGTCATCTCATGCTCAGACTGATCAGACCACTGAACCTTAACCATAGGCAGTGTCTTGATACGAGGCCGATGAACATCGCAAGCTAGAATGCGAACCGGAGCTGCCTCATAAGTGAAGTCATCACGGAGTCGAAGCTGTCCATAATCAATCACATGGCTGGGATCATGAAGATACTTCCTGAGCATCGACACGTGAAACACGCGTGAACTCCTACTAAGGCTGGTGGCAACGCCAACCTATAAGCCACTGGGCTGACCCTCTCTAGCACCTCGAAAGGACCCACAAACCGAGGACTCAGCTTGCCTCTCTTGCCAAAATGGACAACGCCACGGACGGGAGGAATCTTTAGATACATGTGATCCCTAACCTGAAATTCAAGCGAACAACGCCTCTGATCTTCATAGCTCTTCTGTCGGCTCTGAGCAACCAACATACACCCCCTGATAGCCCTGACCTTATCCACAGCTCCCTGCACTAACTCCGGACCCACGATCGCCCTCTCCTTTAGATCATCCCAACAAATGGGAGATCTGTAGCGTCTACCATATAATGCCTCGAATGGAGCCATCCTAATACTCGATTGAAATCTATTATTATAAGAAAATTCAATCAGAGTCACACGCTGATCTCAGCTCCCACCAAAATCCAATACACACGCCCTCTACATATCCTCTAAAATCTGGTTCGTCCTCTCAATTTGACCATCGGTCTGAGGATGATACGCTGAACTGAACGCCAAATTCATCCCCAATGCCTTATGCAGGCTACGCCAGAAGTGAGATACAAATCTAGGATCTCTGTCCGAAAGGATCATCACCGGCACACCATGCAATCTCACAATCTCATCCAAGTAAAGCCGAGCGAGGCGCTCAAGGCTAAAGGTCTTCCTCACAGCAGGCAAGAAATGAACTGACTTTGTCAGATGGTCCACAATCACCCAAAAAGCATCAAATCCAGAAGATGTCCTAGGGAGTCCTACAATTAAATCCATCCTTACGCTCTCCCACTTCCACTCAGGAACGGGAAGGGGCTATAGAAGACCCGCAGGCTGCTGATGCTCAGCCTTAACCTGCTGACAGGTCTGGCAATGAGCTACAAAATCCAAAATCTCCCTCTTCATATTCGTCCACCAGAAGGACTCTCTGAGGTCCCGATACATCTTCACACCCCCTGGGTGTACTGAATATGGAGCTCCATGAGCCTCCTACATAATCTCACGCCTCAAATCCCTGCCACCGGGTACACATATCCTAACTTTGTATTAAAGACACCTATCATCAGACACTGATAAATCAGACTCCTGATCAGTTGACAATCTCTCGTGGATCCTGCACAACTCAGCATCTGCTAACTGGCCATCCCTGATCCGATCTATCAAAGTAGACTGAACCTGTAGAGTAGCAATCATCCCAGCACTATCGGACTGGACAACCCAGACACCCATGTGCTAAAGCTCATAAGCAGACCTCTAAGTCCCAGCAACACGAACATGCAAGCCATGGAGCACCCCTACGACTCAACGCATTTGCCACCACATTCGTCCTACCAGGATGGTAGAGGATCTCCAAATCCTAGTCATGCAGAAGCTCCAGCCAACGCCGTTGTCTCAAGTTCAATTCCTTCTGTGTGAATAGATACTTGAGACTCTTGTGATCCGTGTCAACCTTACACGTCACCCCATACAAATAATGCCGCCAGATCTTTAAGGCAAAGACTACAGCAGCCAACTCCAAATCATGGGTAGGGTAATTTTTCTCGTACAGCTACAACTGATGTGAGCCATACACCACCACCTTACCCTCCTACATTAGAACACATCCTAGACCTCTATGAGAAGCATCACAGAATACCTCGAAGCCCTCGGTCCCAAAAGGCAACGCCAGAATCGGAGCAGAAGTCAACCTCTTCTTCAACTCCTGGAAGCTCTCCTCACACGCCTTGCTCCACTCAAACTTGACATCCTTCCTTAGAAGGTGAGTCAAGGGAGACACAATCTTGAGAAACCCTCCACGAACTTCCTATAATAGCCCACTCCATATAAGCCCTGATCTTTCTAGATCCACAGAGATGCCGTCCTTCAAAACCACGTGACCAAGAAATAAAACCCTATCGAGCCAGAACTCACATTTCTTCAGCTTGGCATAAAACTCTTTCTCCTTCAAAGTCTGCAGAACCATCATCAGGTGCTCCTCAGCACTCTCGGAATACACCAAGATGTCATCGATAAACATAAATTTTAAGTCAAGATCCTTTAGTTTTGATGATAGCAAACCTTATATTGTCTATGTAATATGTTTGTCAAGCTTTATGATTCAGATAGACAGACAAAAGGGTGGCTTAGCACGCAAGGTTGCAAGCGCACTCAGTTCACGACATGTGCCCAACCAGTTAGGCACCTGTCTAGGAAAGCTTATGCTAGAACTTCTAGCACATACCAACAAGCCAGGCACCGCATGAAGATATCTCTCATGATTAAGAACAAAATCCAAGACAAAAGACTGTAAGAGGATTGGCATATTCAGACGGACTTATACACCCACATAATCAACTAGCACACGACAAGAACACAACTCATTAATGTGCAAATGGACAAGATAAGTAAAGGTCTACTTATCAAAACAATTGCATAGCCATAATAAACACTAAAGGAGAATTTATGAGCATTTAATGAGCCAGACAGAATCAGGCAAGTGGGGCACACAAGTGGTGCTCGACCAATCGAGAGAGTTGCCACTAACGTGACCAACACTAAGGTGACACATAGTCCAAACGCCTTCAGATCAAGTTGAAGACTCTCTACAAGTCTAGTGTGGTTGTTGGGTGAATCATAGGAGTTGTAGTTGACTCCTAGAGTCTAGGGATTTATAGCACGGTAGTTACACCCTAACTAACTGTATATATACTTGCATTTATTTCATATGTAAGTAAGCTTACAAAAGAGAAAAAATTAGAGATTATCTGGGCAAGTGTGGATCAGACTTAGGAGTGTGTGTGGGTGCTAGAGAGTTGGTGAGCTGTTTAGGACTGGGGTTGAGTGATGACACTTTGTGTTTGGTAGAATGATCAGTCAGGGAGTGGTTGGGGAACCGTAGGCCGACTGTCACGAGGGGGTATAGGACTTTGGGATAAAGTCCTAAATTGTCCTTGAGTCTGTGTGTGGGGTGAGGGAGACTGAGTGAATTTCTTGTGTGTAAACTCTCAATCGAAATAGAGTTTCCAGTTGATAAGCCACAGACTTATCATATTTTATGTGATAGATTTAGGATTATATTTGTGTAAATAAGGTTATATATATGTTATTTACGCTATATTATGTATAAAGTCTATTATTTGTTCAGATTGATGTTTTTATATGTTTTCCATGCAAGGAATGATTTTCTAGGCAAAAGTTCAGTTGATGCCGGACTCAATGTCGGGTTGATCCTGCACGGCATAAACACAGATCAGAAAAGAGGCTTTGCCGGACACAATGCCGGGTAGATTCCATCCGGCATAAGTGAAGAGTCACCACGGTTGACCAAGCGATAGCAGTTATTGACCGTTGGTGATTAGGCTGGTGCCGGGTATGATGCCGGGTATCTCCTACCCGGCATATACACTGTTTCGTGCGGAATTGGCGGTTTTGACCGTTAATAGTTGGGCACATTTCCCACTGTGCCGGCTACTGATGATCCGGCACGACGCCCAGCAACAGACACGATTGAGCCTTATAAATAGGCCGAGAGTCCACATCATTGGAACACACTTCAATATACCAAATCCACGCTATTCACTTCTATATTTCCGCCTCACTCCATTGTTGGTGTCCAAAGAAGTCTACGGATCCATCCACGCAAGAGAAGAAGAAGACCTTGTCGGGTTAAGGCTATTAACATCTCCTTCTCCCTCTTTGTATTCTCTTCTTGTAGTTGTGTGGATGGTGATGTAGAATTCTTTGTTAGGTTTTTGGTTAGGGAAGATTTCCTTGTAAACTCTTATGATCATATATGGAATTTACGAGTTTCTTAATGGAGGTTTCTAGTCTTCATGCAAGTTAAATGAGTTAGCCACTTATTCTCTTATCTCTAAGTCCTGTTTAAGGCTTTCAAAGCAAGAATATGATAGATTAGGATCTCGGTAATCTTTAATATTGTTGTTCTGAAAAGTGGACAACAAATGCTAAGGTTTAGGATTAATCTCTTATTTCCCCATTATTCTGTTTGTATTCGCGACATTAGCTATGCACGATGCAAGTATGGATATTGAGTTCCTTTATTCAGATCCGATTCTGGAAGTGGTATTTACGAAATGAACGATGCCGGATGTAGTGCCGGATGGAAGTTGTCCGGCACATTCAAAGGCCTTGACTATGCCGGGTATCCAAGGTCCGACATGTTTCCCAGCATATTCATTTTGCAGGAAACAAATCCTTTTTGAGACTTGCCATCCTTGATCCTTGATCTTATGAAATTCTTACATTGATAACGGCCCTAGTCAAGGAAAATTAGCTTTTTTTAGTTAGTAGTTTTTAGATTAATTGTAATTTACATTCCCCCTGTTTAGAATAGGCTTTTGCCCGGATTAGGACAAGTTTTCTATAAGTCCCTTGGGTTCGATACTCTCGGTCGTAGTATATTTACACTATACTCCGACCGGGTTTTATTTGCTACCCGTAGTAGAGTTGTAGGATTAGTTTATTATTTTATTCTTTTTGTATATAGTTTTCCCCTACAAATTTCCTGTTTAGCACCAGTTTAAGTTGATCTCGCGTCTTTCTCTAACTATCAAAGTTTCATTTAAGTCCACGCTACATCTACGACACGTCGGGGACGCATCAGGAGCGCGTGCTAGTTTCAATTGGTATCAGAGTAGGTCTCTTCTAGAAAGCTAACTGCTTTGGAAGACGATCAAAATGTCTCACGCAAGCCTACTAGCGGTAGAAGAAGGTTCTGCACCAAATCGACCACCACTCTTCAATGGAGACAACTACACTCAGTAGAAGAATAAAATAGAGTTTCACATCAAGTCTGATGATCCAAGAATGTGGAGGTGATAACACATGGAGAGTACACCTTTAGAACGCTCATGGACAAGACATATCTGTTGATAGCATGACAAATGATCAAATCAAGAAGCTAGTATCCAATGCTCAAGCCATAAGAATACTACACTGTGCACTACTACCTGAGCAATACTCCAAGATAGCCTCAGCCAAAACAGCTCAAGAGATTTGGAAAACTCTTGAGGTCACGTATGAAGGGAATGATGAGATAAAAAAGACTCGCACTGAGTTGCTGCTCACTCATTGGGAGCTATTCAAGAAGGAATATAAAGAAAGCATTTCTGAAATACATACAAGGTTCACCAAGCTGATCAACGTAATGTTGGTACTTGGAAGAACTATCTCAAATGAGGATCAAATTCAGAAGTTCCTCAGATCTCTTCCTGCCTCCTTCGACAGCAAGGTCAATGCCATGCAAGAAGTCTATGATCTGTCTAAGATGTCCTTGGCAGACATGTTAGGTTCCTTAATGGCGTTTGAGTTGAAACTACAACAACGAAGCTCTGAAAGTTCAAAAGAAAAGGGAAAAAGCATAGCCCTACAGGTAGCTGAAAACTACGAGACAGAAGAAGACAATGATGAGATGGTCCTCTACGCTAAGAGGTACTTTTGAAAGTTCATAAAAAACCACATAAGGAAAGGAAGAGAGCCCAAGAAGATTGACGATCATCGCAAGAAGAACGATGATAAGTGTTTTGGATGCTCAAAGTGAGGGCATCACATCAAAGACTGTCCTCAACAACCACAAGAGTGTGGAGGGTGATTTTTCGGTATGAGGGTGATCTATGTAAATGTGGTCTGACTGAGAGGCCTAGATCCTAAAATTCCATTCTGTGGAGGGTGAAAACCCGTTATTCTAGCATCCCTCAAATACCTACTAAATCGTCTGTCTTTCCCAGAAAGCATAAGGGAGAGTGCAAGTGTGCACTACACCCGCTCTCAATGGGCTCCACGCGGACTTAGCGGAATTGACTAGAGTCGCCACCTAGTTTGACCTAAGGAACTAGGAAGGGAGGAGGAGGGTTCTAAGAACCGTTAGTTGACTCTGAGATTGTTTCCTATGGATAGGACTAATCTGGTCATGTCAGAGATTCTATTGTGGGTTCGCACTGGGTTACACCCCTTAGAAGTGGCAACGACCACGACTTCGGATTGGTGCCCGAGGAAACCTCGGTCTCCAATTGTCAGGATTGCCTTCTTTCAAAACCTTTGTTAGAGAGATTCAGTTAAAGCCAAAGGATAAGATTAGGATAGGAAGAAAGAAAGAGAGTGGATGAGGCGAGCTTTTCTGCCAAGCTGGCGCCAATAAGAAGAATTGGGGAATTCGGATGAGTATAGAATGAAAATTTGGGAAAGTCTGAGCTTGAGTGAATAAACAAGACTTGGAGTCTGATGGTTTGAAGCTTGTGGGAACCGAAGAAGGTTTGAATGTTTTGAGAGATATGAGAGTCAACTTAGAGGGGGAAAAAGGTTTTTTATTTGGAATGGGGTCACACCCTGTGTGGGTTGCCTACGTACTCAACCCCCTGTTGAGATCAGACCTTACGTAGTTCCGGTTTTTGGGTTTTGGAAGTTTTGATGTTTTTGAAGTGTTTGAAGTTTCGGGTGTGAGAAGGTAGTCTGTGAGACGCTCGGGTCTATGAGACGTTTGGGATATTTGGATGGTGAAAGGAAAGAGATATCGAAGTTTGTGAGACGCTCGGGTCTATGAGACGTTTGAAATCTTAAGTTGGTCGAAGTCTGTGAGACGCTTGGGTCTGTGAGACGCTCGGGTCTGTGAGACGCTCAAGTCTGTGAGACATTTGAATCATTGGAATGACAAAGTCTGTGAGACGCTCGGGTCTGTGAGACATTTAGAATGTAAGGGAAATTGGGATGGAATTGAAATTGAATTGAAATAGAAGTTGAATCGGGGTTGAATGAATATTGATTTGAATTGGAATTGAAATGAATTTGGATTTGAATGAGTTTGGAATTGAATTGAATTTGAATTTGGATTTGAATTGAATCTGAATGAAATTTGGTTTGAATTGAATTTGGGTTGGATTGGAAAAACGGGTCGGGTCAAAATTTAGGTTGGTCAAAGTTTGGTTAGTCAAAGTTCGGGTCAAGGTCAAAGTTTGGTTGGTCAAAGTTCGGGTCAAGGTCAAAGTTGGACCGGGTCAAAGTTGGGTCAAAGTCAAAGCTCAGATTGGTCAAAGTTGGACCAAGTCAAAGTTCGGGTTGGTCATAATTGGACCGGGTCAAAGTTGGACCGGATAGGGCCTTGGTCAAGGTTTGGGCCAGATTGGGCCTTGGTTGGGCTTTTGGGTTGAATTGGGCCTTGGTCAAGGTTTGGGCCTAAATGGGTATGGGTCCAGAATGAGTTTGGGTCTGAAATGGGTTTGGGCCCGAATTGGGTTTGAAACGGGCCTCGAATTGGGCTTTGAAATGGGCCTCGAATTGGGCTTTGAAATGGGCCTCGAATTGGGCTTTGAAATGAGCCTCGAATTGGGCTTTGGAATGGGCCTCGAATTGGGCTTTATTTAGCATTTGAAGTGAATTGATGTTTAGATTTTGAAATTGACTGATTTTTGAAATGAAATTTGATGATTTTTTTTTATTAGAATTGGAATGTTGATTGTGCATTTTATTCTGACATTAAGGGGTGATTTGAAAAGTTTTGAGGAAAACGGGTATCCCTCACATGGACCGTGTCTAGGACCCGTATGCATTGAGGATACCCAAACCTAAGGCTTTTCTACAAAGGGGTGTCCTATGAGCTATCTAGGGCTTCCTATGTCCTTGGGCCTCTATATTGGGCTCGGCCTAACAATTGCCAAGCTAAACTACATAATATGTAAGATATGATAAAAACGAAATAATCGTGAAGTTAGAAATCAAAGATAAATGATCAATAAATACAACCTGAAACTTAGGTCCAAACTTTATTTGTATAATGCATTTCACTCCATTTTTTTTAGACTCTAGCACTTACGCAAGGAAAGGCAACATGAAATATAAGCCTAAAGTGACTGATCTGATTTTTATACTTTTCTAACTTTATTATAAACAATTTTTTTGGTAGAAACCTGAGCTACAACCTGATCAAATAAACAATAGACAACCCATAATTTTGGAGCCTTAAACCTATTCTAAACGTTTCTTCTCTTTTTTGTTTACAAAAAGAATGAGATTCGAATTAACTGAGCTATCTCCATTATGGACGAATTATAAACTGCATCATCGAACAATCAGAAGAAAAAAATCGAGACCCAATTTATTTTAATTAACCTATGCAGAAAAGAATTTGTTAAGCAGATAACAAAACTACTTTTTCATAGACAAGGAAGCATAAATGAAAACAAGGAATATACATGCTTGTGTATTCGGCAGGAGATGTATACGAACCGAACATGGACAGAGATAAGATATTTACTGGCTGATTGTAGAATCATTTAATCGAAACATTCCAGCAAGGGAAATCACTCAAGAACAGAATTGCCACATAAGTATAAAATTGCCCCAAGTTAGAAACAGATACCGTTGATAGAAACATGGAATCCTCCTGTAAAGAGAATCAAAAGGCCGAGGTACAAAACAAAGAGCCGCAACGGTGCTGGAATGGAAACTCCTTCAGATTTGGTCTAGAGTGTTCAACTCTGTCCCGTATTTAACAGAACAAATCTGTGTACGAGAGATGTAGGTGCAACAGTTCCAGAAATTTGTCTCGGTTTTGGAATAAACTACTCTCAGCATGTTTCTTGTTCGCCAGGTTCCCAGCTCGACCATAGGGTTGCAAATCGCCGTGAGTGCAGAGCAGCTTATCGTTCCTTGTTCGCCGGGTCAGAAGCAAAATTACCGTTGTGTGAAGAATGATAGAGGCGAGAGCCTGTTATTCCTTGTTCTCCAGGTCGGGTGCAGAATTAACATCGATTTCTTCGTTCGGCAGCTTGGATAGCAAAATATCGATGGGAAGGAGAAATGAACAGAGGGAAGTATATTGTTCCTTGTTTTCCAGGTAGGATGCGAAATTACCGTCCGTGAGAAGATTACAAAGGCGGGAGCATGTATTTCCCTGGTTCGCCAGTTGATTGTAAAATACCATCGTGAAGAGAATGAACAGGAGGCAGAGCTTGACTCCTTGGTCGCCAGTTAGGTTGCGAAAATTACCGCCGGTGAAGGAATGAAACAGGCACAAGGCACATACCTCCTTGGTCGCCAGTTCGGGTAGCAAAATACCGTGAGTTTTGTTTTTGGTTTTACAGCAGCATGGAGAGGGGTAGTCGCTGGGTAGGGAGTGAGGGGGTGATGGTTGTTCTTTATTCTGTGCGAAAGGAATGAAGAAGAAGGTCCTCTTTGTTTTTTTTTTGAAATGGAAGAGGATGATCGATGTACACAGTGATGGAGAAGAAGTTGGTAGAGCAGGCACGTCTCTTGACTGCCAGTTTGGCTTGCAAATTTTGTAAAAGAATGAAGAGGGAGTTGTATGCTTCTTGTATGCAGGTAGGTTGCAAAACAAAAACGTGGGTGAAGAGATGAAGAAAGGGCTGAGCATGTATGTTCTTGCTTTTGCCAGTTTGATGGCAAAATTACCGTAAGAAAATGCTGAAAGGGCTGAGCAGCAGTATGCTTCTAGTCATCAACCATGTGAAGAGAATGAACAGAGGGGAAGCAGATTTGTCCCTTGTTCAGCAATTGCGTTTTGCAAAAATGAAGAGAATGAGCAGGGCCGGCACGTTATTGTTCAACACGTGTGAAAAGAATGAAGGAAGGTGGAGGATGATCGATAGAATGGATAGAAAGGAATGTATGTGGCGGCTGCTCCCTTGTTTTCAGGGTTGAAAAATGGAGTGTGGGCTACGGTTGTTGTATTTTTCTTTTATATGGAAAGGAACAGGGTTTTAGGGCTTGAATTGTGAGTATGAATTAACAGTCAGGATGAATCGAGGTACATCAACAGCCAAGAGTAAGCCTACGTAGATTTTTTTTGGTGTGAATGGAACGAACAGGAGAGACATTTAAAAAAAAAAAAAATTCAACCAACTAGCAACTCTAGATTCGAACACTAGACCTCCAAGCTATTCAACACCCACAATTAAACAACTAAGCTACAAAGCAATTCAATATAGCAATGCAGGAAATAACAAATGAGCTCTAATGCGAGCTAAACATGGAATAAAACACCCTATGCTCCTCCCGTGTTTCAAAACCCAGGATCATTAGGTTCCTCAATGTACGTGCTAACCGGTTACGCTAACAATAAAACTCACTGTACAAATATGGGAAAGAATGCCATTTCGAACTGAATAAATGTATAAAATAACAAATTGATATAAGAATAAGTACATAAGATGATGAAATCATACTAGCATGATGATGATGATGAAAATATAAACAACGTAATAAAAATGGACACTGAATTAGATGCAATTAGTGATAAATGAGACAAATTAATGATAAATAATAATAATAATAATAACACGAACATGAAGTACCGATAACACTAATAATAATGATAATATGTACATAAAATGATGAAAATGATTAATAAAGAAAATGCAAGTAGAAATATCAATGACATGAAATGAGATAAAGTAAACAAGTAGCAAAATAGCATGAACCAAAATAAAACGAATAGGCAACTAAATAAACGAATAAATAGAATCAACTAGCATGAAATAAACTGACAATAAAGTGGTGAAATAAGTAAATAACAAAAAATGGACGGATTTGAAAACAGATGCTTTGAAAATTGATTTTAAAATTTTTTTACCATAAAATGACAGTTTCTGGTATGCACATGAACAAGTTAAAAAAAAAAGAAAAAAAAGAAAAGCGACGACTCTCTTTTTTTATCTTTTGGATTTTTCTTTATAGGGTGAGAATTTTTGGTGTCTACAGATGGCTCCCCTTGATTCAATTTTGCAAGCCCTTGCAGAATTGAATCAAGGTTGAGAGGGCGCCAAAAATTCTCACTACGGCTTTGTGGTGCAACGAGATGCGATCGTGAGGAAGATAATGCATGAATGCGACGGGAAGTGATATAATAGCTGAATGCGCGAGGACTTATTACGAGCCTCAACTGGACCTCTTGACATCCAGTCCTAGGGCTTATGACGAGCCTAAAATGCTAACAATGGATTGGTTTGGGGTGCACGAGGACTTAGGAGAGCCTCAACTGGACCTCTTGGCATCCAGTCCTAGGGCTTATGACGAGCCTAGAATGCGATTGAGAGTACGAGGACTTAGGAGTGCCTCAACCAGACCTCTTGACATCTAGCTATAGGACTTATGACGAGCCTATAATACTTTTGATTGTGTACCGTACTAGTAGCGTAATAGCTGCCTAGCAGGTGGATGTGAAACAATCTTGCACTAGTAGCGTAATAGCTGCCTAGTGAAGGAAAAACGGCGGGACCGCACTAGTAGCGTAATAGCTGCCTAGCGGGTTATGAAGTGAACGATCTCACACTAGTAGCGTAATAGCTGCCTAGTGGAGGAAAAAAGGCGAGACCTCACTAGTAGCGTAATAGCTGCCTAGCGGGTTATGAATTGGACGATTTCGCACTAGTAGCGTAATAGCTGCCTAGTGGAGGAAAAAAGCGGGACCGCACTAGTAGCGTAATAGCTGCCTAGCGGGTTATGAAATGAACGAACTCGCACTAGTAGCGTAATAGCTACCTAGTGGAGGAAAAAAGCGGGACCGCACTAGTAGCGTAATAGCTGCCTAGCGGGTGTAAAATGAAAGGCGACCATACTAGTAGCGCAATAGCTGTCTAGCAGGTGTAAAACGAAAGGCGACCGTACTAGTAGCGCAATAGCTGCCTAGCAGGTGTAAAACGAAAAATTCGACCGCATTAGTAGCGCAATAGCTGTCTAGCGGGTGTAAAATGAAAGACGACCGTACTAGTAGCGCAATAGCTGTCTAGCAGGTGTAAAACGAAAAATTCGACCGCACTAGTAGCGCAATAGCTGTCTAGCAGGTGTAAAACGAAAGACGACCGTACTAGTAGCGCAATAGCTGTCTAGCAGGTGAAAAACGAAAGGCGACCGTACTAGTAGCGCAATAGCTGTTTAGCAGGTGTAAAACAAAAAATTCGACCGCACTAGTAGCGCAATAGCTGTCTAGCGGGTGTAAAATGAAATGTGACCGCACTAGTAGCGCAATAGCTGCCTAGCGGGTGTAAAACGAAAGGCGACCATACTAGTAGCGCAATAGCTGTCTAGCAGGTGTAAAACGAAAAATTCGACCGCACTAGTAGCGCAATAGCTGTCTAGCGGGTGTAAAATGAAATGCGACCGCACTAGTAGCGCAATAGCTGCCTAGCGGGTGTGAAGATGCGTCAGATAGTAAGCAAATTTTGTGGGTATATGCAGATGATATGTGATGTGAGGTAATTAACCAATGTATTAATTGAATTAAACTCCCTGTTTGTGGATGTAGGTTTTTGTGTGAGCAGATGGCTCTATAGTAACATCAAAACCTCGGGATGGCTCCGGTATGGCTCCGGCATGGCTTCAAGGATCTGAGATGGCTCCAGCATGCGTTGATGGCTCCAATATGCACTGATGGCTCTGGTAGGCACTGATGGCTCCGGTGTGACCAATGGTCTCGGGATGGTTTGTGGGTTTGACATGGTGGGTGATTTTGTGGCAATTTGTGGGCTTTGATTTGCCTTGAGATTTTTTTTTCAAGGTGGTTTGATGGCTCCGATGATGGATTTATTGTTGTTTGACGGGATTTGTTGTGAACTTTGTAGTGAGTGAATGGTTTTTCATGGGTGAACGATGAAACACAGTTGCACGACTTGTTGGGAGTTCCCATCATGGTTCCAGGATTTTCATGGATGGCTCCGGGATGACTTTGTGATGTTCTGCATGACGGTGCTTTGGTTGGTTCACTTTAATGACACCGAGGGGAAAAAGGAAGTTTTGCCTTTGATGTGGTCGCACCCTGAACGGGCTGCCTACGTACTCAATTCCATATTGAGATCAGACCATACGTAGTTCGATCACTTTGTGTGCAAGGCTTTGGTGATGGATTTACTGTGGGTGAACTTGTTATCATACGTGAATGGCCAAACATGGTTGGATGTCTTCGGTGTAGTTCTGATCATGGCACCGAGATGGCTGCGTCATGATTCCGGGATGCTCCGTTTGATGATAGCGAGGAGCAAAAGGGGATTATCGCCTGAGGTGGTCGCACCCTGAGCGGGCTGCCTACGTACTCAATTCTGTATTGAGATCAGACCATACGTAGTTCGAAACTCTGTGAGCAAGGTCTTGGTGACGAATTGGCTCCGACAGGGATTTGAGGTGGCTCCCGTGTTGTTCTCAAACTGTTGGGATGGCTCCTGTGTAGCTCTGGAGATGATCTCAATATTTTGAGGATGGCTCCCGCATGGCTCCAGCTTGGCTTTGATGTGGTAATGTCGATCAGGTTTGAGCATGACACTAGATGGCTCCGGTGATGGTCTTTGCATGCCTCTCGAAGGGCTCTTGTATGATTATGGCCTTGAGATGGCTCCAGCTTTGACTTCTTTGGATCGGAAGTTGCACCTCAAAAACTGCAAATGAAGTCGACTTTCAGCGAGACTAGGCAGGGTACTTACAAGTTGGGTGCTGATGATGAATTGGTTATGATGCATGCAGATATTAAATCTTGGATATGATACAAAATGCATATGCAGTTTTTGGAGAGAAGGTACGGTCCTATATGAGGTTTACGAATATAAGACATCTTCAGTTTGATCTTGAGTGATTGTTGAGCTAGAATGCGTGAATCACTTTCCTCTCACGGAGGGATGCGGGTTAATCTCTCGTGAGTCTAGCTGTGTGTGCTAATGGTGTAATGATACTCTCGACGCTCGGAGCAGTATTTTCCTTAGAATTTGTTTCGAGGTTCTGGACTTTCCGATCCTTAAAAATTCCTCACCTGCGATGGGGTAAGCTATTTATGATTTGGTGCTTCGATTAAAGAGTCACTCGCACTCGGAAGACCTTGTGAAGTAAGGTCACACTCATTCGCTCATAGTCCCTGTATTGTGAGGTGGGACATGTTGATAACAAGCACGAAACTTATGATTCATGTTTCAGATCCGATACTTTCAGTTAACGCTCACTAACTCATGAGTCAGAGGTCTTTATTGGATTGTAACGGGGCTGAGGGGTATGATGTATCTCACATGGGACTGGAGGATTTGTTTAGGAATTGTGGAGCTTTTGTGCAATAGAAGACATGTTTCGCCTTTGCCATGGGTGGAATGATTAGACGGGTTTTGATAACCTTTATTGATTTCTACGGGACATCACTGGTCCTTTTGGTTTGGATTTCTTCTTCTTGCCTCTTCTGGTGTTCGATTTGAACTTTCTCCTCGTTTTGTTTTTTGAAATTGCATTTGGCTCATCAACTTTCTCAAGCGTTCTCTGCTTTGTATTTTGGCTTTCAGCTTTGGAGTTGCATTGACTCATCGATCTTCTTGAACATTTTCAGTGTTCTTTTTTGGTGTTTGGCTTTGGAGTTGCCTTGACTCACTGGTTTCTTCAAACATTTCATTCGTTGTTTTTGTGAAAGATGGTGGGGAGGGGCCATGGCTCCGACTCCTTTGAGATCCTCTATTGCAAGGGCAAGTAAGTATATGTACGTGGGTTGGCATGTTGTGGAGTTCAAAGAAAAAGGTTTATCGTGAAAGGCTCAACGGGGCTCACAAAGGGATTATGTAGAGGGCAGTTAAAGCTCTTTGGTTTTGTGGAGATTTTTGATCCTAAGTGCCTCGTCATTCTCATTAGATAATGATTGTATTCTTACTATTCTTAGATCTTTGCATGAATCACAGTTCTTATCTTGTTATCGACATTGATCTCACTATTTATTGTGCCTCTCCCTGTGCTGAAGGAATGCACATGTCGCTCGTGGTTTTACCTCGATTGGCTCTCTCTACTCTCCCTCATCGCTCAGGGGATTGCCCAGTATCCTCGTTCGGAATTCAAGGGGAAAATACCGCTCTTCGCACGCTACTCACTTTGCTTGTGGAGCTGATTTTGATTTAAACCCATGTGTAAATTGAAGGGTCGAGAGTTTAGTGATTCAAACATTCGATTCTACCAATCTATCAAGATTTTTCCAAAGATGTCGTTCCGATATGGAAGTATGCAAATGCAACTATCTACCATGCAATATGTTGTGGTAATATGGAATCACTACGCATAGGATGCATGAGATGATGAAAATGATGATGGAAATGGTTGACTTTTGAACTTTGATTGGATGTGTTTTTTTTATGCAATGCATGAGTGGTAAGACTACACCTAGTCTCGCTTGAGTCGGTTCCAGTTGATGGTCCATGAAGCTCATCCTGTCATTGTAAGCCCCGAAGATGGTCAGCTATTGGGCGCGATCTGAGAGAAGCCGTTTCACAATGGTATTCGGCTGATAATTGGCTTTTAGAGTTTTGGACCTTTAGGGAGTGACAACTCACGCATGGTGGTCTCGCGATATGACAGTGACTGTATTTTTGGGATTTTTGAAGGTATGATTTATTTTGGATTTTTGGATGTACAATTTTTTTGGATTTCGGTGTATGCATTTTTTTTTGGATTTTCGGACGTATGATGTTTTTTTTTTTGGATTTTTGGATGTATGATTGTTTGGAATTTTTTGGGATGTATGATTTTTTGTGGGTTTTTTGCTTTTTTGTTGTTGTTGGTCAATATGTACATGGTATGCCGAATGGAAAAAGGTTTGGATCACTGGTATTTTTTGCTATCACTTCAGAAGATCATGTCGTCACTCGTGGACAAAGACAGTTATTCACCTGCAAACACGGTCATCATAACAGGAAGAACATAACAAAGGTGAATGTTAGCATGCTTGCAAACTTGGATGAATGCTTGTGTGTGGTATGTTGGGAATGCAACATGTGATTATGCAATTTTTCTGAGGTGAGCGCGATTCATGAATGATTAATGAATGTGCACCGACTGAAAATGGGAGGAAGCAAGTCGTATGTGCTAAAAGAAATCAAGTTTTTTTTTAAAAAAAAAAAAACATTTTTGAAAACACGTGTTTTCGAAGTGGTGGATCTTGCAGTAGTAATTTTGATGCTCGGTCATTCGCAAATAAAATAGGGAGTGGGGAAACCCTATACACAATGCTCTAAATAAATTCAAAGGGAATATACAGCCTATACACAAAGTCTATTCAGAAATTGACAAGAGAGAAAAGAATGCTATGGGAAAACCTATACATCAATTCTAAAATTCATTAAATGGGGAGTTTGAGCTTAAAAACTGCTCCTGAATTCTTCTGCTTCGTCTTTGAGCTTCTGACTGTCTGCTTACTCATGTGCGGGCTTCTGATTGGCCGTTCGCTCGTCTTCGGGTTCGGGCAACAAGGTGACACTATGATCAAGAGAAACTAGTTGGTGCTCTTCTGACCCTTTGCAGCTTCGAACTCGAACGGTTGTTTCTGATCTTCATGTCGCTCGACTCGGGTTGGTGCAACTCTGATTTTGGCTCGAATCGTCGTTGATCTTCATGCATCCCACTTGCTCCGGTGAAGGAAAAAAAGGGGCATTTTTTGAGAAAGGAAAGGTGAATGATCGAGCACAAATTCTTTGTGAAAATCCACCACTTTTGTGAAAACACCAAATGACTAGTACGCTCCACGGTAATGACCGCTGCTCCTGAAGGTGGGTTAAACTTCAAAAATAGCGGGTCACAACATGGGGACTAAATCATTTATTTTGAAATACATTTGTGAAAATCAATTTTGAAAACTGTTTTCGAAAACTATTTTGAAATATGATCCATGAAAAATGTTGTTCCGAAATTCGTTTGTGTAAAGTAGGTTTTCTTGAAATCTGTTTGTGAAAATAGTTTTTGAAACTACATTTGTGAAAAACATCTATTCTTTTGCAAACCGTTTGACAAAGTTTGTTTTCTAGAAGACTTTGATTGAAACCGTTTTTGAAAACTGTTTTGGAAATAACAATTTTGAAAATCATTATATATTTTTTGAAATCATTCGAGATGGACTTTGAAGATAATTCATTAGAGTGTTTGACATGATTCATTTTTTGATTTTTGCTCATTTTTGAAAAGTGATCACACGTAGATATAAGCGCAAAGTGAAAATCGTGGCTGATTTTATGTGGAGCTGAGTGCGAATGATTGGGATAATCACCTTCCAGGTCCATCAATGCTTCCATACCACCGGGGGAACCGTCGTTCCTTCACTTTCATCTCTCGGGATTTATCTCTGTTATGCCTGTGGGGCACGTCATCAAGAAAGTCCGGAGTGCTTAAGTTCGAAAGGTCAGGATACCCGAAGTGATACAGTCACACGAGCCACGGCCGGGGATTATCACAACATACTCACTTTTGGGAAACTTGGGGAAGTACTGCATGGGAACGGGTCTCCCCGTCGTCTGCACGATAAGGTGTGTCTAAAGTCCAAATTATTCGCTGACTATGCTGTGTCATGTATGGGTATCCGTAAATACGGGATCCGCTATGAATTTGTAGCGCGACATTGGGCTTTAAAGGCACCCGTGGTGCAGAGGAATCATGGAGAACTGAGCCCATGCAATCTTCAGGGTAAGGCAAAGGGTGGTTAGACAGACGGCATACAAGGGGGTGACTACCCATAAGCCCATCTTAGACACCGGATAAGGCAGCTGGACACTAAAGGCTCATGGTTCACTATATGCTGGCTTAGACTCGGGTAATGGAGGATATTTTTGGATCATGAGCTTCAAGGCGTTGGTCTTGGACTGTATTACCTCGTGGGTTAACTCCTTCTAGGAAGGACCCAACTCATGGGGAATCAACCGTGGACCGGTTGGGATCCCGTGACTCGTGGACAAATCGGGCGACACAGAGGAATGCATGTCCTATGCTACCCGATGCAAACAATGGGTGACTCCTTCTAGGAAGGCCCCATTTACAAAAGCACTAAATAAGCAATAAATATTATGTCATGCATGAAGAGCAGTAAACATAAGACAGTAAACACACAACAATAAACACACAAAAGTGAAACATGCTAATGGTAAAGCACACATATGGCACTCAAGGCCAATCTCGAACTCTGAACTCTCATCCTAAATATCCTCTCAAACACACTCTAAGTGTGGAGCGAAGTAGTCCTAGTGGCTCTGAAATGAATCTCTAGAAGGTTTTGAAAGAAGTGGGGAAGTCCCGACAATTTTGAATGGAGTTCAGTCTTCCTTGAGTTTGAGAAAAACTTACTCAAGTTTTCCCCAGCAGAGTCGCCATTCTGTGGAGGGTGATTTTTCGATATGAGGGTGGTCTATGTAAATGTGGTCTGACTGAGAGGCCTAGATCCTAAAATGCCATTCTGTGGAGGGTGAAAACCCGTTATTCTAGCATCCCTCAAATACCTACTAAATCGTCCGTCTTTCCCAGAAAGCATAAGGGAGAGTGCAAGTGTGCACTACACCCGCTCTCAATGGGCTCCACGCGGAATTATGCGGAATTGATTAGAGTCGCCACCTAGTTTGACCTAAGGAACTAGGAAGGGAGGAGGAGGGTTCTAAGAACCGTTAGTTGACTCTGAGATTGTTGCCTATGGATAGGACTAATCTGGTCATGTCAGAGATTCTATTGTGGGTTCGCACTGGGTTACACCCCTTAGAAGTGGCAACGACCACGACTTCGGATTGGTGCCCGAGGAAACCTCGGTCTCCAATTGTCAGGATTGCCTTCTTTCAAAACCTTTGTTAGAGAGATTCAGTTAAAGCCAAAGGATAAGATTAGGATAGGAAGAAAGAAAGAGAGTGGATGAGGCGAGCTTTTCTGCCAAGCTGGCGCCAATAAGAAGAATTGGGGAATTCGGATGAGTATAGAATGAAAATTTGGGAAAGTCTGAGCTTGAGTGAATAAACAAGACTTGGAGTCTGATGGTTTGAAGCTTGTGGGAACCGAAGAAGGTTTGAATGTTTTGAGAGATATGAGAGTCACCTTAGAGGGGGAAAAAGGTTTTTTATTTGGAATGGGGTCGCACCCTGTGTGGGTTGCCTACGTACTCAACCCCCTGTTGAGATCAGACCTTACGTAGTTCCGGTTTTTGGGTTTTGGAAGTTTTGATGTTTTTGAAGTGTTTGAAGTTTCGGGTGTGAGAAGGTAGTCTGTGAGACGCTCGGGTCTATGAGACGTTTGGGATATTTGGATGGTGAAAGGAAAGAGATATCGAAGTTTGTGAGACGCTCGGGTCTATGAGACGTTTGAAATCTTAAGATGGTCGAAGTCTGTGAGACGCTTGGGTCTGTGAGACGCTCGGGTCTGTGAGACGCTCAAGTCTGTGAGACATTCGAATCATTGGAATGACAAAGTCTGTGAGACGCTCGGGTCTGTGAGACATTTAGAATGTAAGGGAAATTGGGATGGAATTGAAATTGAATTGAAATAGAAGTTGAATCGGGGTTGAATGAATATTGATTTGAATTGGAATTGAATGAATTGGATTTGAATGAGTTTGGATTGAATGAATTTGGATTTGAATTGAATCTGAATTTGGATTTGAATTGAATCTGAATGAAATTTGGTTTGAATTGAATTTGGGTTGGATTGGAAAAACGGGTCGGGTCAAAATTTAGGTTGGTCAAAGTTTGGTTGGTCAAAGTTCGGGTCAAGGTCAAAGTTTGGTTGGTCAAAGTTTGGGTCAAGGTCAAAGTTGGACCGGGTCAAAGTTGGGTCAAAGTCAAAGCTCGGATTGGTCAAAGTTGGACCAAGTCAAAGTTCGGGTTGGTCATAATTGGACCGGGTCAAAGTTGGACCGGATAGAGCCTTGGTCAAGGTTTGGGCCAGATTGGGCCTTGGTTGGGCTTTTGGGTTGAATTGGGCCTTGGTCAAGGTTTGGGCCTAAATGGGTATGGGTCCAGAATGAGTTTGGGTCCGAAATGGGTTTGGGCCCGAATTGGGTTTGAAACGGGCCTCGAATTGGGCTTTAAAATGGGCCTCGAATTGGGCTTTGAAATGGGCCTCGAATTGGGCTTTGAAATGAGCCTCGAATTGGGCTTTGGAATGGGCCTCGAATTGGGCTTTATTTAGCATTTGAAGTGAATTGATGTTTAGATTTTGAAATTGACTGATTTTTGAAATGAAATTTGATGATTTTTTTTATTAGAATTGGAATGTTGATTGTGCATTTTATTCTGACATTAAGGGGTGATTTGAAAAGTTTTGAGGAAAACGGGTATCCCTCACATGGACCGTGTCTAGGACCCGTATGCATTGAGGATACCCAAACCTAAGGCTTTTCTACAAAGGGGTGTCCTATGAGCTATCTAGGGCTTCCTATGTCCTTGGGCCTCTATATTGGGCTCGGCCCAACAATTACCAAGCTAAACTACATAATATGTAAGATATGATAAAAACGAAATAATCGTGAAGTTAGAAATCAAAGATAAATGATCAATAAATACAACCTGAAACTTAGGTCCAAACTTTATTTGCATAATGCATTTCACTCCCTTTTTTAGATTCTAGCACTTACGCAAGGAAAGGCAACATGAAATATAAGCCTAAAGTGACTGATATGATTTTTCTACTTTTCTAACTTTATTATAAACAATTTTTTTGGTAGAAACCTGAGCTACAACCTGATCAAATAAACGACGGACAATCCATAATTTCGGAGCCTTAAACCTATTCTAAACGTTTCTTCTCTTCCTTTTTTTTTTACAAAATAATGAGATTGGAATTAACCAAGCTATCTCCACTATGGACAATTATAAACCGCATCATCGAACAATCAGAAGAAAAAAAAGTCGAGACCCAATTTATTTTAATTAACCTATGCAGAAAAGAATTTGTTAAGCAGATAACAAAACTACTTTTCATAGACAAGGAAGCATAAATGAAAACAAGGAATATACATGCTTGTGTATTCGGCAGGAGATGTATACGAACCGAACATGGACAGAGATAAGATATTTACTGGCTGATTGCAGAATCATTTAATCGAAACATTCCAGCAAGGGAAATCACTCAAGAACAGAATTGCCACATAAGTATAAAATTGCCCCAAGTTAGAAACAGATACCGTTGATAGAAACATGGAATCCTCCTGTAAAGAGAATCAAAAGGCCGAGGTACAAAACAAAGTGCCGCAACGGTGCTGGAATGGAAACTCCTTCAGATTTGGTCTAGAGTGTTCAACTCTGTCCCGTATTTAACAGAACAAATCTGTGTACGAGAGATGTAGGTGCAACAGTTCCAGAAATTTGTCTCGGTTTTGGAATAAACTACTCTCAGCATGTTTCTTGTTCGCCAGGTTCCCAGCTCGACCATAGGGTTGCAAATCGCCGTGAGTGCAGAGCAGCTTATCGTTCCTTGTTCGCCGGGTCAGAAGCAAAATTACCGTTGTGTGAAGAATGATAGAGGCGAGAGCCTATTATTCCTTGTTCTCCAGGTCGGGTGCAGAATTAACGTCGATTTCTTCGTTCGGCAGCTTGGATAGCAAAATATCGATGGGAAGGAGAAATGAACAGAGGGAAGTATTGTTCCTTGTTTTCCAGGTAGGATGCGAAATTACCGTCCGTGAGAAGATTACAAAGGCGGGAGCATGTATTTCCCTGGTTCGCCAGTTGATTGTAAAATACCATCGTGAAGAGAATGAACAGGAGGCAGAGCTTGACTCCTTGGTCGCCAGTTAGGTTGCGAAAATTACCGCCGGTGAAGGAATGAAACAGGCACAAGGCACATACCTCCTTGGTCGCCAGTTCGGGTAGCAAAATACCGTGAGTTTTGTTTTTGGTTTTACAGCAGCATGGAGAGGGGTAGTCGCTGGGTAGGGAGTGAGGGGGTGATGGTTGTTCTTTATTCTGTGCGAAAGGAATGAAGAAGAAGGTCCTCTTTGTTTTTTTTTTGAAATGGAAGAGGATGATCGATGTACACAGTGATGGAGAAGAAGTTGGTAGAGCAGGCACGTCTCTTGACTGCCAGTTTGGCTTGCAAATTTTTGTAAAAGAATGAAGAGGGAGTTGTATGCTTCTTGTATGCAGGTAGGTTGCAAAACAAAAACGTGGGTGAAGAGATGAAGAAAGGGCTGAGCATGTATGTTCTTGCTTTTGCCAGTTTGATGGCAAAATTACCGTAAGAAAATGCTGAAAGGGCTGAGCAGCAGTATGCTTCTAGTCATCAACCATGTGAAGAGAATGAACAGAGGGGAAGCAGATTTGTCCCTTGTTCAGCAATTGCGTTTTGCAAAAATGAAGAGAATGAGCAGGGCCGGCACGTTTATTGTTCGACAACAGTGTGAAAAGAATGAAGGAAGGTGGAGGATGATCGATAGAATGGATAGAAAGGAATGTATGTGGCGGCTGCTCCCTTGTTTTCAGGGTTGAAAAATGGAGTGTGGGCTACGGTTGTTGTATTTTTCTTTTATATGGAAAGGAACAGGGTTTTAGGGCTTGAATTGTGAGTATGAATTAACAGTCAGGATGAATCGACGTACATCAACAGCCAAGAGTAAGCCTACGTAGATTTTTTTTGGTGTGAATGGAACGAACAGGAGAGACATTTAAAAAAAAAAAAAAATTCAACCAACTAGAAACTCTAGATTCGAACACTAGACCTCCAAGCTATTCAACACCCACAATTAAACAACTAAGCTACAAAGCAATTCAATATAGCAATGCAGGAAATAACAAATGAGCTCTAATGCGAGCTAAACATGGAATAAAACACCCTATGCTCCTCCCGTGTTTCAAAACCCAGGATCATTAGGTTCCTCAATGTACGTGCTAACCGGTTACGCTAACAATAAAACTCACTGTACAAATATGGGAAAGAATGCCATTTCGAACTGAATAAATGTATAAAATAACAAATTGATATAAGAATAAGTACATAAGATGATGAAATCATACTAGCATGATGATGATGATGAAAATATAAACAACGTAATAAAAATGGACACTGAATTAGATGCAATTAGTGATAAATGAGACAAATTAATGATAATAATAATAATAATAATAATAACACGAACATGAAGTACCGATAACACTAATAATAATGATAATATGTACATAAAATGATGAAAATGATTAATAAAGAAAATGCAAGTAGAAATATCAATGACATGAAATGAGATAAAGTAAACAAGTAGCAAAATAGCATGAACCAAAATAAAACGAATAGGCAACTAAATAAACGAATAAATAGAATCAACTAGCATGAAATAAACTGACAATAAAGTGGTGAAATAAGTAAATAACAAAAAATGGACGGATTTGAAAACAGATGCTTTGAAAATTGATTTTAAAATTTTTTTACCATAAAATGACTGTTTCTGGTATGCACATGAACAAGTTAAAAAAAAAAAAAGAAAAGCGACGACTCTCTTATTTTTTTTATCTTTTGGATTTTTCTTTATAGGGTGAGAATTTTTGGTGTCTACAGAGAGGACAACGACAAGGTCAGGAAACCTGTCCAACGATCGTTCAACAAAGGGCCAAGGAAAGAAGCATTTGTTACTGCATGAGGAGACTCAGAGCTTAGCGACAACAATCAAACCTTAGAAAGTGATCTCTTAGAGGATGAAAAGGCTCATCTATGCCTTGAGGAAGTTTGCTTGATGGCGCAAGACAAAGACACCTCAGAATTAGAGGAAGAAGAACAATGTAAGGTAAACTACTCTAAACTCAGAAAGAAAATTCTAAAGCCTGAACTTCCAGGACTTAGAAAGTTTTCTCTCATACTAGTTGATCAACTAGAGGCTTTATAAAATTAAAACAAGGAACTTTTGGAGAAAAATGAGAACTTGGAGAAAAACTCAGACAAGAATAAGGTAGAAAATCTCATGAGAGCACTCATGAAATTGTAAATTGATTATAGTGAAATTCTTTCTGCTTATGAAAAGATGAAATTAGGAAATATCCTGAAATCGATGAATTGATTGCTGCACTTAGTACAAAAGAAAAAGAACTAGCATTCGTCAAAGAAAAACATGCAAAACTAGAAGCTGTATCTAGGAAACCCATGTGGAGAAACAATGACTAGTCAGGTATCAGTCAGCGACCAGTCGTGGAGGTGTCTGCAACCTATGCAGACATCCCGGTCATCATGAAGCCAATTGCTATAGAACGTGTTTTCTGAGGCATTGGCAACTCAAGAAAATAGGACTAAAATGGGTAGTAAAAAATGATCCTAGAACAGTAGTTGATGGTGGAAATGGGTCCAACCTTTTTGAGGACCCTAACCCCACACCACTAACTTAATAGTGCAGAATTGAGTGGGAATGGACCCCTGCTGGTACATTGACAGTGGGTGCTCTAAACACATGACGAGAGACAAAAAGAAGTTCTTCTCACTCGAACCAGGAAGCCAATGAACCATTTCCTTTGGCGACAACAAGAAATGAAAAATCATCGGTGTAGATAAGGTTGGTATTACTTCAGATTATGTCATAGATAGTGTAAATTTGCTCAATGGTTTAAAATTCAACTTGCTTAGTGTTTCTCAAATATGTGACAAAGGCAATTCAGTTCACTTCTATCCTACACATTATAGCATAGTAAGTCAGAACAATGGCAAAGAGTTGTTAAAGGGAAAAAGGTGGAAGAATGTCTATGTAACTAGTTTGGAGGATATTGACAGTCCAAATCTTCCATGCTTGACTGCTTCAATAGATGACTTTACACTATGACACAAAAGGTTAGGGCATGTTAGCACTTCATTGTTAAGAAAACTTGTCAAGAAACGGTTGGTAAGAGGTCTCCCTGAGATTAAAGAATCTGAGACCAATCTTTGTGATGCTTGTGTTAGAATCAAACAAACTAAGACTTTTTTCAAATCAAAGAACTTAGTTAGTACATCTAAGCCACTTGAATTACTTCACATGGACTTATGTGGACCTATGAGAATCAAAAGTTTAGAGGAAATTGGTATGTGTTTGTGATTATTGATGATTACTCACGATTTGTTTGGTAACTCTTTATTGCTTCCAAGGATGAAGTCTTTGAGAAATTTCAAGTCTTTGCAGGAAAAGTCCAAGTACAACTCAACCACAAGATCAAGGCTCTTTGGTCTGATCATGGGTCCGAGTTTGAGAATCAACAATTCATGGATATATGTAAATAACATGGAATCAATCACATATATTCAGCACCAAGAACACCCCACCAGAATGAGGTAGTTGAGCGTAAGATCAGAACACTACAAGAGGTAGCCAGGGCCATGCTATTGGGGAGCAGTCTTCCTCAGGTCTTCTAGGCAGAAGCAGTGGCGACTGCATGCTACATCATAAATAGAACTCTCATACGACCTATCCTCAACAAAACTCCCTATGAGCTAATCAAGGGAAGAAGACCAAACATAAGTCACTTCAGGATCTTTGGTTGTAAATGTTATGTCCACAATAATTAAAAGAGTCCCCTAGGAAAGTTTGATGCCAGAAGTGATGTGGCCATCTTCTTTGGGTACTCTGAAATGATCCGGGCATACAAAGTATACAACAAAAGGACACTGAAGGTGGAAGAAAGTGTGCATGTGGTCTTTGATGAGGCTGATATTCACAAGATCAAGAAATCTAAAGAAGATGAAGAACTTGGAGTTGATCTAGCTGATTAGGATCACATAGATAATCCTAAAGATGAATCATTGACTGAAGAAAACTTGCCCGACAGGTCAACAACAGGTCAATGAAGGGATCAATGATGTCGAAGATCCTCTATCACGATCAACCATTCATCAATCTCGTACTCTGTACAAAGATCATCCGTTGGAGAACATCATATCAGATATCTCCAAGGGAATTCAAGCCAGAGCATAAACTCGAGATCTTCTAGCCTTCTCAACGACAGTCTCACCATCGAGCCCAAGAACATTAAGGAAGCTCTTCGAGCCTCAGACTGGATTAATGCTATGCAAGAAGAATTAAATCAGTATAAAAGATGTAAAGTCTGGCATCCTGTGCCTCATCCTTCACATGAAGGCGTACTCGGGACAAAATGGGTCTTTAGAAATAAGTTGAATGAAATGGGAGAAGTCGTTAGGAACAAAGCTTGTCTGGTAGCTCAAGGATATTGTCAACAAGAAGGGATAGACTTCCAAGAAATCTTCGCTCTAGTAGCAAGGATGGAGTCCATCAGATTACTAATTGTGTTTGCTGCACACAAAGGAATCAAACTTTTCCAACTTGACATCAAGAGTGCCTTTCTCAATGGGTACGTCAAAAGGAAGTGTATGTTGAACAACCTCCAGGATTTGAGACACAAGAAGGAAAGGACATGGTACTCTAGCTTGACAAAGCTCTTTATGGGCTCGAACAAGCTCCAAGATCATGGTACGATAGGCTGTCTTCCTATCTTTTAGAAAATCATTTCAAAAGAGGTAAAGTAGAGAAAACCTTGTTTGTTTACAATAACAAAAAGGATTTCTTGATTGTGCATGTATATGTGATGATATAATCTTTGGTTCCTCTGATGAGAAATATTGCAAGAAGTTTGAAGCTTTGATGAAAAAGAATTTGAGATAAGTGATCTAGGAGAATTGATGTTCTTCCTAGGACTTCAAGTCAAGCAAAATGTCGAAGGGACTATCATATCCCAAGAGAAGTACATAAAGGATTTACTAAAGAGATTTGGAATGGAGGAGTGCAAAACATTTGACACACCAATGGCAGTTGGCACAAAAATGGGCATCATGATTGGTGACTGACCGGTCGATCAGCGATCACACAGGGAGATGATTGGTTCTCTACTATATTTAACTACTAGTAGACCCGATATTATGTATAATGTTTGCTTATGTGCCAGGTTTCAAGCAGATCCAAGAGAAAGTCACCTCACAGCTGTGAAAAGGATCCTACGCTTTCTCAAGGGGACCATGAACCTTGGTCTCTTCTATCCTATGTTTACTAACTGTAATATTGTAGGATTTTCAGATGCAGATTATGGAGGATCTGTCACCGATAGAAAGAGCACATCAGGAACAGCATTCTTTGTTGGATCTTGTTTGATTCGCATGGGGATCAAAGAAACAACAAAGTGTTGCGATCTCAACTGCGGAATTTGAATACATAGCTGCTGCAAGCTATTATGCTTAACTCTTACGGCTCAAACAATAAATAGGTGATTATGGTGTCAAGACAGGTAAGTTGCCAATTATGTGGGATAATACAAGTGCCATCTCTATTTCCAAAAATCCCGTGCATCATTGTCGCACCAAACATATTGACATTAGACATCATTTTCTTAGAGATTGTTGTGAAAAGGAATTAGTTGGTTTAAAGTACATTTCTACTGAAGACCAACTAGCTGACATTTTTACTAAGCCATTAAGTAGAGAAAGATTCACCAAGATTGTTCATGATCTTGGAATGATATTCATTGATCACAATTAAACTATCTTTTAATTCCCATGATCGGTCATCGACACGTGAGCTACACCCCAAAATATGTCGTTCAGTAGTCAACGATCAGTTTAATGCATAGAAGTTATGTCAAACGACACTTGAAATAGATATGTCATTTTTCACAAAAGCAGGTTAGTCTAGAGAGGGTCCAACGGATAAAAACGGGAAAAATGCCAACAATCACTGATAGCCTGTCACAACTGCTGCCTTTATGAATAGTACCATTGGGACATGTCAGCGAGCGGACGAGGAATGGTCGCCGACCGTTACTCAATATCTATAAAAGGGCGATGGGAGTTTTGCTCTTGTCACACTATTGCCCTCATTCTCTATAATCTTTCAGAGCATTCAAAATACTTTCTCTTCTCTCTTACAACACTCTTGTAAGATTAAGTGCAAAAATCCCCGTCTCACAGCCACTATAAGGATTCTCTAGTGAAAAGTTTATAAACTCCAAACAAATCCCTCAATAAAAATGGTACCAAAATCTGCACTTTGGTCCAAGAAGAAGGCTATCCTCAAAGAAGCTTTGTCAGCACAAGTGGCCGACATACTACTGACATAATCTCTCAGAGCATCGCCGCCCCTATCCTATCAAAGGAAGTGGAGGATCAACTTGTGCGTAGTGTTATACCCAAAATTTCAACCCCCCGGAAGAGAGTCTCTACTAATAGGCTAGTAGCGAGGGTTCCCAGTTTGATCAGCACATTTCAGAGTACTAGGGACAGCTTAGTCATCTCCAGGGGTATTTTCGTAATTTTTCAAGGCTCCTAAACCCCCTATAGGCTTTCTCTCTCCCCCAAATAAGGGTCAAATCAATTCAAAATGCTTTGAAATTTTAACCCATGATAGAGGATGACATGTGAAGCGTAATGGCGTTGGAATTTTGATTTTTCGAATTTCCAATAATTTTCTAGCAATTTCTGATTGAATCTGACGAGAAATTGAATTTAAAAATATTCCAATATCCAAAAAATTCGATTCCACTTTAGAAAAATCAGAAATATCATCCTTTACCCATGTGTAAAATTTCATAATCAAATTCCTTTTGGAAGCCCTTAAGCTAAAATGTCGGTAAATCTCGGTTTTTACCGGATTTTTCTATCTTTAAGGAAGCCTATATAAGGAACCTTATCCCATGATCAAAGGAGAACCTCAAGAACCCTAATCAACCAGAAAAGCTAGCCGTCACAAGTCCCCCACGTTTTTACACATCCAAGCACCAAAATCACATCAAAAATCCCCTGAAATCACCACCTAAACACACTTTTCAACTCCCAACACATCAACAATCATCAAACATCAACCAAACCACCTCCAAAACGTGAAGAACATCATCAACAATCAACAACCAGAAGCTCGGGTCGAACATAATCCGGAACCGGCATCATCGGAGCCTTCGAAAAAACCAACGTGAAGAATCATCTTGAATTCGAAGGTAAAATAGGTTATAATTCTACTTTTCTAACTCCCCACAACCTTATTAACTCTCTGTTAAATTTTGGGATCGAACTGACCTTTTTTCAGCTCCCGAATCACTATTTGTTTGCGTTATTAATCAATAACTTGCTCACCAAGTTTCCCCTAAATTTCAACCTCAAAACTGAAATTTGAAGTCACAACAGGTTTAGAATAACATTGAGCATACTCACTCTCAAATTTGAGCAAAAATCCACCCGGAACCCTAAAAACGAGCCCGTCCGGTAGGCGTCCGCAGCTGGACACCCTGTCCGAGGCCCCGGACGGGGTGTCCAAGGCCACGGACGGGAACTAATATTTTTTGAAATTTGATGATTTTAATTCTGTATATGATGTCCAGGGTCACGGATCTTATGTCCGGGTCCCGACACTAAAAAAAACTTTGTGTTTTGCTATTTTCGTGTTCTTGGTGTTATTTTCTGTTATAAGTCCGTGGTCACGGACAACAAGTCCGGGGTCACGGACAGATGAAATTTTGACCTAATTCAAGTCCCGAAGCCCTTATTTAGGTTAATTTAATTTACTCTTTAAATTTCTGTCAAATAACGTTAAAAAACACAAAAAAACAGAAGCCGCCTCCTTTAGTAAATCAACCTTAGGTTAACGCCGTAAATAACTAAGTAGAGGAAAAACGAATTCTAGGGATAATGAAAGTAATTGAACCCTAAAAAAGTCAAATATCAAGCCCCCAAACCCGAACTATCCTTTCCTAATTTACCCTAGGTCAAAATTAGGTGGCGACTCTAATTAGGTTCCAGTGAGCTAACTTAGGTTTTAATAATTAATGTTATATGACATAGTTGTTAATCTTAGGTTATAAGTGGACCTAAAATCTGACTAGATCCTAATCAATCTAATCAACATAGGATAGGGTTTAAAATCGAGGCTCACAGACTGGCGACTCTGCTGGGGACAAACTTCTTAATTTTAACTTGTTTTAATTTTAAGAAAGAGGGCTTAACTCGAAAATGTTTATTTATGGCTTTATTACTATGTTTGTTTACTTTCGTGCACACTTTAATTTTCTGCACCTTTGCATTATATAAGAGCGAGGGTCCACGCAAACCGATTTTACCCCGGGACCCGTTTGAGGGTCCCCTGTCAGGGACTCATACCTTTTAGGTGATGTGAATAAGCGGGGGAAAAGAGGAGGGTGTCGTCTAACCACACCCCCTTAATACCCGGGCCTTAGCCCCAAGCGTTTTCCTGGCAGTGCCCTTACCTAGCCCATTGTTTGGTTAGTCAAAGACCCGACCGTAGACGCACACCTTCAGGTGATGTGAAAAGAGTGGGGAAGCCCAAAGAGATTAGCGTGCAAGCCTTATTCCTTTGTGGTGACCTGGGCCCGCGCCCCCAGCACCTCTCCGGCTCGATCCATACCCGGTTTGACTTAAACGTCTAGTGAGGACATGTTGAATTTGTGTGGGCCTTGTTTGCTTGCATGATCGGCCCACTACACAGCCTAGAGATTGATAGGAACTTCTCCAACATCAACCTAGCCCAACCTGAATTGGCAGCTCTATTTGTTTGCGGTCCAGAGGCCCTGTTTGGTTTAATGTGTAAGTCGTTCAGGCTTCGGCCCAAAAGCCTAGACTTAGGAGATTTCTCTTTCGGCCCAATTTGAATTATCAATTTAGTTCTAGGCCCACGAAAAACAAATCCACCTAAAGCAATCCATGAAAATCCATCAGGCCTTTCCATTTCAAGGCTCATTATAGTCTAGGAAGACTTTTCACTCGGGCTTTGACCCAAAGTCCTAGACATGGGTATCATCTTTTAGGCCCAATCAGGATTACTTGACCCAAATTCCGATTCACATCAAGACCATGGTTTAGAAATCATTTTGGCCCATGCGCTTTACTTCTAGCCCAAACACATTCTGGCCCAAGCGCCCAATTCTCAAAACATTCCGGCCCAAGAGCCACATTCTTCAAACATTTCATCCTAGGCACCAGTACACAACTCATGAATCATTCCGGCCCATGTGCCTCTCTTCTAACTCATTTCGGGCCTCAGTGCCTACCCACAATCTTCAAAACATTCCAGCTCATGTGCTTTTCTTGCAGCCCAAACAAGTTTTAACTTAAAACTTCTTCACGGTCCAGATTTTTAGCTCAATCCACTTTTGTTTCCAACAGATAAGCCCGAATCCCAAGTATGGCAGAGGGAGGAAACCCAGTCGGCATGGAGGCCCAGTTTGCAGCCTTAGAGCAAAGGTACATGGCCACCTTTGACGCCATGGAACAGAAACATAGGTCCACTATTGATGACATGGAGGCTAAGTATGTCACCATCATCGAAGAACTGAAAAGCAAAATCAATTCCCTTGAGGTTGGTCATCAGGAAAACATTCCGGTAAAGATTGCCGACTTCAGAAACGAGCACGACTACATCGAAATTAACTCCATTGGGGCTCAGGATGCGAAAGATTTGTAGGGGAAGCCGCCCCAGACCACCAACTAACTGCAGAACTCAAGAAGGCTCTGAAAAGGATCGAGCGCATGGAAAAGGCTAGCAAGCCGGCTGGTTTCGGTTACTCTTCTATGGCGTCATACCCCGAGGTTGATCTCCCTCCAAAGTTGAAGTTACCCACACTTGCTGTATACAAGGGTTCCTCAGACCCACAGGTCCATCTAGCGATGTTCGATAGGGAGATGTCCATTCTTAGGTTGAATGACATGCAGAAGGCCAAGGTCTTTGCCCGTTACCTCAATGAAATACCTCAACGTTGGTACTTGACTCAGAGGATGAACACCAAAACCTATGAGGAGGTTTGTGAGGCTTTCTTGCACCATTTCGAGTATGCTAAGAATCTCGAAGTCACCAGGTCTGACCTTGCCAGCACTCGACAGAGAGACAGTGAATCAATGTCCCACTTCATCAAACGGTGGAGGATGAAGGCCGCTTCTATGCCTATGAAAATGGATGAGCAAGAACAGATTCGAATGATTGTGGACAATATGCAGAAGCAATACAACAATGAGCTGAGTTGCACATACTTCTCTAATTTCGACATGCTAATGGGACAGATAAGAGTCATAGAAGAAAAGATTTACAAAGGTGAGCTGAAGCTGGGACAACCCAAAGCCCAGGGTGTGGGAATTGAAACGTTTAAGTCAGGACCGGCCAAAGCAGCTCGAGTTTCATACCAAGTGAGCACCATACAGAAACCCAGTGCCACAAAGCAGAGCATCAAGGCCTCACCCCAGTCCAGGAGGTTCTCTGCACCGAGACATCTTACCGACATTGGCCGACCTCTCAGTCGAGTACTCATGAAGCTACAAGAGCTAGACTTACTACTGCCTCTCACACCTAGTCCTAGGATCACCCAAGCCGGGGAACATCTCCATCAGTTCTGCCAGTTTCATCAATTACTAGGACACAGTACTGACGATTGTAGAGCTTTGAAGCATAAGATTGAGGACTTTATCAAGCAAGGGCTCCAGTTTGTCGAGTAGGCTAGAGTTTAGTTGCATGTTGCTTTCTTAATTTTTCTTTTCAATTTTGTAAGGAGTTTATGATATTTCCATTTTTAATGAGGTTTAGATGTTCGAATTTCAGTCTTTTGTCTTTTCGATTTGCAATCTCAAGAAAATAAAAAAAATGTTCGTTCATTTTGCACCTTCAACCAAATCATCTTTCAAAACTAATGTTCATGAAACGGTCGTTTTCTCGCAATTGAATGACTTGTCTTTTTGTTTCTAAAAGGATGAACATGCCCAACCAAATGCCACAGCTCACCCCTAAAGCATCCAAACAAACCACATAATGGTTCAAAGTCTACATTTGTCAAATTGTTGTTATAAACCCTGGTTTAATACTAGGGGCAATCTGGGTTTAAGTTCGTCATCATTCACCTTTCGTTTAAATGTGTGAACAAATCTCAGAGTGAGAATTCACGAGAGTGTCTTGAGCGGAAAAACCATGAGTGAACGAGCGTGTCATTTTTACACGACTCCGGTGAGAGCACATTCAAAGGTGAGGTAAACGGCATAACTCCGACCGAAGGAGATAATTTGTAAATTTACTCTTAGACCTGCGAAAAGTAACAAAGAACGGATACACAACAACCAGGATGACGAAGCCCCTAGGTACAGCAACCACATAGCCAAAAGCTGTTGTTAACCACTACTAACCCTAGGCACCCCTGTTGAGCCTTTTGTATATCCCTTTTTCGATATTATGAGCTCACAAAATAAACCGCCAATGATGAATGGTCCGACCCGGGGACCAAAGGAAGCGAGGAGGAGCCAGACTCTCAGATAACGTTCTCATCAGTCCAAAGACAGCAACGTTGCTGTCAGCATGACAAAAGTGATCCGCAAATGGTCCCAGAGTGACACAGGATACATAAAAAGCTCACATCGAACAACTCTCGAAGCCCAAAACCGGGAAACATAAGAACCCCGAAGACAAGTCAGAAAGGATAAAACAAAGAGGCAAACCTGAGTGCCTCGAGAAATTCGAATGACAAAAAAAGGAGAAAATGGTGTAAAGGACAACTTCAAAAGTACAAGTCCAGAAGCTCGAAAATAACGTCAACACAAAGCAGTTGACAACTTCAAGACAGGGAAGATGAATCCAAGAGAGATGCAAGGTGCAGCTTTGGTCACCCATTTAAGCTCCACATACCTAAATATCCCTCCGTGGGTCCCGTCGTCATCACACCCATGGCCACGTTATAAGCTTTAAAGACTTCCGACTTAATAGTTATGTATCTAATCACGTGAAAGTAACAAATCGAATGCGTAAATCATAAATATCAAATTCAATGGTCTGGAGGTGTGACCGTAAGTGAGAAATGTGTGCAAACACCAAACACGAGTGTAGGTTAGGAAGCACCACATCAAAACATACGCCTTGACCCTGTGAGGACGAGACTTGTTTGCATGTCTAATCAAAGAAAATACTAGGGGCAATCGATCATTCTGATCGATTGCCATGAACTCTAGCTCAGATTGTCTTAAGGGAAAAATACTGGGGGCAATTGTTGGTTCCAACAATTGCTATGACAACACCAATTGGAACCCAAAGCTCAAACATCACCACCACCATCACACACACCGGCCCACATAAGCCCTTACCTTTCCCATCGTACACCACCGGCCCGCATAAGCCCTTACTTTCACATCATGCACCACACAGACCCAAATAGCCCTCACCTCCATACCACCACTATACAGGCCCACATAAGCCCTTACCTTCAATCATACACCATACCCCCCGATGGCATGTTCATCTCCTAGGAGATAAATTACAAGTCCGAAGTCTATAATCGGGAAATGATAATTTCACTTTCCTTTCAGTAAACAGAATTTTCTTCAAACAACCGCGTTTGGCACCTCTTTCAACAATTTTTTGTCTTGAACAACTTTTCTTCAAACACTTCGGTTTCATAAACCTCATCATGGCCACATTTGGCACACTTTCTAGAAATGTCTTGCTTTGGACAATTTTTGATCCTTAACATTGCCATGTTTGGTACATTTTCCAACGATTTCTTGTTTTGGACAAGTTTCCTACATACACTTTGATTGTATTTTGACATGCACATCATCATTGCCACGTTTAGCACTTTCATAATCAACTTTCATCATGATCATTTGCATAAATGTACCATGCATCCATCCGTACGAGACTCCTCATCATAGACCAGAGATATAGATTCTCGCCCCGAAGATACAGATTCTTCAGAGATATAGATTCATGCCCCGAAGATACAGATTCTTCAGAGATACAGATTCTCGCCCCTAAGATACAGATTCTTCAGAGATACAGATTCTCGCCCCTAAGATACACTAGTGGAACGCGAGGCTTTAATGACGGTGGTTTAATCACGGCTTAAACAGACACCGTGATTAATAGGAAGGCCGGAATTTATTAGCGACGATGATTGATTAACCCGTAATCAATAATCGATCGGAGGTTGGCGCGCCTTTTTTAGGAGGGACTTTAGATGACGGTTTTTAGTAAAACCGTAATCTAAAGTCCCGTGTTGACGCGCGCTTTACGGTCAACGGACTTTAGATTACGGTTTTACTAAAAACCGTCATCTAAAGTCCCTCCTAAAAAAGGCGCGCCAACCTCGTCAACGACGTCGTTTTGACCTGACGAAAAAAAATTCCCGTATTATTTGATTTATTCGACTCCGCGCGTAATCTAAATTACAGTAACGACGTCGTTTTAGCAGTGTATTTTAGATTAATAAAAACTTTATATTAATGTGTTCCCTATGTTTGAAACCCAACATATGGCAAATAATTATCGCGCTATTTTTTTAATTTCGTTACACTTTAGATTACATTTAACGACGTCGTTTTACCAGTGTATTTTAGATTAATAAAAACTTTATATTAATGTGTTACCTGTTTGAAACCCAACATATGCCAAATAATTATCGCGCTTTTTTTTTAATTTCGTTACACTTTAGATTACGGTTTTTGTGAGAACCGTCATGTAAAGTGTGACTTTAGTTTACGGTTTACATGTAAACCGTAATCTAAAGTCCATTTAAACATTTGCCTACACTCTGCACACTCTACTCACAGTAACTCTTCTTCTCTTTCGCGCTATCTTCCTCACTGAAATTGCCTCCTCTCTCCCGTCACTTGCTAACGGCCATCGCCGCCGTCGCTCCCACCACCTTTGTCACTCCCATCGCCGCCGGTCACCACCCATCTACCACTAGTCTCACCGTCGACGTCTCTATCGCGTATTGGGTATGCGATCGCGATTGATTGTCGTTTTTTTTTAACTTTGTTCATATACATGCATTTCGATTGCAAGTTCTAACCTCGTTTGTATCGAATCCTGAGAGTGTAATGGCAAATGTTCTAACCTTGTTCATATATTTGTGCCCAGATTCACAGTTAATTGCGACCTAGTTCGTGGGTGATTTCTACACTACTTGCCCACTTCGGTGCTTAGTTACGGTAACTTTGCAAACCAATCTGTAAAACTGCTGTATTTATTTGTTCTTAGCATTAGTATTACAATTAATACATAATAGTGTAGTTTTAAAAATGCTACTACTTAAAACTGCCACAGGAAAGAAAGTAAGTTCAAGTATATTACCGATTCCTGAAAAATGAATGGTACAGAACTGTAGCATATCTCAGTTTCATGAATGGAACAGAACTGTAACAAGTTGTTTGAGTTTTGGTCTGGATTTAAAAGCTTAATGGAATATTTAAGTAACTGGGTAAGGAGTTAGGAGAAGTATAATCAGTTGAAAGGAAAAAAACAGACAGGGAAGAAAGCAAGAACACAACTCAGTTTCTGTTTTGATTTCAGTTTGGATTTCAGCTTCAGTTTCGTATCAGATCAGGTTCTGACTAATTCTGCATCTGTAACAAAGTTGCCTTGGGTTTAGTTGAGTTAGAAAACTTTATAACACACCAAATTGACAGGATCGACAGTTTAGAAAGGTTTGAGAATTCAAACACGTGAACAAACAGAGAGGAGTCATACACCAGTCTCTGTCTGTCTGTTTCTTTTCTTTCAGTTTCTATTTCTGTTTGAGTTCTGTGTGAATCTGTTCAGTAGAGGCAACAGAAAAGATGTCGTTTTTCTGTTTCTGTAAACTAAATACATCAAGTGAAGATAAGTTTATGTATGTTACCAGTTCTAGATGGTGCGTGCGAATTTGACTTTGATAAAACTGATTTGGAGACGTTAGAAATATAGGGGAGATGCTGTCGATTTTTTTCCGCGGTTTAGCTAGCATTTAACCTTGATTTTTTGATGAATTCTAATGTTGTCGTTTTTCATTTATGCATCAGGACTACGACTTTATTTAGGCTTCCGACCTCAACCGTCTTAGCATCGGCTAATCGTCTACCAGAGGTAAGATATATATATACATATAATATTTGACAAACTACCAAACATAGTTATCCGCCCAAGATATACCTAATAGAGGTATATCTTCGGCAGTCCCTGTCGGGACTGTCCACGATTGTTAAATCACACACCTAGGGTGTGAATGTGCTTTTAATATGTACTTTATTGATTATTTCAGCAGTATCTCTTTATTGTTCTTCGAATGCATATATTATTGATTAATATCATAATATCGTGCATTTGAAGAACTGTAGGGAGATGCTGCCGAAATTTTCAATAAATTACATATTAAAAACACGTTCACCGGTGGGATTTAATACTCATGGATGGATTTAGGTTGATAAGATACAAAAGTGTAAAGACTCTGCCACGGGTGACGGTGAAATGGCTGCCTGCTTCATATAAATAGCTAGAAGGAGATGGAACGTTCATGGATTTACAGCGGAAATTTGGACGACAAGTTTTTAGAAGGAGTTGATAAGTTATGCACGGTGTTGGCGAACAATCTGAAACCTACAGACAAGGGATACATATTTTGTCCGTGTATCGACTGCCAAAACAATCTGAGATATCGGCGTTTGAAACAATTAAGGAACATCTGATCCGCCGCGGTTTTACAAAAGATTTCCAAGACATAATCCGATGGCATGGTCAGAGTGCGTTCGATGTTATTAAGCCTGACGAAGGGGATAATGGTCAGGCAAACACAGAAACAGAACTTGGAGATGATACAGTTGCTGGTGATCCAGAAGACGTTACAGCGAACGTTGTGCCAGATTTCTGGGATGATGACATTGAGACTATGCTTGAAGATGTGGAACGACATTACTCTAACACGCCAGACAAGCATGAAAATTTGTTGGATTCATCCAAAACACCGTTGTACCCCGGGTGTGACCCTACAAAGTAAGCAAGTTGAGTGTCGTCCTCAAGCTATTCAACTTGAAAGCGAAACATGGCTGGAGCGACGTAAGTTTCACTGACCTCCTGGAACTATTGAAATACGTTCTTCCGGTGGACAACGTTTTACCAACGACTACGTACTCAGCCAAAAAAAATGATGTGCCCAATGGGTATGGGGTACCAGAAAATTCATGCTTGTCCAAATGGTTGCATGCTGTTTTGGAAATCGGATGAATTTGCTGAAAGCTGTTCAGCATGTGGAGCGTCACGGTATAAGAAACAACAAACTCACATCAGCGGTAGTAAGAAAGGTTCACCAGCTAAGGTATTGTGGTACCTGCCCATCATTCCAAGGTTCAGACGTTTGTTCTCCATTGAGAAAGACGCAGAGAATCTTCGGTGGCATTCAGTTCACAGGAAAAAGGATGGCAGATTGAGACATCCCGCTGATGCACCACAGTGGAGAAACATAGACGTAAAATTTCCTGAGTTTGGTAACAAACGAGAAACCTAAGGCTAGGCTTGTGCACGGATGGGATGAACCCTTACGGTACTTTGAGTAGCATACACAGTACCTGGCCTGTGCTTTTGGTTATTTACAATCTACCGCCGTGGTTATGCATGAAACCAAGACACATCTTGTTGTCTTTGTTAATATCTGGTCCAAAGCAACCGGGCAACAAAATTGACGTATTCCTACAACCTTTGATAGAGGATCTACAACTCTTGTGGAATGAAGGGGCTACGGTTTACGACTCATTCAGTAAAGAGGACTTCAATTTGCGTGCTATGTTGTACTGCACAATCAATGATTTCCCCGCCTATGGTAATCTTTCAGGCTATTCAATCAAGGGGGCGTTGGCGTGTCCGATTTGTGGTGAAAACACTTGTAGCATTCGCTTGAAACATAGTGGGAAAACCGTGTATATGGGCCACCGAAAAATGCTTCCAAAAGGACATAAGTATCGAAAGATGGCGAAAGAGTTCGATGGGAAAACTGATCACAGCATGGCGCGCCTGCCTTTGACAGGTACAGAGATTTACAAAAAGTTGGATAATATTGTGAACAACTTCGGGCCGCCAACCAAAAGTGGTGAAAAAAGTGTCTGGAAAAAGAAATCAATATTTTGGGAACTACAGTACTGGCAGCATCTGGAGGTTAGACATTGTATCGATGGGATGCATGTCGAGAAGAACGTGGGTGAAAGTATCACTAGCACCCTTTTGAACATAAAAGGAAAGACAAAAGGATCATTTGAAAGGAAGAAAAAGATTTAATTGAGTTGGGCATACGCACAGAGCTTGGCCCGCAAGAACGTGGAAAACGCACATTCTTGCCTCCTGCCTGTCACACTCTGTCTAAAGAAGAGAAACATAGTCTATGCAGTACCCTTTACAACATCAAGGTGCCATCAGGTTACTCCTCAAACATAAGAAACCTAGTGTCCATGACAGATTTCAAATTAGTAGGAATGAAATCTCACGATTATCATGTCCTACTTCAAGAATTTTTGCCAATTGCACTACGTGGGATCTTGCGGATGGATGCTGTCAGACACACAATCACAAACGTCAGTGTCTTCCTCAAATCCATTTCGTCTAAGGTTCTTGATGTGGACACTCTGTCTAAATTACAAAAGGATCTTATTGTGACAATGTGCCAGCTGGAGATGTATTTTCCTCCATCGTTCTTCGACATAATGATACATCTCCTCGTGCATCTTGTAAGAGAGATTCTGATGTGTGGTCCTTTGTACCTTCGCTACATGTATCCGTTCGAAAGGTACATGGGTGTCCTGAAGAAGAAAATGAAGAACCGTCGTCACCCAGAGGGTAGTATTATAGAGGGCACTATCACAGAGGAAGTTGTAGACTTCTGCACCAATTACCTAGAAGGTGTCGATACCATTGGACTTCCACGTTCTAGACACGAGGGCAGATTGAAGGGTGTTGGCACGGTTGGAAGGAGGAAACTGAAAAGAATTGACATAGACACTCTTAACAAAGCTCATTTAGTTGTGCTAAGTCATCTTGAAGATGTTGAACCATACTTTGATGAACACTTGTGTGTTTTAAGAGCACAATATCCAAACATGAGTGACGTCAGACTACAAAATGAGCAGAATAGGACATTTGTCCGATGGTTCAAAGAGAGAGTGTTGTCCGATCAGTCCACGAATGTGCCTGAACTGATTAAAGTAGTTGCATTTGGACCAAATCTGGATGTAATTTCTTATGAGGGGTACGATGTCAACGGATTCACCTTTTTCACAGAACGTCAGGATCAGAAGTCAACGAATCAAAACAGTGGTGTAGAGCTTGAAGCTTATCAAAACTTATATGACGTCGGTGTCGTGGGTCATAGTCCTGTCTCAGTACAACAATCATATTTTGGTGTTATACAAGACATCTGGGTATTGGACTACAACAGCTACGAAATGTGTGTTTTCCGCTGTAACTGGGTAAACAACATTCATGGCTACCGTGAGGAGGAGCATGGTATGAAACTGGTTGATCTGTCTAGAGCTACTCCCACGGTTTGAGCCATTCGTTGTTGGGACGAAGGTTAAGCAGATATTTTATGTAACTGATCCCTGTAATCCTAGATGGTCTGTTGTGCTTAAAGGGAGAAGAGGAATAGTTGGTGTGGATGTGGTGTGGTTGATGAGGATGAGTATGATGCAGAAGATGAACCTCCAACTGTTCCTATTTCATTGGAAGAGGCTGAGGTCACAGGTCATCGTGAGTATATACGATCAGACCATAACGAGGGAATGTGGGTTGAGAGATAATGGTGTATGTAAGTTATTACTATAAAAATTTATATGAAATTACCACTCTTTATTTATTGCTTGTTTATGACCATTATGAAATGCTTAATTTAATTCAAATTGTATTTCAATCCTTGCAGGCATGGCTGATCAGGACATGGCTGATGCAGAGTTCGATTTATTTTGTCGTGAGGAGGAGGAAAATGAGCAGCGAATGGTACCGGTCCCATCTACATCTGCCGCTGCTGCTGTTGCCCCATCCACATCTGCCGCTGCTACTGTTGTCCCATCCACATCTGCCGCTGATGCTGTTGGCCCCATGAGTGCACCTTCTACGAGTGCTACTCAGAGACCCAGAGGTAGAGGTCCGACCCGTGGGTTGAAACTGCAGAAAGAGGATCAGATTAGTCTTCTGTGGGACCAGTATGGGAGGTATGGTGGGGGCAGCAGGTCAGAGTTCGGTAGTATGCTAGGGACTCTGGCCAGATCACATTGCTGCATCAACCACACATGGAAACAAGTCCGCAAGAAGTAAAGGAGACCATCTGGAAGAAGGTGCAAGAACGGTACAAGATCCCAGAAGAAGTGAAGAAGACCGTTCTTTCTTTGGTGGCCGGCAAAGCTAAATCATTCCGCCACTACTTGGTTGAGCATTGGATCAACAGGGTGCCCCCACGTGAGCCTCCGCCGTATGTTGTTACAACGGCATGATCACTGAAGAGGAGTGGAAGGAGTTCGTTGAGCGGCACGCCACCCCGAGTTCAGGGTATGTTGTGTGTACTCTTTTCTTAATTAATGCTCATAATGCTTTATCCCTGATTTTCTAATTATTTCCTGTTGTACTTTCTTAACAGCAAGTACAAGAACAAGCACGGCAAAACCGTGAAGCTAATCTCTACCCCCACACCATGGGACGAAGGGGATATGTGGGCAGCCTCGAGGGATGGAAAGAAGCTGGTTTGCTGACACGGAGGAACGAGGATGGAAGTGAATGCCCGATCGAGGATGTCTCTGAGGCGAGGAGGGTGCAGATGTACATACTGGGACGCCAGAAAAAGACCAGCGAAGGTCAGAGGATATTTCCTAATGCTGCGATGGAACAACTGGCTAACCAAATTGTAAGTATTTGAAAGTAGCTGTTAAATAATTTACTTATATACTCAAGTGTTTGTTGATCTTAAATTTAGTGTTAACTTCTTTGAAAATTGGACAGTACGAAGCGGCACAGAGAGGAGAAGTAGACTTACACGCTCCTCCTTCTCAAGACGACGCGCTCAATCAATGCTGGGAAGAAGGATCACCGGGGCGTGTTAGAGGATTTGGGGGAGAAGTACGTCAGAAGAACGTATTCCCGCCATCTGCTAGGAAGGGTCAGATGAGTGCTGCTGAAGTCGAGGCGATGTTAGAGCGTAAGTTCGCTGCTGAGCGCCAAGCTAATGACGAGAAACAGGCTGCTGAGCGCCGGGCTATCGAGGAGAGGCTGCAGGAAGCGTTGAATGCGATTGCACATGCGACTACTCAGCAGCAGCAGCTAGATCCTCCTCGACTGTCTTCCTCGTCTAGTTGTGCTCCGGCCGCTGACCCGTACCCGTTTGCCAACATCCAGGTTAACTTTGTTTAACTATTTTTCTCCTAAAATAAAGTTATTTAAATAGTATTAGATGGGACTCACTTATTTATTTCACGTATTATCTCTGTTATTAAAGGAGCAAAAAAAATGTCGTCTCCAAATACCATTAGACGGGCACCCTGTAGATGCGGCCTACGGGACGGTGTTGCCATCAGGTCCACTCACGCTCATCAGTTTCGTACGTCTACCCCCATTCTACGCGCGTGTGACCTTGGACCTGATAGTTGATGGATTTGAGCATGCATACCTTCCGATGGCGTTTGACAACAAATGCACGCTGATCGAAGCGAAGGGAGACATATTGCCCTGGCCAGCATGTTATATTGTTGTCACCGATGAGGTAAGACTGTTTGACAACCATTTAGTATCTAATAAAATGCATTATTTAGCATTAAGTGTCTAATCTAATCTATTATAGATCCCTGAGCTCCTCGCCGCGTAACCCGGCCCAGACTAGAAGAGACCAGCGCGCCGGCGAATCCTGATCTCCCTGAGCTTCCTCGCCGCGTATCCCGGCCCAGAGAAGAAGAGATCTGCGCGCCGGCGAATCCTGTCAGAAGTACAAGGGTATGTTCTAGATAATGTTTAATGTTACTATAATAATCAATTAGTAATTATCTTTACATTGATGCTTTACTGTTGTGTGTGAAGGGTAAGAATCCAGTGAGTCGGGGTGCGAAAGGTAAGAATCCAGCGCCCGTCGGGGGTCGCACCAGGACTTCTGAGGCGCCTAAAAATAAGCTCGCACTGCCACAAAAACTTGTTAATGTTTGGGGGCCAAGCAGATGAATCTCTACGACAAGATCATGTTGAAGTCATCTCAAACTAACAACTTCATGATGACGCTTCCAAAGTCGATGTTTCACTACGAAGAAGATATGATGACGGCAATCAACTTTGAGGACATCAGAGAGATGATGTGTGGAGATTATCTGAACATTAACATTATTCAAGCTTATCTAAAGTAAGTGTTCTTTCCTCATACTGTAAAAACATATAGAATAAGTATCTATGAAGTTGCATTGGCTAACTTTTTATAGTACATGTGAATAGATGTCTGCTTGAGAGATGTGTTGAGAAGGACATGACCTGCATTACTGCGGTGTGCCCGGAGCGTTTATCGTACGACAATGTCACTAGGGACCCGGGGAGGTTTTGTGACTACATGATTCATGTCTTCAATGTTGTTGATCAACAGAATAAATTATTCATTCTAATGCCGTATCACCAAACGTGAGTTCTAATATAAATTACATACTAATTAGCTAACTTTGTTACCTTCATTTCTCATTTCATTTTGTATTTGACATTGTAGCCACCACTGGGCTTTGTTTATATTCTGCGCTGCCACCGCTACTCTGCTCGTTCTAGATCCACTAGGGCAGTGGAAAGAATTCAAACTGAAGACTTAATCAAAGAGTAAGTTTTTATTACTATTTAAGTTTGTAAGTTTTTTTGAACCAAAATTAATGTACTGTTCATTTTGCTAAACGCTTTTGTTAATATATGTAACAGTTGTTACAAAAAAACCCCTCAGGGAGAGTTTGGTGATTTGACCGTCAATTACATCAAGGTTTGGTAATTCATGTATTTCATTCGTGCTGCTATTATCTTTGTACAATTGTTTTACATTTGTGAATTTGGTGATTTAGTGCCCTACCCAAAAGGATTCTAAGAGTTGCGGGTACTACGTGATGCGGTATATGTACGAGTTCTGCGGGTACTTCCAAGTTTTAAGAATGATATTGACAAGGTAATACGAACGCTGTCTTGTATTTAATTCTTTCGGCAGATTTTTGTGTCTTTATCTTAATCTCATTATGTGTTCCATCCTTTTCTTGTTGCCGATTAAAGAGCATTATGCCAGATTCAAGACTTATGCTCCTGCCGACTTGTTGCATGTCAGAGAGAGCATGGCAGCCATGTTTATGAGAATGGAGTGGTAGACTAGCTAGCTGCTGCTGTAACATATATTTTTGTTAGTTGCTGCTCTGATTCTGTTAGTTGCTGCTGCAACAGATTATATTGTGTAACAAATTATATTTTTTGTTAGTTGCTCTGATTCTGTTTGTAATGAATTATGCTAGCTGCTGCTGTAACAGATTCTAGCTGTTGTATTGAATGTTTCTGTTGCAATTATGCGCAGAAATGAATTTGCAATTGTTATCTCTGTTGCAATTGTGTAAAAGATTGAAATATGTTACAGATTTTCGATCTGGTGCTTATTAGATGTTATCTCTGTTGCAATTGTGTAACAGATTGAATAGTTACAGATTTTCGATCTGGTGCTTTATTTAATGTTATCTCTGTTGCAATTGTGCGCAGAGAATGAATTGTGTTGTTGGTATTTGATTCAGGTGGTTCAATTGTGCAGTTTCTGCCCTCTGTTGCTTATCTGTTACAATTCTGTCTCTGTTGCAATTGTGTAGATTTGTAAAAAAAAAATAAAAAAATTACACTTTAGATACGGTTCTAACAATAACCGTAATCTAAAGTCCTTTGGGCGCGCGCGCCAAAAGACTTTAGATGACGGTTATTGCCAAAACCGTCATCTAAAGTGTCGACTTTACATTACGTTATTTGTAAAACCGTGATCTAAAGTCCTTTGGTTCGCGCGCGCCAAAGGACTTTAGATCACGGTTTACAAATAACCGTAATGTAAAGTCAATGACACGCGGGCCGGAAAAGGGACTTTAATTACGGTTTTAAACCGTAATTAAAGAAACGCCATCTTTATTGACGCCCGCGTAGATTACGGTCCAGAACCGTATTTACACACGGTTTTGGACCGTAATTAATGGGTCGCGTTCCACCAGTGATACAGATTTCAGAGATACAGATTCTCTCCCCTAAGATACAGATTCTCAGAGATACAGATTCTCACCCGAAGATATAGATTCTCAGAGATACAGATTCTTGTCCCGAAGATTCAGATTCACCTGAGTAGAAGAACTCACCCGAGTAGATGTTCTCCCCAAGTAGATGAACTCACCCGAATAGACGAACTCACGTGAGTGGAAGAACTCGACCTCACACCAATTTTCAATCACCTTTAGGTAGTCAACGCCTTAGAATAGCTTGACATCTTTTCATTCATTATAGGTAGTCAACACCTAGAATAGCTTGACATCTTTTCATTCATATAGGTAGTCAACACCTTAGAATAGCTTGACATCATCTCATTCATTATAGGTAGTCAACGCCTTAGAATTGCCTGCCATCCTATCATCCATATAGGTAGTCGACGCCTTAGAATAATCCGATATTACTTCATTCTACCTTTAGGTGGTCGACACTTAGAATCGCTCGACATCCTTCCACTTTACTCATAGGTAGTCAGCGCCTTAGAACAACTCGACATAACTTATCGGATTTCAATTGCATGTGGAGTCTTTAAGATCTAAAATTTTGGGGTATCACTCAAGCATCAACTAGCCCTTTCATTTCCATTACAAAGTCTAGTTGATGGGGGCCAATCTGTTATACCCAAAATTTCAACCCCCCGGAAGAGAGTCTCTACTAATAGGCTAGTAGCGAGGGTTCCCAGTTCGATGCACAAATCCCTCAATAAAAATGGCACCAAAATCTGCACTTTGATCCAAGAAGAAGGCTATCCTCAAAGAAGCTTCGTCGGCACAGTGGCCGACATACTATTGACGAATCTCTCAAGCATCGCCGCCCCTATCCTATCAAAGAAGTGGAGGATCAACTTTGTGCGTAGTGTTATACCCAAAATTTCAACCCCCCGGAAGAGAGTCTCTACTAATAGGCTAGTAGCGAGGGGTTCCAGTTCGATCAGCACACATTTCAGAGTACTAGGGACAGCTTAGTCATCTCCAGGGGTATTTTCGTAATTTTTCAAGGCTCCTAAGCCCCCTATAGGCTTTCTCTCTCCCCCAAATAAGGGTCAAATCAATTCAAAATGCTTTGAAATTTAACCCATGATAGAGGATGACATGTGAAGTGTAATGGCGTTAGAATGTTTGATTTTTTGAATTTCTAATAATTTTCTAGCAATTTCTGATTGAATCTGACGAGAAATTGAATTTAAAAATATTCCAATATCCAAAAAATTCGATTCCACTTTAGAAAAATCAGAATATCATCCTTTACCCATGTGTAAAATTTCATAATCAAATTCCTTTTGGAAGCCCTTAAGCTAAAATGTCGGTAAATCTCGGTTTTCACCGGATTTTTCTATCTTTAAGGAAGCCTATATAAGGAACCTTATCCCATGATCAAAGGAGAACCTAAAGAACCCTAAGCAACCAGAAAAGCTAGCCATCACAAGTCCCCCACGTTTTCACACATCCAAGCACCAAAATCACATCAAAAATCCCCTGAAATCACCACCTAAACACACTTTTCAACTCCCACACATCAACAATCATCAAACATCAACCAAACCACCTCCAAAACGTGAAGAAACATCATCAACAATCAACAACCAGAAGCTCGGGTCGAACACAATCCGGAACCGGCACCATCGGAGCCTCCGAAAAATCCCAACGTGAAGAATCATCTTGAATTCGAAGGTAAAACAGGTTATAATTCTACTTTTATAACTCCCCACAACCTTATTAACTCTCTGTTAAATTTTGGGATCTAATTGACCTTTTTTCGGCTCCCGAATGACTGTTTGTTTGCGTTATTAATCAATAACTTGCTCACCAAGTTTCCCCTAAATTTCAACCTCAAAACTGAAATTTGAAGTCACCAACAAATTTAGAATAACATTAGGAGCATACGCTCAAATTTGAGCAAAAACACCACCCGGAACCCTGAAAATGAGCCCGTTCGGTAGGCGTCCGCAGCCGTGGACACCCTGTCCGAGGCCCGGACGGGGTGTCAGAGGCCACGGACGGGAACTAATATTTTTTAAATTTGATGATTTTAATTCTGTATATGATGTCCGGGGTCACGGACCTTATGTCCGGGGTCCCGAACACTAAAAAAACTTTGTGTTTTTGCTATTTTTATGTTCCTGGTGTTATTTACTGTTATAAGTCATTGTTCACGGACAACAAGTCCGGGGTCACGGACAGATGAAATTTGACCTAATTCAAGTCCCGAAGGCCTTATTTAGGTTAATTTAATTTACTCTTTCAATTTCTGTCAAATCACGTTAAAAAACCACAAAACAGAAGCCGCCTCCTTTAGTAAATCAACCTTAGGTTAAAGCCGTAAATAACTAAGTAGAGGAAAACGACTTCTAGGGGTAATAAAAGTAAATGAACCCTAAAAAAGTCGAATATCAAGCCCCCGAACCCGAACTCTCCTTTCCTAATTTACCCTAGGTCAAAATTAGGTGGCGACTCTAATTAGGTTCCAGTGTGCTAACTTAGGTTTTAATAATTAATGTTATATGACATAGTTGTTAATCTTAGGTTATAAGTGGACCTAAAATCCGACTAGATCCTAATCAATCTAATCAACATAGGATAGGGTTTAAAATCGAGGCTCACACGTAGGGTCACAGAAGAAGGCGACCTACTCCAATAAGAGGTAACCTATATAAGCTTCTATTTACCCAAAATTCATCATGTCATTCAAACCGAAATCCTCAAACCAAAAATCCTTCCAACTTCTACCTCCACAGAAAAACCAACAATGTCTTCTCCCGTTCCATCACCTAAAATTGCCACAAACACTCCAAAGCCAAAGATTCCAAAAACCAAAATCTTTCTACTGCTACAACGATTCGCGTAACTCGCATAACTCATGCCTCAAAACATATCAAAATCAAAGAAGAAACTCCACAAAAAGCCCACTCTACACCTGAAGGAGCAACTCACAAGTTGCACTTCACCGGGACGAGGAAGCCACTCCCTTTAGGAGTCATCAAGGTTGTCGTTAGACAAATAGAGGAGGAGGAAGTACAAAGTGATGAAAAGTCACAGAAGGAGGTTACAACAGAAGAAGGAGGTCACGAAGAAGGTATGACCGCCCAAGATTCTGAGGAGGCAGTGGAACCAGTCGCTCCGACTGTAGTACTAGTCGACGACACCTCAACGATCCAGTCATGAAGGCGAAAGCGACACAATGTCCTTTCCAATCTTACCAACAGCAGAGCAGCGAAAGAAATCAGAAAAGGACAAAGGTAACAAAAGATGGTGCTATCACCACATGGTCAGGAGCTAGGGAGCTCTTCCAAGCCAAAAAGGCTGTTGCAACGCCTCCGCCTCCATAATCCCTAAAACATCTCAAAAAGCTTAAAGAGCTAGAGCCAATAGTAATAAAGGCAGAAAACGTCAACGATAAGTCCTGTCCCATCTTACCCAAGACGTTAGACCTGGATTGGATGGAGAAGATGGGTCTTGGAAAGATCCTGGAGCTGCTGGAGTTTCAAGGATGGGTTGAATTCTTTCAGGAGACAATCGATGTCTACACTGAGCTGCTCAAGGAGCACATAAGACATCTTGGACTGGTCTAAAGTGATAATGACGATGACTACCTCATCTCCATGGTCCAAGGCATCACCATCAACATCACCAAGTCTTGGATATGCAAGACTTTTGGCTTGGACCTGAAGGGTTGGTGGTTCCAAAAGAAACCTCCTGGAATGACTTGGGACACCAAGGAGGAAAAATAGTCTAGCTACTCAACCAAGGGGCCACGATGAAGAACTTCAATGCTATATAGATGTCCATCCCAGACAGCGTGCTCTTCAGTCTCCTCACCCACAACATCACCCCTAGAAATTAGTGCACTCACATAGTCAACGCTAGGGATGTTAGGCACTATATGCACTGAAGACCAAGGAGAAGATCTATCTCCCAACAATGATCCTGCTTACCATAGAGGAGAGTCGACACGTGAACCAAGGTCTGGTGCATGGGGGAATGGTGACCAAGGTGCTAGAACAATATGAAGTGGACAGCGACAGGTTCCACGAATGCTCGCGCACCGCTCTGGACATCATCTGTTCAGAGATGTTGTCCAAAATGGGGATAAAGACTAAGGGGGATAAGCTCGTGGTCACTCAGAAGCCAACCAAGAGTGAAGACTCAAGGTCAGAGCCCAGAAAACTGGCCAGGACATTTGTACTGAAGAGGAAGAGAAGTCTCTCACCGGTCTACAACAGGTCAGGACAAGTCTGGATACTTCAGCTAGGGAGATTCTAAGGAGTGTGAGAGTTACTCTCACTGCTATGCAGGCCGTCTCCAGAGCCAAGTGTTCATTACATGGTTCAAGGAGCTATAGACTTCATAGACTCCCACCTAGCCCAAGTGTTCTTTGTCTCTTAGAGACTTGAGTGATAACCGTGAGAGCTACCTTTAAGATTAGATTTTGTTTTTCCATTAGTATTTTGGTTCGACATTGACTATCTGTTTCTGAGTCAATTTTTTTATATGAATGAAATTCAAACTGTTTCTTTGTCAACTTGAATGATCATATCATTGATTACGAAATAATTTATTGTATTGGCTGCTTCTTCCTTGATTAAAAATTGCAAAATGATCAGAGATATTTAGTCCCATCCATTCCATTAATCCTATCTTTAAACTTGACACCTAAAAGGCCTACAAACATAGCCTACAAGACGTAGCACCTCATTTATTACCACTCACAGAGCAGTCCTCGAGCATATACTCAACTGTCTACAAATACTTGCTCAATTCACTCATCACTCACGATCATCATTTCACTTCTCACAAAATGGCACAAACTCCACAAAGCACCTACAGCTCAAATGAGAAAACCATTCATTCCACCATTCGCAAACTCATGTTCACAAAACATCCAAAGAAATACATCGCCCAAGCTATATCCAACCCAACTCCGACTCATTCACAGCTTAGTCTAGAACCTCAAGTGTTACTCCTCTCATACTAGGACTCCTCACTGCATGGAGTTCACAGTAGATTCTCAGGAGTCAGTCCTTTCCACCACAGCTGAATCACCTTTGATCGAATCCACTATAGCTAAAAAACCTTGGATAAAAGTTTCCTTTTCGGAGGATGAACCCTTTGGCCTAGTTTATATTGAATGAGATCTCCAGACACGTCACTCTATCTAGATTATCTCGATCATACTTGTAGTTTGTACTCTATGGAATGTTATGGCCTTTACAATATCTTAAGTCGTGTAGTTGCTCCCTATTTTTGCTGTATGGCAAAGGGGGAAAGAAAAGATATGTACTTGTGATTATGACTGTTTTCCTTGTGTTATGTAATATCTTAGTGAAAAACTTTCTACCTATGGTCATAGTATAAATAAAAGTTGTTATCTTTTGTTATTCAAATCTTTCAACCCTTAACAAACTCCGGGGAAATCCTTCTTAGGGGGAATCTCTCACATTTTCAAATTGCCAAGTACATATAATTTTGTATAGGTTGCCATCATCAAAAAGAGGGAAATTGTTAGTCAAGATCCTTTAGTTTTGATGATAGCAAACCTTGCATTGTCTATCTAATATGTTGTCAAGCTTTACGATTTAGATAGACAGGCAAAAGAGTGGCTTAGCACGCAAGGTTACAAGCGCACTCAGTTCACATTATGTGCTTAACCAGTCAGGCACCTGTCTGGGAGAGCTCACGCTAGAACTTCTAGCACATACAATAAGTCAGGAACCGCACGAAGATATCTCTCATGCTTAAGAAGAAATCCAAGACAAAGACTGCAAGAGGATCGACATATTCAGACGGACTCATATACCCACATAATCAACTAGCACACGGCAAGAACACAACTCATTAATGTGCAAATGGACAAGATAAGTAAAGAACTACTTATAAGAACAATTGCATAGCCGTAATGAAGACTAAAAGAGCATTTATGAGCATTTAATGAGCCAGACAGAATCAGGCAAGTGGGGCACACAAGTGGTGCTCGACCAATCGAGAGAGTTGCCGCTAACGTGACCAACACTAAGGTGACACATAGTCCAAACGCCTTCAGATCAAGTTGAAGACTCTCTACAAGTCTAGTGTGGTTGTTGGGTGAATCATAGGAGTTGTAGTTGACTCCTAGAGTCTAGGGATTTATAGGACGATAGTTACACCCTAAATAACTGTATATATACTTGCATTTATTTCATATGTAAGTAAGCTTGTACAAGGGAGAACAAGATAGAGATTATTTGGGCAAGTGTGGATCAGACTTAGGAGTGTGTGTGGGTGCTAGAGTGTTGGTGAGCTGGTTAGGACTAGGGTCAAGTGACTACATTTTGTGTTTGGTAGACTGATCAGTCCAGGAACGGTTGGGGAACCGTAGGCCAACTGTTAGAAGAGGGTAGAGGACTTTGGGATAAATTCCTAAACTATCATGGAGTCCGTGTGTAGGGCGAGGGAGATTGAGTGAATTTCTTGTGTGTAAATTCTCAATCGAAATGGAGTTTCCAGTTTAAGTTTATTTCGTGTCTTTCTCTAACTATCAAAGTTTCATTTAAGTTCACCCTACGTCTACGACACGTCAGGGACGCATCAGGAGTGCTTGCTAGTTTCAACAACCACGAAAGAATCAAGGAAGGGTTTGAAGACTCTGTTCATGATATCCATGAAGAACGAAGGGGCATTTGTCAAACCAAAAGGCATAACTAAGAACTCATAATGCCCCTATCGGGTCCTGAAAGCAGACTTAGGCACATCCTCGGCCTTAACTCCCAGCTGATGGTATTGTCCAGAACGTAAGTTGATCTTCGAGAACACCGTCGCTCCTGCTAACTGGTCGAAGAGATCATCAATGCGGGGAAGAGCCGTCCTTCTTTTGTAACCTTATTCAACTCCCGATAGTCAGTGCATAATCTGAAAGAGCCGTCCTTCTTTTTCACAAATAGGACTGGTGCTCCCCAAATAGACACACTAGGGCGAATGAAGCCCTTATCCAGAAGATTTTGTAGCTGAACCTTCAAATCCTTCAACTCCGCCGGACTCATGCGATAGGGATCCTTCGAAATAGGCTGAGTCCCTGGCACTAACTCAATCGAAAACTCCACCTCACGATCAGGTGGTAGCCCTGGCACATCATCCAGGAATACCTCTGGGAACTCACGCACAATGGGGATATCCTCCAGACGGGATCCCTCTCGAATCTCAGGCACAAAACAAAGAAACCCCTGGCAGCCCTTCCCCAGGAAGCGGACTGCCTGCATAGCGGACACCAACACCGGCGCATAAGGAACAGAATTCCCCACGAAAGCAAAACGGGTCTCACCCGGCCTATCAAATATGACTCTCCTAGCGGCACAATCTATGTGGGCATGGTGCTCTGCTAGCCAGTTCATGCCCAAGATCACATCAAAGTAAGACATATGCATATGGATCAAATCAGCAGGCAAAGTCCTATCCATAATCACTACAGGGCAAGACTTGCACACAGAATCAAGTACACAAGCAGGCACACCACTCAATAGACTAGAAATGCACAGATCCACATCACAAGGCATAACAGACAACCAGAGACTACCCACTAAATCAGCAGACACAAAGAAGTGGGTAGCTCCTGAATCGAACAAATAGAAAACTGGCTGAGAAGAGATCTGAAGAATACCTGACACAACACGGTCTAAGCCACGATCACGCTCACCTTCTAATGCATACACTCATGCCTGAGTCTGGGGCTTCTACTGATCGGTCTTTTACCCAGACCATGAACTGGCACCTTGGCCCTTTGAACCGCCACTACTACTGCCATCTCTAGCCTGTGGACACTGGGTGATATGATGATCAAGCGAGCCACACTTTAAGCAAGCTTCGGACTTCCTATAACACTCCCGTCCCAGATGGAAACGGTCACACTCAGCACACTTCACCACAGCAGGCGAAGCAGAAGACGAAGCTCCACGGTCCCCTCTGAACTTCTTCTTCTGAGAAGAAAAAGACTGATCACGCTACTCAGGCTCCTCCACATGACCCTTCTTATGCAGCTCAACCTCCACAACTAGAGCCACATCCACCACATCTCTGAATGTCTTGTGGTGAAAGGGCGCCACTACAGCTCTGATGTCGCCCTCAGACCAGCCTCAAACTTCCTTGCCTTCCGGTTATCATCCGGCCCAAGCATAAATTTAGAGAGAGAAATGAATTTACGCACATAATCATCGACATACATCTCCATCGTCTGATGAAGCCTCCCATACTCGATGATCTTCTGGTTTCTGAAGACGTCGGGATAAAACTGCTGATTGAAGCATCCCCTGAACTGGTCCCATGTCCATAAGTGGGGGTACTTCCCCTCGACCGACTTCTACCACTCCTTTGCTTCAAAATGAAACATGAATGTGGCAAACCCAACTTTCTGATCCTTATCACATCCCATAACCCTCAGAAGGTCCTCAATCGCAGTAATCCAGTGGCCCGCCTCCTGTGGGTCACCACTGGCATCAAAGGAAGGTAGCTTCAGCTTCAGGAACTCCTGAAGTGCCTTCACATTTGTTGGGACATCAGAGTGTTGCAGAGATAGCCAATCACCTCGACAGAGTCAATCATCCTTAATCAAACACAAAGAGCGAACTACTACAAGAGAGTCCATACAACTAAGGAGACATCACAGACTCTTCCATGCTGTTGCGAAAACTAAGGAGCGAACTTGGGAATGCTTCAACACTACAACGGTCATACAGCCTCCCCATCACATCCAAAGTTCATGGCCCTAGTCAAGAGACCACTTAAGGACGTTGCCCACTAAGTTAGTTCCGGTAATTACGGAACTAACTCCCTCGACCTGCCGCTTCTAGTCCTAGTATAAATAAGTTTTGTAATAGCTAGTTCAAGGTATGCTTTCATTGAGATATATTCCAGAGCATAGAGAGAGAAAGAAATTGCTTTGTAAGTCAGAGAGAGAAAATACGTACCAAATTAGTTAGTGCATCTAGATAGACTTTGTCTAGGAAGATTATAGTTTTGCTACACTTACCATTGAGCTGATCAGAAAGTGTATTGGGTGAGTGAGTGAAAAACCGCTAAGTAGATCTCCTCTACTTAGTGGGCATTTGTAAGTTATTCTATTTTGACCAGAGAATAAAATAACTTATTTTGTATCTTGCTGAGTTCCACAGAGTCCGTCTCTAACATTAATTTGTGCGAGTCTTTTTATGTCTTTCGCACGCTGAGTTTAGCCAGTTCGATTGAGTGTCTTTTCGTCCCAGAGTGTCTCTTCTCTTTTAGAGTTCGATTGAGTCAAACCAACCCTTAGACTCACACCTTAGGTTGGTTTGAGTTAGCCACCCAATCCTACATGTGGTATCAGAGCCTTGCTTAGGCTGACAGTCAATCAATGAAGCAATGACAGACCTCTTCGCCAATCAAAACAACAAAATGCACTTCGAGCACCCCAGACTCACCTCCAAAAACTACGATCATTGGAAAAATGAAATCAAGCAACACATTGAGTAGTCAACTCTGAACTTTGGGAGATAGTCACTGGAGGAGATCTTACAGTCAATCCAGATCGATCCACATGGACTGCTGTAGATCACAAAAGGTATGAGCTAAATCGACAAGCATTACGCACAATCTATACTTGCCTGTCCATTCCAGAACAAAGAAGAGTCAATCACTGTAAGTCTGCAAATGAGATATGGACACTCCTTCAAGCTAGTCACGAAGGAGTCACTGAACTCAAAAAGTGCAAAGCTCAAGAACTTCCAATGGACTACGAGAATTTTCTGCAAAAACCAGGTGAGTCTCTAGAAGAAGTGCTTGATCGTTTTTACTTACTAACAACTACTATGCAGGAAGTGAACATTTTACCGGATAGAGAGAGTGTCTTGCACAAGCTGCTTGACAGTCTTAGAGAAGAATGGGCAGAGACGGTAATCTCCACCAAAGCATGCAAGGAATTATCCAAATGGAGTTGTCAAGACTTAGGTTCCTATCTACAATCCGTAGATAAATACAAGAAGAATATTCAAAAGAAGTGTGGTAATACATCCTCTTCTCCTTCTAGTAAGACTACTACTTTGAATGACCAAGCCTTGCAGGTTAATCAGTATACCCAAGAAGGATCCTATGTCACTGATACACAAATCAGACAGGCTAAGGTAGAGTTGGTGGATATTATTGTTGAAGAAAGTGAGGCTGAGACTATGGAAGACTTTGTCTTCATAGTAAAGAACTTTCGCAAATTCATGCGCAACCAGCCTAACCGACAGAGTCGATCGTTCTCGAATACCTCCAAACAAGTCTTCAACACTGTCACCTGTTTCAACTGCAATAAACCCGGTCACTTCAAGAAGGACTACCCCTTTCTCAAGAACCAGTATGGAAAATCCCAAGGTAGGTCGCTGATGGCAGCTGTCGGTTGGGGTGATTCAGACTCCTACGATCAAGACACAGAGTCCAGCAGCCTGGTATGTCTCATGGCACATGATACAACGAAGTCCATGATCCCCGATAATGAGGTAACTCCCTCCTATCTTGAAACAGATCTTTATCGTATAACTCCTATGGGTTTTATGACCTTAATTGCTAAAATTGTTACTGAGACTAACTCCCTCAAAGCAAGTCTCACCAGCAAAATATCCAAGTTAACTGAGGAACTTGAAGTCTCAAAAGGTCTCATGTATGCCTTAAGACATGAAGCTGAGGAACACAAGACCATTTCTTGCTCTCTTAGACTGGATCTACAAGAATCACGACGTATAGTTGATTCCATTCAAAAGGAACTCAATGATACCATAAGTCTTAACCAATCCAACCAGAGCGACCAGAAAGAGTATCTTACTCTGATCGACTCTCTCAAACAGGACCTCACCATTTTCACCGATAAATGCTGCTCTTCAAAATGATCTCAATGCTTCCGAATCCAAAAACATGTCTTTAAACACTACCATAAAAAACCTCACTCAAAAACTGAAAGAAAAAGAGTATGCTCTCTCTCTCTCTCTCTCTCTCTCAAGCTAGTCAAATTTATCAAACAAGTCACCTCCTCCGAACTGCCTGAGTGGGCCAACTCCAAAATCAAGGAAGTTAGTCATGATCGTGATGATCTTCGTTTAAAAGTAGAACAACTCTCTCAAGAGATTGCTAATCTACAAACTGGAGTTGGATCCACTCCATCTAAGCCCAAGTGGCAAAAAGGGAAGTTCGATATTCCGAAAAATATGTCCAAACCCGACAACAAAGCCAAACGATATCAAGAAAAGGAGAAGTTTGAATCCTGGTGGAATCTTGGACATAAGGACAGTGCTTGTGATAAATTGAATAAAGATCTTTCATTTAATCTCAAAAGAGTTAGATTGATTCTTGAAGCTAGAGAAGAATTAAGAAGATCTGGCTTGAAAAGGGAACCCAAGAACATATGGGTTCCCACGTCTAACAATTGATCTTTTGTTTTGTAGGTGAAGGCGAATGGAGACAACTGGTACTTGGATAGTGGATGCTCTCGTCACATGACTGGAGATCCAAATCAATTCAATTCGCTTTCATCCTACCAAGGAGGTAAGGTTACTTTCGGAAACAATAACCAGGGTGAAATCATGGGAGTTGGCTCTGTGGTAACCCCTCTAGATTTAAAATTGATGGAGTCCATTTGGTCACTGGACTTCAACATAGTTTATTAAGTATTTCTTAAATTTGTGATAGATTCAATTTTGTACTTTTCTCCTCTTCGGATTGTAAGGTTTTTGATGAGCGTACAGGTTCCCTAAAAGCTATGGGACGTAGAGAAGGAAATCTCTACAAAATGTGCTTAAACTCCATTAATCCAGATGATCAAGTCTGTCTAAATGTGCATTCCAAAAATTCACTGCTATGGCACTCCAGACTTGGTCACGCAAATCACAGGCTATTGAACAAACTTAAAAGCAAGGACTTGGTGATTGGTTTACCCGATACAAACTTCAACACAGACTCCGTCTGTGAAGCATGCATAAAAGGTAAACACACCGGTCATCTTTCAAAAGTAAGTTAACTCTCTCTACTAGCTCTCCGTTAGAATTGCTCCACATGGATCTTGTTGGCCCTATGCGTACTCAAAGTAGAAGTGGTAAGAGGTAAATTCTGGTCATAGTCGATGACTATTCTAGATGGACTTGGGTTATTTTTCTATCTACTAAGGATGAAACTTTCATAGAGTTTGTTAAACTCCATAAAATGCTTATCAACAAATTCTCGTTTACATTAAAAACCCTGAGAACAGACCAGAGTACTGAATTTTGCAACAAGTCGTTTGATGAGTTTTGTAGGGACAACGGAGTTGATCACCAAGTCTCATCCACATGCACTCTAGAACAGAACGAAGTTGTCGAACGAAAGAATAGAACCTTGGTTGAAATGGCACGTACCATGCTTATTGACAGTCAACTAACTCCATCATACTGGACAGAGGCTATTAATACAGCCTGCTATGTGTTAAATCATGCTTTGATCCATCCACTCCTTCACAAGACACCCTACGAACTACTCCGTCAACAAAAACCAAATCTCATTCATCTCAGGCGTTTCAGATGTAAGTGATTTATCCATAATAACAGTAAGGACAACTTGGGTAAGTTCTCTCCTAAAAGTGATGAAGGTATATTTCTTGGCTACTCTTCTAAAAGCAAAGCTTATCGTGTTATTAATCTAAGAACTCAATGTTTAGAAGAAAGTCCCCATGTCAAGTTCGATGAGTCCCACAATGTTGGCTCATCTTCTGATCAACTTGACTTTGCTCCAGACGATTTCCTCACTGATCCACACTTCATCATTGTTCCAATAGGAAGACTCCAAGATCCCCAATCCATCACATCTAATGACTCTCCAGGAAAGAAAAATATACATCAGACTCTACCGACTCTGTCAATAACTCTGAGACACCCTTGCCCTAAAACTTGAACTTTGATTCCTCCGATAAAGACACACCCCTCCTGCTTCACATCGCCAATTCCAACAAAAATCAGCTTCATCCTCCTGAAAACATAATATCTAACCCAAACTCAGGTGTTCAAACACGCTTCAAAGCTATGCAAAACTTTGTGCCTTTGGTGCCTTTCTCTCCAACACTGAACCAAGAAATGTCAAAGAATCACTCCTTGATAGTGATTGGGTCACTACAATGCAGAGGAATTAAATTCCCTCCAACGACATGCTGTTTGGGAGTTAGTTCCTCGACCCACACATCAACAAACCATTGGAACTCGTTGGGTCTTTCGTAATAAACTTGATGATGCAGGACAAGTTTTCAGGAATAAAGCTAGATTGGTTGTTCAGGGCTACAATCAAGAAGAAGGGATTGACTATGATGAAACCTTCGCACCTGTAGCTCGTCTTGAAGCAATTCGTATGTTAATTGTGTTTGCTGCATTTAAAGGTTTCACATTATATCAAATGGATGTCAAAACAGCCTTCCTCCATGGCTATATTGATAGAGAAGTCTATGTCGAGAAACCCCAGGGTTTACAGACTCCGTCCATCCCGACTACGTCTACAAGCTGTGCAAGGCCCATTACGGACTGAAGCAGGCTCCGCGAGCCTGGTATGAAAGACTGTCTACATATCTCTTGCAAAATGGTTTCTCTAGAGGTAACGTAGATAAAACATTATTCATTCTTCATTCATCACATGACTTACTTCTAGTACAGATTTATGTTGATGATATTATTTATGGTTCTACAAGTAACACCCTGTGACCATTTGCTAACCTTATGAAGCAAGAGTTTTCCATGAATGAGTTAGGTGGGCTAAAGTTCTTCTTAGGACTACAAGTTCAACAGGAAAGGAGAAGAAAAAAATCCATCAACAAAAGTACATCAAGGAACTCCTTGACAAGTACAATCTCAGCAATGTCAAAAGCATGTCAACACCAAGCTGCACATCTACCAAACTTCATCTCGATAACGACGGAGTCGGTGTCAATGCCACAGAGTATAGGGGAATGATAGGGTCCCTTGAGATTGAGTAGAACTTGTATTCAGATAAAAAGTTGCAAAGAGAATGCATAACAATGTATTGATCAAAGCGTGTCCTCTTACATAGCTTGTCACTCTTATTTATAGGCCCCCCTATAGAGTATAACCGTTTCTGTGGACCTACACTATTCTAGAATATTCTCCAATATACAAGGTTTTCCTATATTTTATTCCTTTTACTGAATAGTTACTTCCAGTCTACCGGAGAGGGCCTTGCTTCGCTTTACTGGTGGGAAAAACCATATGGCTTATCGTTCTTCCGTAGTCTATTTAAAGAATGGCTCTCCGGACGCGAGAGTCCAATCTTGGGACCGGTAGGAGGCTCTTCTGTTGTCTCCGCTGGCGGCATGTATCCTTTGCAAGCCACTTGGTTACTACGCGTGGTGGAACCCCACTTCATCAGTCCCACAAGATCTTTTCTTGTTCTCCAAGGAAAGATCTTCTTGTCCATTAAAATTTTGGCGTTCTGCTCCACTCCTCCTAGTCCCACAAGACCTTTTTTTTAAAAAAGGAAAGAGGTCTTAGAATTGTTTTTTCAGATTCCCTACCGCTGGAGATCTACCGGAGACCCAACGATGCTCGTTGCTTTAGTTATCGCCGCCTCGCCTTCTGAAGCTATTTTTCCTGACACACTTGCAGTAGTAGGCTATGATTACTTTCTGGTAGAGCGTGCCCAATTTCCACCTATTTAAGGCCATTCTCCCCTTCTTTTTTTCCCTCTACTTTTTCAAACTTTCGAACTTCTCTGAATTTTTACGCACTTGTCCTCCATTTACTTCCTTGCTTCCTGACCTTGACCTTTCGTTTTCTTGCTTATATATAGCGGTCAGTTTCCTTCCTCTTCTCTTTCCTGCTCCCCAATTCCTCGCTTTCTGCTCTTGCGTCTTCTCTCTTCCGTGCCTTTCCCTGCCCTTTGCTCGCCTGAATTTTCGCCTTTCTCTATTTGTAATGGACCTGTCAAACCCAAACTCTTCCATTCCGGCGCTGGCAGGATCGACATTTTGTTGACGGGGGAAACTGCGTCCTGGAAGACTCTGCTATCCCAACCGAAGATATCGGCGGGGACTACCCTCGCCTGGGCACCGGTTCCAGTCTTTCCGTGAAAGACTTGAGGAAGCTTATGAAAGGCGTGCAAGTCCCATTGGGGTCGAAGATTTGCGTGTCAGAGCCGACGGCGCATCCCTTTAACTGCTTTGGGGATGGTTTCGTGGTGTATCGGGAACATCTTCACCGTGGCTTGCGTTTTCCCCCGCCCACCCTTTGTTCTTAGTTTTCTCTCACGTCGGCGATGTACCCTTGCTCATCTGAATCCCAACGCCCTAGGCTGTCTGCACGCCTTTCTTACCATCTGCGCGGAGAAAGACATTACTCCCGACGCGTGGGAGTTTGTGAACTTTTCACAACCAGGGTGAACACAACTACCACGGAGGAGGACATATCCATCCTCGCCACGTCGGGTATTCCTTCTACAAGCGTGTGAGCTTGGAGAGCGGCTGGTCCTCCAACTAGTTCATTTTTGCCCACCGAGGGGGACTTTTATCGGAGTCTCCCATATCGGAGATATAGCTAAGGGGCAGCTTGCCGCTCCGTTACCCTCTTCAGGCAATTCTTCTCCAATCGGAGACATAATCAAGAGGCTAAGCTCGTCGGCGCTTCATCCCATCACCTTCTTCCTCTCCGAAGAGAAACTGGACAAGACCGGAGGAATATCGACCGTACGTATCTTTTCTGAGGGCCCTTTTTCATTAACTTTTGGATTTTTCTTATTTCCCCTTTGTACCGCAGCTTTTGTCCAATCGGGCGGAAAATTCTCCCTCCGGTATAGCTGGGAGCTCGTTGATTACCGGGCCCTAAAGAGAAAAAGGGAGCCCTTCCTGCTCCTTCCGGGGAAAAGCTCGGAGTCCTTCCGGTAGCAAAACTACTGGTGCTAAGAGGAAAGCCCCCGAGGGGCCCAAGAAAGTTGAACAATCAAAAATAAAATTAGTACGAAGGGAAAAGTACGTTACCGAAACTGGTTCCACCGATCCCCTTGTTGCTGTCCCTCCGGAAACAGGTACTCCCGTGTCCACTCCTGCCTGTAGTCCGGGTGGAGTTAAAAAAGATGTGGATTAACTCCCATATCATCTTTCTTCCCTGATCTGCATGGCTTTTTTTACGTAGATGAAGCTTTAACTCAAAATACCGATTCCGTTTTTTCCACTGGTATACCTTTCCACAACCTTTTTTCCTTCTGCTTTAACTTTGAATTTGTTTGATTACTTATGACTTTGTTTTATAGCTGCTGCTCTTCCCTCTGTAGACCCTGAGCCTGAACGGGTGCAACGACCCGTGCGTGGAGTGTAATAAAGGAAGGTGGGTTCCGGAGGGGAGAAAGGCTCACAAAATCCCGCCCGGTAAAGGCAAAGGTATGTCGAGGACAATGCGGAGGGTAGCTCTTCTTCGGAGTCGTCTGACGCCCCCTCCCAAGAGGTCCTCAGTCCGGAGCCAGGAGCAAGCATGCAGGCGACAGATCCTCTCCTCCACCGCGAGCTGATCCTTCGTTCTGCGGTCCTTCTTCAAAACTGGACTGGGGCTATCACCGGGGAAACCTAGTTCCTCGTCTTCCATACGTTCGAGGAATGGGGTACAAGACCCTCGGGTCTACTGCTACGGAGGTGGCAAAAAATGACAATGGCATCTTTGCCCCTGCTTCTCATCCAACTCCCCTAAAACAAAAACTCCGGATTAGGGAGGTAGCTCTGATGCCATCGTCCGCTACTCTATTCCGAAGAGAGAGGCTTTTGACCGCCTCTGGAGGCCTTAATTCAGGTTGACTTCTTCATATACATTTACTTTGTATTACCTTTTTCTTTTGATTCTAACACCTTTGCTTTTTAGGCCATGGCGATGGCCTATGCGTTGAGACCCAGTCTCAATACTCTTCCCAAGCTCTTCTGCTCCCACGAGGCCCGAGCAGAGAAATATAAGAAAGTTGTCGACGAGGAGAAGGCCAAGGCTCGAGAATCCTTAAACGAGCGCAGGCTTAATTTAAGGATGAAAAGGTCACCCTCCGGGAGGAACTCCAAGAAGCTGCATCCATCGACCGAGAGGATGCTATCAACAGGTTGCAGGCTGCTTTTGATGATTAGAAGCGGATATTGGAAGAGGAAGCTGAAGACGTTCGGAAGGTTGCTGAAGAGGTCCGGAGAACTACTGAGGATCTTCGGTCTTCCTTTGAATCAGAGGGAAAAAAAAGAACCAACTCTTGCAAGCAGCTGAGGCCAAACAGAATGACCGCAAAGCCAGCCTTGAAACGGAGAGGGAAAAGCTTGCACAGGCAACTTTTTGAATTAAAGAGCTTGAGGAAGAGCTGGAAGCACAGAAGAAAAAGGCTTCCGGTAACCTCGTATCACCAAAAGCTTCCATTTTTCCTTCTCTTTTACATTATTATGCTAATCCTTTGTAATTTATGCAGAAAATCCAAGTCCTTCGTTGGAAGCTGCCAGAAGTTCCGACTTTTTGGCTTAAAAAGGTGTCTGCTCTAAAGCTTCACTAATCACTTCACTTTCGAGTCAGAGAGGGAACGATACCGGAGTCTTACCTTATCCTACGAGAGCCAGGTTGCGAAGTTAAGGGGGTTCTCAAAGAGACGCGGTCGGAACTTCAAATGAAGGACCGTACTGTTTCAGGTCTCAAAGAGACACTCTCTTCTCAGTGCCGTAAATTCGCCGGGGAGAGCCAACGAGTTGTATCCGAGTTCTTCTCCGAGAAGCAACAATCCATGGACGAAGCTCTTTACGATAGCCTAGAATTCGAAGCTCTTGCTCGTTCCACCGGATATCACGAAGAGCTGGTGAGGTTCTCACGGCCCGTAGGGAACACATGCTTTGCCCCATCTTTTATGGGATCAGCCATTGTGCGAGCCCGTAGCGACGCTGCTCTTGTTCCGGTAGGCGAGAACAAGGAAGACTCCGGAGGAAGTACCTCAACCCCTAAGAAGCAGACGCAAGAATCCGAGAAGCTTGCGGAGGATCCTGCAGGGCCTGCATCATAAACTCTTTATTTTTTGTTACAGTTATCATCATATTTTGTACCAGAGTACTTTTGCTTTGTAAATCATATCCCCTTTTTTAATGAACGGTCAGATCTTTCGGGCATGACCGGAGCGACCGGTCTCCTGAAAGTCGGAGACTTTTGTTAACGAAGAATTTTTAAACTGCTTTTTATTTTTGCCAAGATTTCTTTCGGTAACCGTTTAGTTACACACACTCTACCACTGTACACATGGTGAGATCATCGATTTAACACTCTACCGACTTCGAGACGGTGAGATCGTCGGTTTAACACTCTTTTGTCTTCAAGACATGAGATTGTCCGATGAAATACACTACCTCGTTGATGTTAGATCGTCGGTACAAACACTCTACCATCGCTGATGTTGAGATCGTCGACCATATCTTTGTCTTTCTTTTCTTTTTCTTAAAACTATTTGTTCCCTATCTTTGATAAGAGAGAAATTGCCTTTGCAATGTTTTTGTTTTTGTTCAAAAACTTTATATATTCCGTTACTAGAGGGGCTTAATCCCTCCTAAAAAAATTTTGTAAAACAAATATCCCAAACGGGACAACGAGTTGTCGAGTAAAAACACTTCACCTACTGATGGGTGAGATCGTCGGACATCCAAATGATATCATTCCCTGCGACATCAACAAATAGTCTAATTAACCGTGTAGCCAAAACGATTACCACATAGAACTTCTTGAGGCTTCAGCTTGCCAGGAATGCGGCAGATCACTCCCCTCCACATTTCGGAGCCTATAAGATGCTCGGGTTTTTTGTCTAGCTTGAACGATATTGGGCCTTGCAAACGATTTATTTGGTATATTAAATACTAAGAAATAATCCTAGAATTCAATAGTTTAATATATCGTCAGGTTGCAAAAATCCCGGTCGAAATAGTATAGTAATTAAAGAAGCGACCGGGGTGTCAATCCACGGGACTCGATGAGTAAGTCTAGCCTTAGGTATTGGTTAACTCGAAAGGGGGTTTTTGTTTTGGTTTTGGGTTGCAAATAAATAACAGGAAAGTAAATAGCAGATAAAGTAAAGTGATAGTTTTGGGAGTGTGAACGGTACTCTAGGTTCAGGGAGTTGTTTCACTAGCTAGGTTCTGCATATTCTACTGCTTAAGTGGAGACTTGGATCGGCTTGTAATTCTCAATTATCTATTCTGTATTAAGTCATAATTCCAGATAGCTCATCTAGACAGGGCATGTAGTTCTAGTCTAGACCTAGCAAGTATATCTAGATGGCTTTAATGCACAGAATTACTAGTCTGGTTGGTTCAATCCGGACTAAAGCTCCTAGTGACTAAAGTAATCTATCCGATTGCAATTATCACAGGTAACAGGTTAATAGGACCGTCAATGCTAATCACCTTATCTGATCATAACATGATTCGAGGGCTTATAATAACTTAGCAACGTTTATTAAAAGCACTTAAAAGCATTAACCTGAACAATCCAAATTGTCTCAACAAGCAGCAAAATAATGCAGAGTTCAACTAATTACAACATCCCTTCCCCTAGAGTAAATCCTTTTAGCTAGACATAGCAATTATAATCATAAATGAGAGAGAGTTAGAAGAAATCATCTGTTACGAAGATCTTCTTGCTCGCTCCGTCCTTTGTCCTTGCTCCGTGCTAGCTTGAAGGTTGATCTCGGTGATAATGGAGTGGATTGGGTGAAATGGGGCGAAAGTGGAAGTTTTGGTGATTTTTGTGAGGTGTCCGGCTGACTAGGGTCGGACAGGGGTCGGACGTGAGATGTCCGGATCTGTCTGGGTCGGACTCGATCCGGACGTGGGTGGAATGGCCTTGTCCGGATCCGGACAAGGGTCGGACAAGGCTAAATGGTGTGTATGATACGGGATATGTGTGTGAATGACCGATGTTTACGAAGGATTTTGAGGGAATGATTCTGGATTTTGTGAGTGAGCGATGCAGTTTTAGGAGGGAGTTTGATGAATGGAGATGGATGGTGAGTGAGAGGGTTAGAGAGGGAGAGACTGTGAAGTCCGGTGCGAATTGGAATGAGGCAGAAGGGGGTTTATATAGAGTAGGATGGAACCTGTAGTGGTAATGGTGAGTTTATTGAGGATGGAGGCTTAGATTAGGGAGATGGTCTCTGAAATTGCGCCGCTCCCCTGTCTGTTTATTCCGCTGTCTGATAATTAGCCGAAAGGCTAATTATCAGTGTGCATTTTTATTTTTCAATTCTGTGTGACGTCCGGATCGTGTCCGGATTGTGTCCGGATCCGGACGTGACACAGAGTTTTAGATCTGAAACGCGAACTCTCGGATCTGGAATTTTAGTCATGTCCGGATTGCGTCCGGCCCATGTAGATCCGGACAAGAGATGTCCGGCTTGTGTCCGGCCAAACTGATCCGGACAAGACCAATTTTTGTCTCTTCTCCTGATTTGTTCCCCGTTTGTTGTGTTGTAATCCTTATGATGTATAATCTTTATTTCCTGGGTTTTTCCTGCATTTAACATATATAACACATCAGTTCTTATCAAAGCATCAATTTTAGGAAAAACACATAATAAGTGGGAAACATTGCCTGAATTGTTACAAATTATAAGGTATTTAAACCCTAAAAAGCCTATATGTTTCACACTTATCAACTTCCTCACACTTAAGCTTTTGCTTGTCCTCAAGCAAAATAGGAATAAGAATATCTCTAAAACCTTCAAATAATCTCAAATTTGAAACAAGTGCAGGGCGAAATCAAACCAAGTGATAAATGAAAGAATAATCTCGCTCTCTGAGGTAGGTTTTCACAAACAGTGAAGCAGGAACAATTTTTGTAAAAGCATAGAGAAACTAGATTGTAGAAAACAAGTTAACTTAGCTTGGGACTTTCCACCATTTTCATTCCTCTAACCTTTGGATGACAAGGGGTGTGAAGTAATGCCTTATTCCGCAATACCTTTCAACACCACGTACTCGTGATCAAAAACAAAAATTAAACTGCAATGAATTCTTTTCTTTCACATGCAAAAATATTCTTCTTCCAAGAATTATATACAAAACAACGAAATATTGTGAATTGCAGAGTTTATTCCGTAACCCAGACTTTTCTCTCTATCCATGTAACGGTGTTGGGCCAACTATCCCAGATCACGAGACCTTAGGTAGATAGGTGATAAGGCACCCTTAAGACTTAATAACCGGATAGACGAGGCCTGCTATTGTTAGGAAAAAAAATTTTTGATCAGTGGAGTACCTTGCCTTACCCTTTTTCATTCCAAACATTCACTTCATTTCCAAAATCCCAAGCTAAAATAATCTGGTTTCCACAATTAGCCAATCTACCAGATTTTTAGTGAAAGAGAGTATTTTTAAATAAAACTATTTTTATACAAACCTCATCAAACAAAAAGATTCCTACGGTTTTCACTTTGGTTTAACAACACTCGTTGTGCACAGGTATTAGAGAAGCAAAAAGCAAGTGTGGCATTAAAGAACAATAGCATGTTTTCAGGGAAAGGTCTCTCCTTCCTCACACTTAAGATGAGCAATGTCCTCATTGGTCAAAGAAAAAAACAGAGAAAAGAGCTTTCAAAACATGCTATACTCATAAAGATGCATATGCCATAATTAACCCTCAACGCAACAAATGTGGAACATCAAATAAGTGAAATTATGAACAGAGACTCCCCTGGTGTTATGGATTGAGGAAGATGTTCTTCCTCACACTTGAAGTTTGGCAGGGGTCGAGAGATTCCTTATGAGTCACAGACAGTATATGTTGTGTGCAGATTAAGAGTTGCTATATTTTCACTGGCAAGTACAACCACAGAAAAGTGCATTAACTCGAACTACAGAGAATATTTGAATCGAATGAATCATATTTAGAGAAAGAATACTCCCCATAGTTTAAGCTTAGCAGACATTCGCAAGTAGTGTGGTTCCATTTCCTGTACTTATAGCCCTTTGTTTCGCAGTAGAGATGACATGTAAGTAATCATTTTAGAACGCTGCACTGCAGTGCAGAAAAAATAATTTATAATTTACAACAATTTAAAATTTAAAACACTGCATAACATAACAATTACCACTTCTCCTGCATTCCCATGTTTCCGTTAGTTTGAACAAGTAAAAGGAAAAAATAGTCAAAGAAAGAAAAGAAAAATACAGAAAACCAACAAAAGAAAAGAAAGCAGTAAAAATAGAATGGCTATCACTGAGGCGGTGGCGTGGTGGCGGTGGCTGTCTCGCTCCCAACTGGGCAATGAGCATCTGCATGAGCTGGTGTTCTGGGCCTGCTGAGTGGATGCATCTGCCATGTACCTAGCAGCCTCTCTGTGTAAAGCATCACTGCGCTCTAAACGCTCAGCGATGGAGATCTGCTCTGCCTGGAGGTGCCCTGTGTCTGGCGGATCTCATCTATATGTCCCTCCATGCGCACCTGGCGCTGCTGGACCTCCCCAACCTGCTGCTGTACAGAACCGAACTGCTGCTCCATACCCCCGAATCTCTGCTCCATCCTCTGCTGCTGCTGGAGAATGGAGTCCATCATGGTCTGTATCTCTGGGGGAACACTCATCACAGGGACTGTGGGGGGCGCCATGGTAGCAGTGGCCGGTGTGGAGCTGGAGCTCGCAGATGTACCCGTAGATCCTAGGCCCGAGCTGCCCTTCACCCAGCTCCCGTCGTCAAGGCGCAAGAAGCCCCATCTCCTAAAGGTCGTAAGGGAGATGGGTGTCTCACCCTCCCTCACATCTATATCAGTGAAGATCTCCTCGGGGAGGGTAGAGACAAGAAGATGATAGATAGTAATAGGGAAGATGGGGGTGATCTTCTTCTTCTTCGTCCACAGATAAGTGACAACCTTATGCAGCTGCCTAAACATGATGAAAGGGGGAGAGCTGCTGGGCTGGCTGATGTGGTGAGGCTAGGAGGTAGTCTAGGAGGACACAATCCTCGTCAGAAGCATCATTCCCAGCCTGAGGCCGGATCTGATGACTGAGGATCTCAGCTAGGGTCCTCTGCTGAAGGGATGGGAGAATGGCATATGGTAATACAGTCTTGTTCTCCTCACCTCGTCGGCGAGTAGTACTCCCGACCTCTAGTAACCACCTAGACTTACTCTGCCTAAGTGCATCCTCCGAAAATCTACATGCCTATCATGGTCGTCTGGGAGGAATAATAGAGCAGAAAAGGTCTCAGGGGTTACCTCCACCTCATAATGCTGTACGTAGAAGTAATGCTGTGTGTCGTGTCTGACGCCACAGCATTGGCGTAAAATCGCGTACCAGCTCTGGTGAGAAAACTCCCACGCCCATGCGCAATATGCTGGCGGCTCCTATACCCTCGAATATGGCTGGTAGCCCGGCTCAGCTGCTGCCTCATCAGTGATGCGCCTCTCGATGACGAAGGCGCCACCCCTATCGTACCAAGCCCGGTGGTAGCTGATCTGAAACCATCCTCTCGTAGTGGTGACTCGACCGGCTCTGACTCGTCGTCAGGGCGTGGGTTCCTCGAAGAGGAACCTCTGCGTGGACCACCTCTAGTGCGAGCCATCTATCAGATAAAACACAAGCATAAGTAAACAACAGAACTACAGGCAAATCAAAACTCGAAAAATCGAGCAGCATGTTCTATTTGAACATATCATTTCACACAGTTTATTACAAAACAAGGCTTTAAACAGCCAAACATTGCACACTAAACATTAAACAGGACAACAATCACCTAGGAACCAACCACACAAATTTGCAAATTTTACACATGTCCGGACCTACGTCCGGGTCACCTTAGCCGGACGCAGTCCGGACGCACTAGAACCCTAAAAAAATTTGCCGCGAACTGCGTTTCGAAAAAATTTCCAAAATCTTCCAAATTTCACACATTAGCCACAAATACTCAGATTTCGCAGACTAATCATGGTTTCACTTCACAAACATTACTAGCCAATTCCACATATCAACCTCACTTTTTTTCTACATTTTGACTGAAATCGAAATTCAAATTTTTTCAAAAACGGAAACCTGGTTTGTAGAGTTTGAATTTGAAAAATCGGGAAGTGTGGCGGTGGTGCGTTTCGTCTTGTGGCGGTGCTCTGTGGTCGGGGTTGTGCTCCTGGGTTCGCCGGCGACAACTGTGGTGTGGTGTTGGGGTGTGGAAGGTGACGTTAATGGAGGTTGGCGTGTTTTGTGGTCGAGACAGAGGTAGAAGACGGAAATGAAGAGAGAAAAGAAAGAAGAAGAAAAGAAATTTAAAACCGCGCGCGTTTTAGTCGTGTCCGGTTGAGTCCGGATCCGGACAGCTAGGGTTTTTTCGTGACCGGATCTGTGTCCGGCTAAGTTGAGCCGGACACGTTAAAACGCTCTTTTTTTATATATATTAAATTAATAAAACCACTCTAAAACACCTCATTCATAAAAAAATGAAATATTACCACAAAGAACCAAACAAAACAAACACACACAAAATGCAGAAATTAAATAGCATGAGTGTTTAAGGACTCCCTGATCCTTGATGAACATTGCCATGATTCTTCCTCACACTTGAGTTCAGTTTAGCATTAGAGTGAATTACCTGAAAGATTAAATCTGCAAAACCAGAAGAACTCAAGTGGAACCAGATAAAACCATTAGTTATAAAGTAAGAGCCATGGCTCTTTCGATTTGCACAATAGTGATTAACACTCTGCTAAATAAGAACAAAAGAGGAATCTAAACCAAAGAAGAGATACAAACCGGTGGGTTGCCTCCCACCAAGCTGCCCGGAGTTAAAGTCTCTGGCTAGACTTTTCAGATAAGGTCAAGAAGGGCCGCCACAGCAGCTAGCAATAGCTTTCTTCAGTTTGAAGTACCATTGCTGGCGCGGCTTTTTGGATGCTTTGGGAGGTGGTGCTGCAATACAGATAGAAGAGATAGAATTTATGGAATTGGAGCTTTCATTAAGGATATACCTGGTGCTGGAGGCTGAGAAAGGTATCGCCTAGGTACTTCTTCAATCGAGCACCATTTACTTTGAATACTTCTCCTGTCTTATTCTCTAGCTCATAAGCACCATAAGTAGTGATCCCCACAACTTTGAATGGACCTGCCCAATGTGATTTCAACTTACCAGGAAAGAGGCGCAGCCTGGAATTATAGAGCAACACTAGATCTCCTACTTTGAATTCTCTCTTATGAATCATCTGATCATGGATTCTCTTTGTGCGCTCTTTATAATTCTGGAACTGTCATAGGCTTGCTCTCTGAGTTCCTCAAGTTCAGATAGTTGAAATTTTCTTTTCTCTCCAGCAGTGTGCATATCAAAATTCAGGGCTTTCAATGCCCAGTAAGCTTTGTGCTCTAATTCGACTGGAAGATGGCAAGCTTTTCCATACACAAGTTTAAAAGGAGACATACCTATAGGGGTCTTGAAAGCAGTCCGGTATGCCCACAAAGCATCATCTAATTTAATTGACCAATCCTTCCTTGATGCACTTACCGTCTTCTGTAGGATCCATTTCAGCTCACGATTAGTCACCTCTGCAAGACCATTAGTTTGGGGGTGGTAAGGTAGTGCCACCTTGTGAGTCACCCCATATTTAGTCATTAAGGAGTCGAATGCTCGGTTGCAGAAGTGGGAGCCACCATCACTGATAATTGCCCTAGGCACCCCGAATCTGGTGAATATGTGTTTCTTCAGGAATTTCACCACTGTTTTGGAATCAGCATTGTGGCATGGAATAGCTTCTACCCACTTGGAGACATAATCTACAGCTACCAGGATGTATTGGTTTCCATGAGATGAGGGAAAAGGGCCTGTGAAATCAATGCCCCAAACATCAAAAGTTCTACCTCAAGAATACCTTTCTGAGGCATCTCATGCTTTCTGGAGATGTTTCCCATCCTCTGACATGGGTCACAATGGGAACAGAAATGGTGGACATCTTTATGTAGAGTAGGCCAATAAAATCCACACTCCAATATCTTTGCAGCTGTTCTTGTATAACCATGATGGCCACCTGCCTCTTTAGCATGACAGAATTCGATGACACTCTGGATCTCCTTATCTGGAAGACATCGCCTCATCAAGCCATCAGCACAGATCCTAAACAGATATGGATCCTCCCAGATATAATGGCGGGTTTCTGACAAGAATTTCTTCCTCTGATTATAGCTGTAGTCATGAGGGATTAAACCAGTAGCAAGATAATTAACTAAATCAGCATACCATGGTTCATCTACCTTTCCAATTTTGAACACCGTCTCATCAGGGAAGAATTCGTTGATCGGGATTCCATCATCAGGGATATCAAGTCTAGATAGGTGATCAGCAACTCCATTCAGCTTCCCCTTTTTATCCACAACTTCTAAATTGAATTCTTGGAGAAGTAGGATCCACCTCAGAAGTCTTGGTTTCGATTCATTTTTCTGAAAAAGGTACTTGAGGGCTGAATGATCGTTGTGGACTATCACCTTGCTGCCAAGCAGATATGGTCGAAACTTGTCCAGAGCAAACACCACAGCTAGCAACTCCTTCTCTGTAGTAGTATAATTTTTCTGTGCATCAATTAAGGTCTTGCTAGCATAAGTGATTACCCTCAGCATTTATCTTTCTTCTGACATAGTGCGGCGCCAACAGCATAGTCACTCGCATCCGTCATGATCTCAAATGGTTCAGACCAATCCGGTGGGACCACAATAGGTGCTGAACAGAGCTTCTCTTTGATAGTCTGAAATGCTGTCAAGCACTCCTCTGTAACTGAAATTGATGTCCTTCTGAAGCAGTCTGACAGGGGTTTAGCAATTTTTGAAAAGTCCTGTATAAACCTCCTGTAAAACCCTGCATGACCAAGAAAGATCTTACATCTTTAACTGAATTTGGTGGGGGCAGTTTTTCTATTACCTCTATCTTGGCCTTGTCCACCTGGAGGCCTTCTTTTGACACCTTATGCCCAAGCACAATTCCTTCTTGTACCATGAAGTGGCACTTCTCCCAATTCAGCACAAGGTTAGTGTCCTCACAGCGAGCCAAAATCTGGTCTAATTGCTCCAGACAAACATCAAAACTTTGTCCATAGACAGAGAAGTCGTCCATGAACACTTCAATACTTTTCTCAATAAATTCATTAAAAATAGCCATCATACATCTCTGAAATGTGGCTGGAGCATTGCAGAGACCAAAGGGCATCCTCCTGTAAGCAAAAGTACCATAAGGACAGGTGAAGGTAGTCTTCTCCTGATCTTCTGGTGCAATGGGAATCTGGAAATAACCGCTGTACCCATCAAGGAAGCAGTAGAACTCTTTCCCTGCTAACCGCTCCAACATTTGATCAATAAATGGTAGTGGGAAATGGTCCTTCCTTGTGGCCTCATTCAAGCGCCGGTAATCGATGCACATCCTCCAACCTGTGGTTTGCCTCTGGGGTACCAATTCACCTTTCTCATTTGGCACTGCAACTATCCCCCCTTTCTTTGGAACAACCTGGACTGGAGATACCCACTGGCTGTCAGAAATAGGGTAGATAATACCTGCATCAAGAAGCTTTAGTACCTCGGCCTTGACCACCTCCTTTAGATTTGGATTCAACCTTCTCTGAGGCTGTCTCACTGCCTTGTAATTCTCCTCCATATGAATCCGGTGTGTGCAGAAACCCGGATTAATTCCCTTGATGTCAGCAACTGTCCATCCCATGGCACTCTTATGTTTCTTTAGCACCTCCAGAAGTCTAGATTCCTGCAAAATAGACAAAGATGCAGAGATAATAACAGGCAGGGTGTTACCCTCTGCCAAGAAAACATATTTGAGATGGGAGGGGAGAGATTTAAGTTCCAAGGTAGGAGGCTTCTCTATTGAAGGTATGGGTCTTTGGATGGATCGTTCCAACTTTTCCACAGGAGGAGAGGAGGAACGAAAGTATGATTTCCCGTGATTCAGCTGCTGGACGACCGAGGCCATCTCAAAACTGTCTTTGTCATCCTCAATGGATCGACTTATTACCTGTTCTAAAGTATCAGAAAACTTAAACAAAGAATTAAAAGAATCAGTACTCCTATAGGTGTAGTCATCATCAAGATCATAAGAATTATCAATTAAATCAGCAGAGAAAACAGCTTGAGAAGAAGTGTTTTTCCGCATCATCTTATTTATATCAAAGCTTAATTCTTCATCATGGAATTTCAAGGTAATCTTCCCCTTGTCAACATCAATAACAGTCTTTGCAGTTCTGAGGAAAGGTCTACCTAGAATCAGAGGTACCTCAACATCTTCATCCATGTCAAGGATCACAAAATCAGCGGGGAAGAAAAACTTACCCACACTAACAACTACATTTTCAACCATACCTCTGGGTGTGATCGATGATCTATCAGCCAACTGGAGTCTGAAATGAATGGGAACGAGCTCACCTGCATGAAGCTTTTTAAACATGGTGTATGGCATCAGGTTGATGCTCGCTCCTAGATCGCAGAGACCGTATCCGCAATCCATGTCTCCAATTGAACAGGGATGATGGGCTGACCAGGATCACCACGCTTTGGAGGCAGCATCTGTCGGAGAGCTGCTGAACAAGTTTCGGTCAGCTGGATGGTGTCCTTCTCTTTATATTTCCTCTTATTCGAAATCAGATCCTTTACAAATTTAGCATAATTCGGCATCTGCTTAATCGCATCAATAAGAGGGATATTAATAGTCAGCTTTCTAAAAACATCTAAAAATCTTCCAATTGTTCATCGAGCTCTCGCTCTTTGAGTCGGTTTGGAAATGGAAGTTCCTTTGCAGATATTTTCCCCTTTTTATTTTTAACAGCAGTAGAAAGAGGAAGAAGGAATAGGAGCCTGGGTCTCCTCAGAAACTACCTCAGGAGGGGCGGGATGCCCTGATGGTGCACCGGCGGTGTTAGAAAGAGGCTCGGTCTCTTCATCAGTACGGCTTCCTGCCACTTGGTCTTTTAAATTCCTCCCACTTCTCAGGGTAACTGCTGCTGCTTCAGAATCCTCGCAGTCTTCGTCTGAGACCGACACTGCCTTCAACTGCTCTTTTGGATTGGTTTCTGGTTGGGAAGGCAATGATCCAGAAGGTCTCTGCTGCATGAGGAATTGAGTCAACTGACTCATTGTTCCTTGCATCTCCACCATGGCGTTCTCTAGTTTCTGGTTGATTACCGCTTGCTGTTCTTGAGAAGCCATCAGCTTATCCACCATCTCCTTTAATTTGCATTGTTTGAGCTCAAAGATGGTTGCTGAGCTTGAGGTTGCTGTGGCCGGAATTGATTATATTGAGGCCTTGAAAACCGGGTGGTCCCCCCTGATTCGTCCTCTGAGGCTGCAATTGATGTGAATTAAGTGCATTGTTAGGATTTCCATACCTCAGATTTTGGTGCTGATTCTGCACCCAGGGTTGCCTGTTGTTGAACTGGCCTATTACATTGGCCTCCTCGGTTTGCCTCATCTCGGCTACTTGTGGGCAGTCCTCATAGTCGTGTGCATCCCCACATTGAGAGCAGCAAGCTTCGTTTGTAGAGATTTTCTTGGCGGATTGCCTGGTGGTTGGCCCCATGGTGAGCTGTTCGAGCATCTTCGCCATGCTTCCCATCGTGGTCCTCATCTGTGCTTGCTCAGCGGCTAGCTGTTCCATCATTGGGTCTGGAGCTCGGGAAGAACTCTGACCTATTGAAAATACTCGTCCTCCACTGCTGCTCCATTGACGAAGCTCCTCACAGTAGGACTCCATAGCTGCCATGAACTCCTCCCCACTTTTTGCTAGCAGGTTTCCTCCTATGCCGGATCTTATCTCGCCTCTGTGTTCGTCTTTCAACCCCTGGAAGAATCCCTGAGCTAGTGAAGTGATGTCCTGACCATGATGAGGGCACTGTCGGAGTAGCTCCTTGAATCGGTCCCACGCCTCACAGACTGTCTCATTACCCTTCTGTTTGAATGCCATCAGGTCGGCAATCATTTGTCGTGTCCGGGAGATGGGAATGTACTTCTCGTAGAATTTGTCCATCATCTGCTCCCAGGTGGTAATGATGCCTGGCGGTAGTCTGTGGAACCATTTCGAGGCTTCTCCTGACAAGCTGTGCTGGAACAGGCTCAATCTGGCGTACTCCTCCAATCCTTGAGATAAACCAAGAGAGTCCAAGTGTACAAGAAAGCGATGTACATGGTCCAATGTATCTGATGGGTCTGCACCTGAAAAAGTACCTGCAGGGTGATTTCTAACCGCATTGGATTGGTGAGAAGGTTTTACCTTTTGCCAATCGGCTATGAGTTCTGCAGTTAGATTGGGTAGAACCACTGGCCCTCGTCTTGGTGTGGCTGGTGGTCTGTTTATCCTTCCCATTGTGTACTGAGTCACTGCACCTCCTCCAATTTGGTCATGATTTGCCGCCATGTTGAAGTCAAGCTGCCTTCTTGCTCTCAGAGCTTGGAGGTAGACTCTTTCGATTTCAGGATCGAAGTTTGTGTCTGGGGGACCAGTGAGCGCGTTCTGCGCATCCACTAGGTGCTTATCAACAGCCCGAGAAAAGGAACAAAATGAGTGAGTTTTAAAGTTAATGAAAATGGCACACCAAATAATTAAAATCTATTACAAAAGAATTAAAATATAATTACAAAACAATGATTATAAACAGTGTGTTGTGATAGAGTAACAATTAACCAAGGCTAGGGACTAGACAAAAGTCAAGTCCCCGGCAACGGCGCCATTTTGCAAACGATTTATTTGGTATATTAAATACTAAGAAATAATCCTAGAATTCAATAGTTTAATATATCGTCAGGTTGCAAAAATCCCGGTCGAAATAGTATAGTAATTAAAGAAGCGACCGGGGTGTCAATCCACGGGACTCGATGAGTAAGTCTAGCCTTAGGTATTGGTTAACTCGAAAGGGGGTTTTTTTTTGGTTTTGGTTGCAAATAAATAACAGGAAAGTAAATAGCAGATAAAGTAAAGTGATAGTTTTGGGAGTGTGAACGGTACTCTAGGTTCAGGGAGTTGTTTCACTAGCTAGGTTCTGCATATTCTACTGCTTAAGTGGAGACTTGGATCGGCTTGTAATTCTCAATTATCTATTCTGTATTAAGTCATAATTCCAGATAGCTCATCTAGACAGGGCATGTAGTCTAGTCTAGACCTAGCAAGTATATCTAGATGGCTTTAATGCACAGAATTACTAGTCTGGTTGGTTCAATCCGGACTAAAGCTCCTAGTGACTAAAGTAATCTATCCGATTGCAATTATCACAGGTAACAGGTTAATAGGACCGTCAATGCTAATCACCTTATCTGATCATAACATGATTCGAGGGCTTATAATACTTAGCATTAGCAACGTTTATTAAAAGCACTTAAAAGCATTAACCTGAACAATCCAAATTGTCTCAACAAGCAGCAAAATAATGCAGAGTTCAACTAATTACAACATCCCTTCCCCTAGAGTAAATCCTTTTAGCTAGACATAGCAATTATAATCATAAATGAGAGAGAGTTAGAAGAAATCATCTGTTACGAAGATCTTCTTGTTCGCTCCGTCCTTTGTCCTTGCTCCGTGCTAGCTTGAAGGTTGATCTCGGTGATAATGGAGTGGATTGGGTGAAATGGGGCGAAAGTGGAAGTTTTGGTGATTTTTGTGAGGTGTCCGGCTGACTAGGGTCGGACAGGGGTCGGACGTGAGATGTCCGGATCTGTCTGGGTCGGACTCGATCCGGACGTGGATGGAATGGCCTTGTCCGGATCCGGACAAGGGTCGGACGTGGCTAAATGGTGTGTATGAATACGGGATATGTGTGTGAATGACCGATGAAGTTTACGAAGGATTTTGGGAATGATTCTGGATTTTGTGAGTGAGCGATGCAGTTTTAACGGAGGGAGTTTGATGAATGGAGATGGGATGAATGAGAGGGTTAGAGAGGGAGAGGACTGTGAAGTCCGGTGCGAATTGGAATGAAGGCAGAAGGAGAGTTTATATAGGAGTAGGATTGGAACCTCCGTAGTGGTATGGTGAGTTATTGAGGATTGGCACTGCTTAAATTAGGGAGATGGTCTCTGATAATTGCGCCGCTCCCCTGTCTGGTTATTGCGCGGTCTGATAATTAGCCGAAAGGCTAATTATCAGTGCGTGCCTTTTTATTTTTCAATTCTGTGTGACGTCCGGATTATGTCCGGATTGTGTCCGGATCCGGACGTGACACAGAATTTTAGATCTGAAACGCGAACTCTCGGATCTGGAAATTTTTGTCATGTCCGGATTGCGTCCGGCTCATGTAGATCCGGACAAGAGATGTCCGGCTTGTGTCCGGCCAAACTGATCCGGACAAGACCAATTTTTGTCTCTTCTCCTGATTTGTTCCCCGTTTGTTGTGTTGTAATCCTTATGATGTATAATCTTTATTTCCTGGGTTTTTCCTGAATTTAACATGTATAACACATCAGTTCTTATCAAAGCATCAATTTTAGGAAAAACACATAATAAGTGGGAAACATTGCCAGAATTGTTACAATTTATAAGGTATTTAAACCCTAAAAAGCCTATATGTTTCACACTTATCGGGCCTTCCCACTGAGGTTGCAATTTTGCTGGTTGCTTTACTTCCCGAAGTACCAAGTCACCCAAGGAAAAAGACCGTTCCCTTACCCTTTTATTGAAATGACGTTCAATTTTAACTTGTCATTTTGATTTTTTAAATCGGCGATCATTGGCCTTTCATCCAAGACGTCCAACTCATCTCGGATGCTTTCGTCGTTCTCTTCTTCTTCTTCATACCTTCAATCCTCTTTGATGGTAATCATAATTTCCGCGCCGGTACCACCGCCTCCAGACCGTACGTCAACCTATAAGGAGTTTCACCGGTTGGCCCCTTGACAGTTGTTCTGTTAGCTCATAAGACTTGCGGTAGCACCTCCGCCCACTTTCCCCTTTTACCTTCCAACTTTCTTTTCAGAGCCTTCACAATTTGTCCATTAGTATTTTCGACCTGGCCATTTGCTTGCGGATGAGCGACAGATGCAAATCTCAAGTCAATCTTCCATTCTTCGCAAAACTCCCTGAAGCTTTTGCAATTGAATTGTGAGCCGTTGTCCGTTATGATTACCTTCGGTATGCCAAACCGACATATGACGTTCTTCCAAAAAAAATCCTCTGTTTTCCATGCAGTTATATTTACTACCGGAAGAGCTTCCACCCATTTAGTGAAGTAATCAACCGCACATACAAGTATTTATACCTTCCTGGAGAAGCCTATGGAAACGGTCCGACAATGTCCAATCCCCATTTTGCAAAAGGGATCGGGGAGGTGATAGACTTCATCTCCGCAGGTGGGTTTCCAATCCTTGGATCGTGCAACTGACATTGCACACATTTTTTTACATAGTCTCCGCACATCTTTTGGATTGACGGCCAAAAGTTGCCTATGCTTAAAATTTTTATGCATTATTGCTCTTCCCCCTTGGTGATTACCACCCGTTGTGGACTTCGCTGACAAGCTCTAGTCCCTGATCCTCTCTCACACACTTTAGTGATGGTCTGCCAAAAGATGGCTTGTACAGTTGGTCGTTTTCAAAAAAGAATGATGCTGCCCTTCTTTTTATTGTTTTGGCTTCTTTTTTCCTCCGGTAGTGACCCTTCATGGATGTACCGGACAATCGGGGTCATCCATGATTCACCCAAATTGGTTATTTCAACTGCCATCGTCTCCATCTTTTCTATACTTGAGAATTTCTTTAATTTAATTTAGTTGGACTTCCGCCAGTATTCCTTCTGCTATACTTGCTAATTTAGCCAGTACATCGGCCTCTGAATTTTGGTCTCTGGGTATATGTTGGAGATTGCATTTTGAAAATCTTGCCCTTAGATCTTGTACCCTTTATCAAGTAGAGTTTTAGTTTTTCCTCCTTTGTTTCGAAGATGTTCTCACTTTGCCTTGCTACAAGCAAGGAATCAGATTGTATCTCCAGCTCTGTCACCCCCAAGGCGCAGGCTATTTCCAGCCCCTATATTAACGCCTCGTATTCTGCTTCGTTGTTTGTTACTTCAAATTCCAACCTTACCGCATGACTTATTTTTCTTCCATCGGGAGTCTGGATTACGACCCCAGCCCCCGCACCGGTTTTACACCTAGCTCCATCCACCCACATTTTGTACGGGACTTCCCGCTCCTCTTGATGAAAGAAACTTGCCTCGGTGATGAAATCAACCAGGGCCTGGGCTCTTATTGCTGTCCGCGGAACGTATGGATTTCAAATTGAGTAAGCTCTACCGTCTAAGTAATCATCCTTCCGGAGGCGCTTGGTTTATTGGTGATTTTCTTTAAGGGCCAATTGGTTCGGATGGTGATTCGGTGCGACTGAAAGTATGGTTTCAGCTTCCTGGATGCTATCACAAGAGCAAACAAAACTTTCTCGATATTAGAGTACCTCGTCTCCGTGGCGGTTAAGATCTTTCCGGTAAAAATAGACTGGGATTTCCTTCTTTTCCTCCTCCATGACTAGCACCGCTGCCACCCGCCCATTCTGAAACTGACAAATATAGAATAAGTCCTGGCCTGGTGACAGAACGCCAAGCTTTGGAAGCTCCTGAAGCATTTTCTTGATTCGTTCGAAAGCGTCTATACACTCTGACGTATCCCACAGAAATTTTTATTTTTCCGGAGGACATTAAAAAATGGGATAGATTTTTTCTTGAAGGTTGGAGCAAAATCTACTTAGAGCAATGAGCCTTCCATTTAGGGCTTGCACATCTTTGATGCTTCTTGGCTGCGGAAGGTCGAGAACCGCTTGAGTTTTTTCCGGATCAACCTCGATTCCTCTCTGCCCGACTATAAAGCCTAAAAACTATCCCTGGGTGACCCCGAAGACACATTTTTCAGGATTTAACTTGATCTTGTATTTATCCAGGGTGTTGAAGGTTTCCTCAAGGTCTTCCATGTGCTAGGCTACATAATACTCCTTACTACTATATCATCCACATATGCTTCCACATTTCGGGATAACTGTTCCCGGAATACTTCGTCAATCATTCGATGAAAAGTTGCCCCTGTATTTTTAATCCAAACGGCATGACCTGGTAGCAAAAATACCGGTCGAGGTGACAAAGGATGTTTTCTCCTGGTCACTTTTGTTCATCATTATTTGGTTATACCCGGAGAACGCATCTAAAAGCTCATCACACTACTTTGCGTTGTTGCCGCTACTACAAGTTTATCTATGGATGGTAAAGGATAGAAATCTTTTAGACAAGCTTTATTCAAATCTGTGAAATCCACACACATCCTCCATTTTCCGTTTGCCTTTTTAACCAAAACTACATTTGATACCATTTTGGATAAAAACGTTTCTAATAAAACCGGCTTCCAGCAACCTCTCGACCTCACGCTCCGCCCGGTAGCTTCGTCCCTTTCTCTTCCTACAATCCTCTTCCTCTGTCGGATGGCAGGAAATTTGGATCCCACATTCAGACTATGCTGGATAACGCTGGCGTCCACTCCGGGCATGTCTTTGGGCTCCAAGCGAACGTCTCTCTTCTCTTTCAGTTGTTCCGCCGGTACCACTGCCTTCCCTGAGCTTTCTCCGGGCATCCGGCTCTGGCCTCTCCCTCTTCGTATTCTCGACTGGAGCCAACTCTCTTGACTATACGTCCTCTTCCGGAAAGTCCACGGTGATCCGTACTTCACATACTCTTGCTGTTTTCTAACTCCCGGGGATGGACACCAACCTTCCGGCCCTTGTTAAGTATTTGAGCTTGAGATAATAGGTGCTACAAACAGCTCTGAAAGCGTTGATTCCGGGTCGTCCCAAGTAGATGTTGTACCCGGACAGGTCTCCCATGATGTACAAAGTATTTTTTTCCGTTCTCCGGTCATCCTTTTGCCTAACATCATTGTGACATCGATACTTCCGTTGGCTTGAGCCGTGATTCCTCCGATGAACCCTCCAAAGTAGAAGTGAACGGTTTGATCTTTTCGTCCAGGATTTCCAGTTTCCGGAACGCCGCTAGGGAGATCACATTTGCTCCTGCTCCGCTGTCGACAAGGATGTTTTCCTACCATCCTATCATTGTTTGAGCCCGAATGACGAGAGGATCGTTATGGGGGTAGTAAACTCCCACCTCGTCGTCTTCCTTCGGTGAGTGGATAGGTGAAGGGTTTCCTTCTTCTGAATCTTCTTCTCCGGTAGCTTCTCATGGACTTCGTGTACGTGCCTTTTCTTTTCTTTTGCCGTGAATGGCCCTTTTTCTGAGAACAAACCAGTTATGACCCCAAAATCAAAAGATTTGCAATGGTCTAACTCGGGGTGATCCTCGTCCTTCATGCCTCCTCTGCTATGCCCGTAACGAGATCGGTTCTGGTGGTCGCTATTATTCTTTAGCTGTTTGGAAGCTTCCTGTCTCTGCTTTTCTTGTTTCTTTTTGTGCTCATCAATCTTGTTCAGTTCCCTTGACAATGTCACACATTGGTCATCCTATGGTTGTAGTGCCCGTGGAATTCACAATATGCCACTGTGTTTTCTCCTGAGGCAGGTTTCTTAGGGGGCGGAAGATAGCCTTCCCTTACCTTCCCGCGGCTGCATACCTCCCTGGAGCGATGTAATAACTTTTGCTCCATATATTGCTTGCCTCCAGTATAGGAAGTTACGATCGGATCCTTCCTATACAGCTTGTATCTGCTCCCCAAGGTTTCGAAGCAGATGTCTCCCCATAACTCGCGCCAACAGATAGCGCTCCTCCTTGCTTCTTCTCGTTGCCAGTTTGAAACTATTGGCCAATTCCTTTGCTTTATTTTCTGCAATTTCCGATTTCAGAAATCGTGCAGCATTTCTGCTAGCTCCCCATGAGTTTGTGGTGCTTTGGTAGCAATTTTCCCTGCCAATCTTGGATTCGCCATCCATTTCCAAAAGCTTTTACCGTATTTTTTCATCCACATCGTCTACCTCAGCTACTTGTTTATGGAAACGTTCGTTGTACTCTTTCACCGTTTCCCCTCCTCTGCCTGATATCCTTAATTCAATCGTATCTTTCTGGATCATTTTACTCGGTGCAAAGTAAAGTTGAAATTCCTCTGTAAGCTGTTTGAAGCTTGAGATGGATTATGGGTTTCCGAGAGGAAATCCAATTTAGAGCTCTTTTAGCAAGTGTTCCCGGAAATAAATTACAGAGCGCCTGGGAGCTGATCCCTTGAGTGTTCATCGCGAAGATGAACTTCTTGATATGTTGAGCGGGGTCCCTGGTTCCATCGTACTTCTCTATTGTCGGGGCGACAAAGAACGGCGGGAGCTTCGCCTTCCGAATATTTTCGGTGAAGCGATATAGTGACATTGTTGAGGGTCCTCCTCTGCATCTTTTGGCGGTGACTTCTCTTTCCGGATTTCTTCACTCTTTGATCCGTTTTTTTCGCCTTTAGTCTCTCAATTACGCTCGCCATTTCGTCGATTTTCTTCTGATGCTCTAGATCTCTATCCGTCAGCTCTTGTTGGAATCGTTTGTTGCTTTCAGCGATCTTTTCATTGACATCCTGCCAAACTCCTCATCAGATCGGTGAGGGTCTTCCTTTGAGAACGAGTTTTCTTTCTCCGATTGCAGCCATCTCCCCCTTCCCTTTGCTTGATCGTGGTGCCATGGTCGAACGAGAGACAAGGGACGTGATTCTATGGATTAGATCGCGGTTGTCTTTCGACGTTCTTTCCCACGACGGCGCCAAATGAGATTGAGTAGAACTTGTATTCGGAGAAAAGTTGCAAAGAGAATGCCTAACAATGTATTGATCAAAGCGTGTCCTCTACATAGCTTGTCACTCTTATTTATAGGCCCCCTATAGAGTATAACTCGTTCTGTGGGCCTACACTATTCTAGAATATTCTCCAATATACAAGTTTTTCCTATATTTTATTCCTTTTACTACTGAATAGTTCCAGTCTACCGGAGAGGGCCTTGCTTCGCTTTATAACTGGTGGGGAAAACCATATGGCGTTATCGTCTTCCGCAGCGTCTCTTTGAAAATACTCCCTGAACATTATTGATGACGCATAAAATCATGACCGTTTTTATAACATCGGACATTTAAATAACGTACGACCAATTAAATCTAGTATAGATATATATGTACGAATACGAAGATACACGTATGTAACGTTACGATATCGTAACGTTGTAATAAAAATGATAACTGAGAGAGTATGGTATTCGTACTCAGACTGAGATTGCAAAGAGAGCTCCAAGTACTGTATTGATGAAAGCGTTGTCAATTACATGACTTATGATCCTTATTTATAGGCTACCTTATAGTGTATAACCGTTTCCATGGGCCTACATTATTCTAGAATATTCCCAAATATACAAGGTTTTCGTACAACTTTACCCCCCTTTTACCAATAACTACTCTATTGGGCGATCGGAGAGGGTCTTGCTCTTCTTCGGAGGCGATCGCTCTTCCGCAGTCTGTCCGCGGAATGGCTCTCTGGTCGCAAGGGTCCGTTTGTTGGAGTCGGAAGAGGATTTGGTCGGAGGGAGTCCTATCTTATTGTCTCCGCAGGCAGCATGCGTCTTCCGCTAGTCGTTTGGTTACTATGTGCGGTGGAACTCCACTTCATCAGTCCCACAAGATCTTTTATTGTTTTATAAGGAAAGATCTTTTCGTTGTTGGTTGCCATTTGGTTTTTTAAATTTTGGCGCTCTGCTCCGTCCCCCCTAGTCCCACAAGACCTCTTTTTTTTGAAAAAAGGAAAGAGGTCTTCGGAGTTGATCTTTTGCTGCTTAAATTTCCTTCCGTTGGAGATCCTGCGGAGGCTTAGCAACGTGCCTTGCTTCAACCGCCGCCTCCTCATCTTCTGAAGCTACTTCCCTGACACATTTGCAGGAGTAGGGTATGATTATTTTTGGTAGAGCGCGCTCAATTTCCGCCTATTTAAGCTCATCCTCTCCCCTCTATCCTCTTCTCTACCCTTTCAAACTTTCGAACTTCTCTGCTTTGCTCCCAAACTTTCGAACTTCCCTGCTCTCTAACCTCCTGATTCTCGTTTTTGCGTTCTTTTCCCCATCGCACTTCCTTCCTCTACTTGATCGTCCATACTTCGTCAACCTCCTTTGCTTGTAATGGCTCTGTCAAACCCAAGCTCCTCTGTTCCGGCGTCGGCGGGGTCGACACTTTTCACCGACGGGGAAAAGTGCGTTTTTGAAGATCCCGCCGTTCCTTCCGAAGATATCTGCGGGGACTACCCTCGCCAGGGCACCGGCTCTAGCCTTACCGTGAGAGATTTGAAGAAACTCATGAAAGGCGTACAAGTCCCACTGGGGTCGAAGATTCGTGTGCCGGAGCCGACGGCGCACCCTTTCAACTACTTTGGGGATGGCTTCGTGGTGTATCGGGAGCACCTTCACCGCGGCCTGCGTTTCCCCCCGCACCCCTTTGTTCTTGGCTTCCTATCCCGCCGGCGTTGCACTCTTGCCCATCTGAACCCCAATGCTCTGGGTTGTCTGCACGCCTTCCTCTCTGTCTGCGCGGAGAACGACATTACTCCCGATGCGCGGGAGTTTGTAAATTTCTTCACCACCAGGGTGAACACTACTACCACGGAGGAGGACATCTCCGTCTTGGCTGTTTCCGGGTACTCCTTTTTTAAACGTGTGAGCCTGGAGAGCGGCTGGTCTTCCAACTGGTTCGTTTTCTACCCCCCGAGGGGGACTTTTATCGGAGTCTCCCACGTCGGAGACATAGCTAAGGGGCAGCTTGCCTCTCCGCTACCTTCTTCCGCAAACCCGTCTCCGGTTGGAGACATACTCAAGAAGCTGAGTTCATCGGCACTCCACCCCATCACCTTCTTCCTCTCCGAAGAGAGACTGAACAAAACTCGGGCGAAGATCGACCGTACGTATTCTCCTTGTGTTCCTTCTTCCTTTATTAGTTTCCGGTTGGTTTTCTTACTTCTTCTCTTCATCATAGCTTTTGTTCAAACGGGTGGGAAATTTTCTCTCCGCTACAACTGGGAGCTTGTTGACTATAGAGCTACCGAAGAGAAGAAAGGAGCCCCGCCTGCTCCCTCCGGTGGAAAAACTCGGAGTCCCACTGGTAGCAAGACCGCTGGTACTAAGAGGAAAGCCCCCGAGGGGCCCAGAAAAGTTGATCAGCAAAAAATTAAATTAATGCGAAAGGAAAAGCATGTTACCGAAATGGGTTCAACCGACCCCCCCGCTACTGTCCCTCCGGAAACAGGTACTTCTGTATCTACTCCTTCCTGTAGTCCGGGTAGAGTTAAGAAAGATGTGGATTTAACTCCCATGTCGTCCCTCTTCCCTGACCTGCATGGCTTTTTTTGCGTAGACGAAGCTTTAACTCAAAATACTGATTCCATTTTTTCCACTGGTATACCCTTCCGCAGCCTCTTTTTGTCCTTCCTTTTGCTTTTACTTCTTGTTTTCCGTTTGATTACTTATGATTTTGTCTTTTGCAGCCCCTGTTCCGCCCTCCGCAGATCCTGAGCCCGAAAGGGAGCGCCGACTCGTGCGCGGTGTTACAATAAGAGAAGGTGGGGCTCCAGAGGGAAAAAAGACTCGCAAAGCTCCGCCCGGTAAAGGCAAGGGTATTGCCGAGGTTGGTGTGGAGGAAAGTTCTTCCTCGGACTTGTCTGACGGCCCTTCTCAAGAGGCTCCTCCGTCCGGAGCTAGGAGCAAGCATGCGGAGGACAGATCTTCTCCTCCACCGCGGGCTGATCCTTCGGTCTGCGGTCCTTCTCCGAAATTGGACTGGGGCTACCACCGAGGAAATCCGGTTCCTCGCATTCCATTCGTCCGTGGAATGAGGTACAAGGCCTTCTGGTCTACCGCTGCGAAGGCAGCCAACAACAACAATGGCATTTTCGCCCCAGGCTCTCATCCGACTCCCTTAAAACAAAAACTTCGGATTGGGGAGGGTAGTTCTGACGCCATTGTCCGCCACTCTCTTCCGGAGAACGTGGCTTTTGAGCGCCTTTGGAGCGCTTTAACTCAGGTTTCTTTCCTTTGCACATACTTTTCTCGTAAGACCTTCTGTTTTTTATTCTTATACTCTTGTCTTTTAGGCCATGGCGATGGCTCAATGCGTTGAGACCCAATCTCAATATTCCTCCCAAGTTCTCCGCTATCATGGAGCCCGCGCGGAGAGGTACAAGAAGGCTGTTGAAGAAGAAAAAACCCGGGCTCAAGAAACTCTTGCACGAGCGGAGGCCCAATTTGAAGCCGAAAAAGCCGCCCTCCGGGAGGAACTCCAAGAAACTGCCTCTATCGATCAAGAGGATACGATCAACAAGCTGCAGGCTTCTTTCGACGACCAGAAGCGGGTGCTGGAAGAGGAAGCTGAAGACTTCCGGAAGGTTGCTGAAGAGATCCAGAAATCCACCGAGGATCTTCGGTCTTCTTTCGAGTCTGAGCTGGAAAAAAAGAACCAACTCCTGTAAGCAGCTGAAGCCAAACAGAGTGATCTCCAAGCCGGCCTTGAATCGGAGAGGCAGAAGCTTGCGGAAGCTGCTCTTCGGATTGAAGAGTTTGAGGCAGAGGCGGAAGCTCAGAAGAAAAAGGCTTCCGGTAACTTTCATATCTTCGAAAGCTCCTGCTTTCCCTTGTTATCTCTTGTTAATCCTTTGTTCTTTATTACAGAAAATCCAACTCCTCGTCGAAGGCTGCCCGAAACTCCGACTTTGGCTTAAAAAGGTGTCCGGACTTAAAGCTTCACTAATTACTTCAGAGTCGGAGAGAGAACGATACCGGAGCCTTACCCAGTCCTATAAGAACCAGGTGGCGAAGTTAAAGGGGGCTCTCAAGGAGACACGATCGGAACTTCAAGCGAAGGACCGCACTGTTTCAGGCCTTAAAGAGGCGCTCTCTTCCCAATGCCGCAAACTTGCTAGAGAGAGCCAACGAATTGTGTCGGAGTTTTTCTCCGAGAAGCAACAATCCGTGGATGAAGCTCTTTATGAGAGCCTAGAGTTTGAAGCGCTTGCTCGCGCCACCGGATATCACGAGGAGCTACTGAGGTTTTCTCGCCCTACGGGGAATACGTGTTTTGCCCCATCTTTTATGGGTTCAGTTGCTGCACGGGCCCGGAGTGATGCCGCTCTCTCTCCGGTAGGCGAGAAAGAAGACTCCGAAGGAAGCACCTCAACTCTTCAGAAGTGAACACAAGAGTCCGAAAAGCTTGCGGAAGACCCTACAGAGCCTGCAACATAATTTTTTTTTCTTTTGCTTCATAGTTTGTTATAGCTATCACATATTTTGTTCCCGAGTACTAAAGTGTTTGTGAAAACGTATAATTTGGTTCTACACGTTAACATCGAGAGACTATAAACCGAACACCAAGAAATATAGTGGTTCGGCCAATGATTCGGCCTACGTCCACTTCTAGACAATATCTTTATTCTTTCTTTTGGTATTACAAGTTTAGAGAGCTTTCTAATGTTTTCTCTCTCTTCTAATATTGTGTCCCATTACAAATGAGCCCCCCATCTCTATTTATAGACTTTCTATGGTGATGTCTCTCTCTTAATCCTTGTACATGTGTTATCACTTTATTAGAGCCACCTTCTTGATTTTGGTACATCTCTCCTTTGTAAAGCCTTCCGCCCCCTAAGTGTGAGATGTCGGATCCGGTCACGGGGCACGGGGCCGGAATAAGGGGCCCGATCATGGAGTGCGGGGCCGGAATACGGGACCCGATTTATGGAATGCGGGCCGGAATGACGTTTGTGCCCAAACTGGAGCCCGAACAAGGTCCTGAAGGGGTCCCGGGGTCTGGACCGGGATCTTGTGGCCTAGACTGTTTTGACCCCCTTGTCTTCGTCATATTCTTATCCTTGTCATCAGTCCCACAAGTTCTACTTTTTCCTACTTGAAAAAGTGGAACTTACAAAGAAAAATTGAAATTTACATTCTTTCTTCCCTTCTCCTATCTTCTAGTCCCACAAGTTCTTTTTCTTTTAGTATTTACAAAGAAAAATGAACTTACAAAAAGAAAGTTGGTATAGTGCAATCAAAGTCCCACAAGTGTGTTCCCTCTGACAAATTGGAAATTCTGGGACATTAATCTTTGAGATAATATATCTTGATGGACGGATCCCATTATATCTTGATGGATGGATCCCATAATATCTTGATGGATGGATCCCCTGATGTTCTGTCATATAACATTTGAGAAGGCCAGAAATCCAGAAGTCCAGAAGTCCATAATAAGATCTTCATAAAGAAGACCAATAGTTCTTTTAATAAGAACCATTCCCTTTTTTGAAAGGGTGTAATAATATGATGATGAAATCTTTTCTTATATTAGCCAAAGGATGTTAATTCCCTTAAAGGGAGAATAAAGATAATATATTTTCCCAACTTTGCTTATGCTAGCCAAAGGATGGTACTTGTGATTCAAGTATGGTGTAGCGTCCCACACCTAACAATGCACCCATTACAGGCGACCAGAGCTCCTGATGGGTCCAGAGATGGGTTTTTTTTTTTTTGTTGGCTCGATGGCCGGGTTTCATTTCAACCCAAAGTGTTACTTTTCAAGGCACAAGTGCCTGCGGCTCGTTGGCCGGTGCTTTCTTTTTCTTTCAAGGCATGATAGCCTGCCGCTCGTTGGCGGGTGCTTTCTTTTTCTTTCAAGGCGTGATAGCCTGCCGCTCGTTGGCGGGTGCTTTCTTTTTCTTTCAAGGCATGATAGCCTGCCGCTCATTGGCGGGTGCTTTCTTTTTCTTTCAAGGCGTGATAGCCTGCCGCTCGTTGGCGGGTGCTTTCTTTTTCTTTCAAGGCGTGATAGCCTGCCGCTCGTTGGCGGGTGCTTTCTTTTTCTTTCAAGGCGTGATAGCCTGCCGCTCGTTGGCGGGTGCTTTCTTTTTCTTTCAAGGCGTGATAGCCTGCCGCTCGTTGGCGGGTGCTTTCTTTTATTACCTCAGAGGGTGATCAGTCCCCTGGAAAAAGGTACCTGCACTTTCTTCATAAACTTATTAGTATGATAGTGCAGAAATGGTGCAAAGCCTTTGAAATTTTGTTGAGATTGATTTTTTGCAAAATACCAATTTTGAAGGTATCCAAAAATAATAGAAAAATTTTTTTAAGTGCCTGCTTTAGAAATAATATTGATGCAGCTTGTAAAAAAGTGGCGTGAACTTTAGAAACTTATCCGGTCCTGCACCAGTATGTTGCCAGACCTTTACTGTAATGTCCCTTGCCTGGGGCAGAATTTGAGTTTGATAGATACATAACTTTTGTGTTTGAAGCCTTTCAGCCGGTTTAGCCTGTTGTTTGAGCCCGAGGTGTGTTAAATTTCTCCAAATAGGTCTTCCTCCTCTTCAGATTGTGGAAGCATTTTTGACTGATCTATTCTTCAAAGTGCCGCTGTCTGGACCTTTGGTTGGTGGGTAGGCTACTTTGAGGAATCTGTTGATAGTTGCTACAAATGGTAGTATTTCGTTTGCCCATCACTTTTCTGCTGAAGACTCCGTTAGCTTTTGGAAGCCTCCATTCTTTGTTACCTCAGAGCAACAGTGAAGTAAAATAGAGAGTGAGTGCTAATTTTTTGAGGCCAAATTGATGCAAATCTAATCAGAGATAACGGAAGATAATTCCTTGATCAGGAAGCACAAAACAGATGCAATTTTATGTAGAAAAATTCATATTGTGTAGCAACGGTAAATAGAGGCATTACTCATGTAAATTTTGAAATCAATCTTCAATATCAATAACCTTTAAATTAGCAGTTTCAACAGTTTAATAGAGTTGGCAGAAGTACGGTGTGTTAACAGCTGTATTCCATATATGATTTTGGAGTAATGAGTAATACACGCAGATTTCAATCTCATAATATGTTGGACATTTGTGATTAGATAGAGCATACATGTAACAACAGTAGCATTACTTTAAGCAACATGACAAAAGCAGTTTCAGCTCCTATCAGAGGTAGGTAAGTAATGTCAGAAGTAAGAAAGATTCATAAGCAAATCAACTCATGTTCTACTGTTATGTAAACGAAGCAAAACTGCTGTTGCTGGAAAAGTATTTCCATAGGTAAGAGAGTTACTGTTATAGTCCTGTTGATAAGCCTATCCTTGCTTATTACCTCAGAGCTTAATCAGCAGAAACTCAAGGTTTAAAGACTACACATGACTTTGGCTTCAGGTGACCATAGCAGCAGTAAAGAATACAACAGATTTCAACACCAATTTCAATTTTGTGTAATCTAAAGCAGTGTAGCTCAACACAATCAAGCCTGTTATAGACAAACGTTTATCAAATCCGCATTTAAACAAAGGCAAGGGATTTGAGGCAATGACAGCATTACTCTTTGCTGGAGGAATATAAAAGCAGGTATCAAAAGGTATTATTAACGCAGATCACAAAATGTTTTAAGATACTCAAACTTTGATGAACATGTCTTGGTACGTACACTCATGATCAAGCGTGGACAGCTTTCAGCCATTTACTAACTTAATCAATTTTTGTCAATGAATCAGAAAGAGAGTACGCATTAGCTTGTAATCATAGCAGCAAAATCAGACCAACAACCATAGCGGATACAGGATTATCCTTGTCCGCAGAAGCTTTTTCAAACAATAACTGAGCAAAGTCGAAATCAGAAACTAGCCGTAGAAGGCAGCGCAAAATAATTGGATGAACCTGAAGCATATAAACAGAAAAAGGTCTAAACAGAACTGAGGGAACTGGGTAAAGCTTTGGGTAACAGCAGCAGCAGTAATGTCTATAGTCGAGAAATCTGTTTGCATATAGCTTATCAGCAAATCAAGAATAACTCCTTATGGATGGGCAGAGGGACCAAAATAAAAGCCAAATGGGTCTAGGTCAATCAGAACTTTAGAAATTAAAACTTGCATAATATTGATTATATCAGAAATTCAGAGAACAGTTCACGCAGGAATAAGCATACATGTTTCTTATTGTTAGAAGCAAACGGATATAACCCCGATAGTCACACAGTGAAGTTGAGTTGCATCAGTAAAACAAAAAGATCTAGTTTGCAAGTTATGTGTTCGCTAGAATGGATCTCTTGATCAAATAATAGTTTTGGAAGGCAAAATAATATGGTAAAAAGGTGAGCATTTGCTTGTATAACCGAACTGGGCAGTATAAACTAGAGTGGTACAACCGATATTAAACAAGGCAAATGATCAAGCAGACTGAAATGGCATACTTATGATAGCGGAGATTAGTTTGTTTTGTAAAAACAATAACATAGCTGCAACAAGAGGCATGCACCGATCATAGGTCATCCTAATCAGAGCTGTTTTAAGACCAGAAACAAGACAAAGACATGTTTCAGCACTACAAACGGTATATATTTGATTTTCCCCTTTCTTTTTCTAAAAGCATGCGCAGATTACAGCAGTGGTGTAGATAGAGGCAAAAAATGATTTTTGTCTTCAAGACAAATACGCAGAATGAAGTCAGGATTTCTACAGCTTACTAGAGTTGTTTCTTTGGTTTAGATTGAATGAAGTGCAAGATCAAAGGCTGGTGAAGCTATATTTTTTTTAAAAAAAACTAAACAGCGAAGCAGAGACAAGGTGTCCGTAGCGGAGTCGACAGTTGGAATGAAGCCGCAGTAGCTGGAAACAACAGCAGTGTTTCTATCTTCAGAACAAACTTTAATTCAGAGTTATGAATAGAAAGCTAGTATTGTTGTGCAACAGCCTAGCAACTGCAGTAGCAACAGGATCTATAGTAGCATTTTTTCTTCAGTAAGACCGGTAACAAATGAAGTATTATCCTATAAACAGAATTTGTCCAGATTATAGCAGTTCCCAAAACAGAGAGCAGAATCTAGCAAACTACCAACTACCAATCCTCAATTTTTGAAAGCGCGATGTAAAAGGGTAGCGGATAACAGCAAGTAAATGGAAACTTATGCGAATTTCAGATAAAAGAGACTTAAAACAACAAACTCTGAATAGAAAGCTAACAAACAACTTGTGAACTGTCACAACCTCTGATTGAGCTTAAGGCAGATTATACGCTTGTTCACAATATAATCACACACCACTTTTACTAAAGACCTAACAAAATTCACCGAAAACAGATAGGGGCAAAGGCTCAAGCTTCCATATTTAACTGGTTGTTAAGACTGTTGTATCAAGAACCTTTATCAGAGGCAAAAGTTATAAATGTGAAGTAAAACGGCATGTTTCAGAATTTCAAATGGTGACGGAACCAGCCGCTCTGTAAATACTGTTTATGATAAACACCTAATGTCCACTTGTCGATATATGTAGAAATGATAGCAGAAATGATTTGCAAAAAGTGACAGCAAAAATAGAGGTGATACAAGTAAAATGCAATTCTTTGCTTAATAATAGCTTAACAATCAAGGTTTGAAAGTCAAACTCAAAAAGTATACTTTATTTGTAGTGAAAAGGATTAGCACAAGAGAATCAGGAGTGATTACAATTCTGAAGTAATAAACTGCTTGAATCACCTAATATTTAAGCGATATAAACTTAGAAGTAAATATAGTGTGCAGCCCACTTAAATCCTTAGCTTAACAGTAATTCATAGCCTGGGTTCAAAAAGGCTAAATTCTAAAAAGCTTAATCATGTCAGAAAGGGGATTTCAAAGCAAGCTTTGTAACAACTCAAGAGCAGTAACAGAGTGATTTTGTAACTGTCAGGATTAAAACTCGGCGAAAGAGCTAACAAGGAAAGTGGAATAATATTCTTATGACAGTCCTTGCTATGTGTGGTCGTAAATCTTTTCGAACAGGAAGCACTCAAGGAAGAAAATCAGAAGAAATTCTGCACAAATCTCAGATTTCCTTTTCAGATTTAGATTTGGATGGTCCATAGCTTGAGTACTTTAAATGATCAAAAGTCTGCCAAAACAGCTCTCAGATTCTTAGGCAAAGCCACAAAGCTCCTCATGCATGTCATATAACAACAAATGAAAACGTATCAACAGTGACAATCAAGGTTTTTCACGGACTCCACTAAATCAACCAGAATCAGTTTTATCTCACGCACATATGGCCAATAGCTTAGATTGAATCTCAATTGTATATCAGAAGCGTTCACATAGCAGTAGTATAGGGTTAATCAAGATTTAAGAAGAAGCTTTGACTTCAGAAAAATTCGTATAAATCTGGAGAATGGACTTATCTTTTAGTGATTTGCTTTGGGCGCTTTGCAGTAGGCTCCAGTAGCCTTTTCTGAATTGAGGTCGTCGTCTAAGCTACGGCCTTGAGTCGCTCTTCGGTCATGGATGAAGATGTCTTCCGGTCATGACCCTTTGTTGCGGCCAAAGAAATCCGATGCGGCCAAAGAGGTTTGTTGCGGCCAAGTAAATTTGGTGCGGCAAAGAGTTTTGTTGCGGCCAAGTAAATTTGGTGCGGCAAAGAGTTTTGTTGCGGCCAAGGAAGTCCGACTGTCATCCGGTCATGGGCTGAGTTGATGCGGCCAAGAGAATCGATGCGGCCAAGGAAGAAATATCCAGCCAAAGCTGCGCCGCGTCTCTGATGACTTTGAACTTTCACGAATTGTTGCCTCCAGGCCTCCTTGATCAAAGAGTCTGTTAGTCTTGATAATTAATGATATTTAAAATAAGACAAAATAATGATCAAAGTACAAAGGTAAGCAAAATGAATTGTCTGATCAAGCTTGAAGGACTTCTGAATTCGATCTTTCGCCTCAACTATTCTTCGCCGGTTGTTTAGGACCTGGCATCGCTTGAGGTTGGATATCATCCAGGCGTGTCAACCTTCTTTTTCCAAGTTTTGAGACTGCGAGATTCTACGGATTGACACGGCTCGACCTATTCCGTCGTGGATCAGGCGGTGTTGGCCTCGCATTTCGATTGTAAACCTTGGAATCAAGGTTGCGTCCTGCTCCGATACTTTGGTCAGTAGAGTCAGGATTATTCTTCGCTTCCAATGTTCGACAATGCCAGCCCGCGCCATCCTGTGCTTATTGATTTGTTGCAGCCTTGACCGAAAACCTTGATAAATTTTTTCGCGGAAGCTCCTTCTTGAGTAGAACGATTCTGCCGCGAGTGACATCTTATTCTCCTCGTCTCTCCCTTTGACCTTCCTGATTTATGCTCCCTTGCTGCTATAGGATCGTCGCATGTTTATTCTCCCAAAAATCAAGAACTATGTTCATCGTAATGTCTCTTCTTAAACACCTCTTCCGCCTATCACCTCCTTGAAGATTAATTCCTTCGTTGAGAGCCGGAGGCGAATCAGTCTCCTCGGATAAACGAATTTGTTTTTTTCGTGACTTTGCGCGGAGAATTCGATCTTCGAGATCCCCGCCTTGATGTAATCCGGCGCTCTTTCGAGTCTCACTTGCTTATCGTACTTCGAATTCCGGATCGTGTAAACGGAACTTTGGATGGATTTAATGGGATGGATCTCTCCGGCTTCACTTCCTGATCGGATAACTATTCTTTTTCGTGGTTAAATTCTTTTGGAGCCTTGATTGTTCAACATGCTTTATCCTCGTTAAATTTCAACCGAGAATCTCCTGTTTTGCTTTATCCGCTCCAAATTGCAAAACTCTGATTTCGCATTATCTTGAGTGAAATCCAATTGGAGCTTCTATCATCGATTCCTCGTGGGTGGATCCATCGATCATCTTTGATTGTGGCTAACTTTGCCGATGTCGTTTATTTTTCATAGATAACCTTCTTGAGTTTGTCGAAAGGGTGGATCGACCGCTTCTATCGTAAAATGACTTTCTCATTATCGACATAATCTTCTCTTTCTTCTTACAAGACTGCCGTACGTCAAATCTCAAGGAATCAAGAACCTTGCAATGCAAAACTTTTTTTTTCGAACCTGTGGATGGATCGTAGTTAACGTCCTTTCCCACAGACGGCGCCAAATGAAAACGTATAATTTGGTTCTACACGTTAACATCGAGAGACTATAAACCGAACACCAAGAAATATAGTGGTTCGGCCAATGATTCGGCCTACGTCCACTTCTAGACAATATCTTTATTCTTTCTTTTGGTATTACAAGTTTAGAGAGCTTTCTAATGTTTTCTCTCTCTTCTAATATTGTGTCCCATTACAAATGAGCCCCCCATCTCTATTTATAGACTTTCTATGGTGATGTCTCTCTCTTAATCCTTGTACATGTGTTATCACTTTATTAGAGCCACCTTCTTGATTTTGGTACATCTCTCCTTTGTAAAGCCTTCCGCCCCCTAAGTGTGAGATGTCGGATCCGGTCACGGGGCACGGGGCCGGAATAAGGGGCCCGATCATGGAGTGCGGGGCCGGAATACGGGACCCGATTTATGGAATGCGGGCCGGAATGACGTTTGTTGCCCAAACTGGAGCCCGAACAAGGTCCTGAAGGGGTCCCGGGGTCTGGACCGGGATCTTGTGGCCTAGACTGTTTTGACCCCCTTGTCTTCGTCATATTCTTATCCTTGTCAGTTTGCAAATACCATCTTTCTTTTTTTTATAATAGACCAACCAGATCTTTCGGGTATGACCGGAGCGACCGGTCCCCCGAAAGTTGGAGATTTTTATTAGCGCTGAATTTTTAAGCTGCTTTTCATTTTTTGAGGAGATTGCTTTTTGGTAACCTCTTAGTTATACTTTTATGCTTTCACACTCTACCACTGTACACATGGTGAGATCGTCTGTTTAACACTCTACCGACTTTGAGCCGGTGAGATCGTCGGATTAACACTCTACTGGCAGTAAGACAGCGAGATCGTCGGATGAATTACACTACCATCGTTGATGGTAGATCGTCGGATACAAAACACTCTACCATGGCCAATGGTGAGATCGTCGGATACATTCCTTGTCTGTCTCTTTTTTTTAAAAGACTCTTTTGTTTCTTGTTTTTTGAGAAAGAGATTCGTTTTGTCTGAAAACTTTATATATTATTACCGGAGGGTAAAACGTTTTGAAAACAAGATAACTGAGATCATTAAGCAAAATGCTTTATTGCTACCATTTGCGAGATTGTCGGACATCTGTACGAGATTACTCCTGTGCTTTTACCAAACAACTCATTAACCTGCAGTTGAAAGAAGATATTAAACATAGAACTTCTTGAGGCATTCTGCGTGCCAAGAATGTGGTAAATCGCCTCCGTCCATATTTCGGAGCCTATAAGATGCCCGGTCAGTCTTAGCCTGAACGATGTATGGGCCTTCCCACTGAGGCTGTAGCTTCGCTGGCTGTTTCACTTCCCGGAGCACCAAGTCACCTGCGGAGAAGGACCGTTCCCTTACCTTTTTATTGAAATGTCGTTCGATTCTTAACTTGTCATTTTGATTTCTTAAGTCAGCGATCATTCGTTTTTCATCCAAGACGTCCAACTCATCTCGGATGCCTTCATCGTTCTCTTCTTTTGTACCCTTCGATTCTTTTTGACGGTATCATGATTTCTGCGGGTACCACCGCTTCCATACCGTACGTCAATCTGTAAGGAGTTTCTCCGGTTGGCCCCTGGACAGTCGTCCTATTAGCCCATAGGACCTGCGGTAGAACTTCCGCCCACCTTCCTCTTTTTCCTTCCAACTTTCTTCTCAGAGCTTTTAGATTTGTCCATTTGTATTTTATACCTGGCCATTTGCTTGTGGATGAGCTACAGAGGCAAATCTTAGGTCAATCTTCCATTCTTCGCAAAAATCCGTAAAGCTTTTGCAATTGAACTGCGCACCGTTGTCCGTTATAATTACCCTCAGTATTCCAAACCGACACACGACGTTCTTCCAAACAAACTCCTCTGTCTTTCGCGCAGTTATATTTACCACCGGAAGAGCCTCTACCCACTTGGTGAAGTAATCTACTGCCACATATAAGTACTTGTACCTTCCGGGGGAAGCTTCTGGAAAAGGTCCGACGATATCTAATCCCCATTTTGCAAAGGGGATCGGAGAGGTGATAGATTTCATCTCCGCAGGTGGGTTTCCAACCCTTGGACCATGTAACTGGCATTGCACGCACTTTTTGACATAGTCTCCGCACATCTTCTGGATTGTCGGCCAGAAGTAGCCCATCCTTAATATTATGCATTATCGCCCTTCCTCCTTGGTGGTTGCCGCACACCCCATTGTGGACTTCGCCGACAAGCTCTAGTCCTTGACTCTCCGTCAAACACTTCATCGATGGCTGCCAAAAGATCACTTATATAGTTGGCCGTTTTCGAAAAAGAACGATGCTGCCCTTCTTTTATTGTTTTGGCCTCTTTTTCTTCCTCTGAAGTGTCCCTTGCTGGATGTACCGGACAATGGGAGTCATCCATGACTCACTTAAATCGGTTATTTCAACCGCCATTGTCTCCGCCTCTCCTATACTTGGGAGCTTCTTTAGTTGTAGCTGTACTTCCTCCGGTATTCCCTCCGCTATACTTGCCAATTTAGCCAGTACATCGGCCTCCGAGTTTTGGTCTCGATATATGTCGGAGATTGCATTTTGAAAATCTTGCCCTTAGATCCTGTACCTTTATTAAGTAGAGTTTCAATTTTTCCTCCTTGGTTTCGAAGATGTTCTCACTTTGCCTTGCCACAAGCAAGGAATCAGATTGAACTTCCAGCTCTGTCACTCCCAGAGCACAGGCTACTTCCAGTCCGTGTACTAACGCCTCGTATTCTGCCTCATTGTTCGTTACTTCGAATTCCAACCTTACTGCATGATTTATTTTCCTTCCATCAGGAGTCTGGATCACAACCCCAACCCCCGCACCAGTTTTACATCTAGCTCCATCCACCCATATCTTATACGGGACTTCCTGTTCTTCTTGACAGAAGAAACTTGCCTCGGTGATAAAATCAACCAGGGCTTGAGCTTTTATTGCTGTCCGAGGAACATAATGGATTTCAAATTGAGTAAGCTCCACCGTCCAAGCAATCATTCTTCCGGAAGCGTTTGGGTTATTGGTGATTTGCTTTAAGGGCCAATTAGTTCGAACGGTTATTCGGTGCGACTGGAAGTATGGTTTCAGTTTCCTGGATGCAATCACCAGGGCAAAGAAAACCTTCTCGATATTAGAATATCTCGTCTCCGCAGCGGTTAAGATTTTCCCAGTAAAATAAACTGGGATCTCCTTCTTCTCTTCTTCCATGACTAAAACCGCTGCAACCGCCCATTCCGAGACCGATAGATATAAGAATAGATCCTGGCCTGGTGTCGGAACGCCAAGCTTTGGAAGCCCTTGAAGCATTTTCTTGATTTGTTTGAAGGCATCCATGCACTCCGTGTCCCACTGGAATTTTTTATTTTTCCGGAGGATATTAAAGAATGGAATAGATTTTTCCTGGAGCTTGGAGCAAAATCTACTTAAGGCAGTTAGCCTTCCATTCAGGGCTTGTACGTCCTTAATGTTTCTTGGCTGTGGAAGGTTGAGGACTGCCTGGGTTTTCTCCGGATCAACCTCAATACTTCCCTCGAGTGACTCCGAAGACGCATTTTTCAGGATTTAACTTGATTTTATATTTATCCAAGGTATCGAAGGTTTCCTCAAGGTCTTTCATGTGCTGGGCTATAGAATCACTTCTTACCACTATATCATCCACATACGCCTCCACATTTCGAGACAACTGGTCCCGAAACACCTCGTCAATCATTCGCTGGAAGGTTGCTCCTGCATTTTTTAATCCAAACGGCATGACTTTGTAGCAAAAAAATACCAGTTGAGGTGACAAAAGATGTTTTCTCTTGGTCATTTTTGTTCATCATTATTTGGTTATATCCAGAGAACGCATCTAAAAGCTCATCACGCTACTCTGCGCTGTTGCCGCTACAAGTTTATCTATGGAAGGTAAAGGATAGAAATCTTTCGGGCAAGCTTTATTCAAATCCGTGAAATCCACGCACATCCTCCATTTTCCGTTTGCTTTTTTAACCAAAACTACATTTGATAGCCACTTTGGATAGAAGACTTTTCTAATAAAGCCAGCCTCCAGCAACCTTTCGACCTCCGTCCGCGGCCTCGTCCCTTTCTCTTCCTATAATCCTCTTCCTCTGTCAGATGGCAGGAAACTTCGGATCGACGTTCAAGTTATGCTGGATAACGCTGGCGTCACTCCGGGCATGTCCTTTGGGCTCCAGGCGAATGTCTTTCTTTTTTCCAAAAATCTCATTAAGCGAATCTGCTCATCATGGTGAAAAGCATTTCCAATTTTGAAAAATTTAGAAGGATCGGTGTTCAGGGGTACCTCTTTGGCCGTTCCGCCGGTAACACTGCCTTCTCGGAGGTTTCTTCAGGCATCCGTGCTCTGACCTCTCCCTCCTCGTACTCTCGACTGGAGCCAACCTCTTTGACTACGTCTTCCTCTGGAAAATCCTCGGTAATCCGAACTTCGCACACCCTTGCTGTTTTCTGGCTCCCGGGGATGGATACCAGCCTTCCGCCCCTTGTCAAGTATTTGAGCTTGAGATAGTAGGTGCTACAGACAGCTCCGAAAGCATTGATCCCAGGTCGCCCCAAGTAGACGTTGTACCCGGACAGGTCTCGCATGATATACAAGGTTATTTTTTCTGTTCTCCGATCATCCTTTTGGCCTAATGTCATTGTGACATCGACACTCCCGCTGGCCTGAGCCGTGATTCCTCCAATGAACCCTCTGAAAGTAGCAGTAAATGGCTTGACCTTTTCATCCGGGATTTCCAGTTTCCGGAACGCTGCTAAGGAGATCACGTTTGCTCCCGCTCCGCTGTCGACAAGGATGTTTCCCACCATCCTATCATTGATCTGAGCTCGAATGACGAGGGGGTCATTGTGGGGGTAGTAGACTCCCTCCTCGTCTTCCTCCGTGAAGTAGATAGGTGGTAAGGGCTCCCTTTTCTGGACTTTCTTCTCCGGTAGCTTCTCATGGACTTCGTGTACGTGCCTTTTCTGTTCTTTTGCCGTGAACGGCCCCTTCTCTGAGAACAAACCAGTTATGACCCCAAAATCGAAAGATTTGCTATGGTCTAGCTCGGGATGTTCTTCATTCCTCATGCCCCCCCCGTTATGCCCGTAACGAGATCGGTTTTGGTAATCGCTGTTATTCTTTTGCTGTTTGGGAGCTTCCTGTCTCTGCTTTTCTTGTTTCCTCTTTTGCTCATCGATTTTGTTCAGTTCTCTTGATAATGTTACACAATTGGTCGTTCTATGGCTGTAGTGTCCGTGGAATTCACAAAACGCCAATGTGTTCTCACCTGAGGCAGGCTTCTTCGGAGGCGGAAGATAGCCTTCCTTTACTGCAGCTGCGTACCTTCCTGGAGCGATAGAAATAACTTTTGCTCCATACGTCGCCTTACCCCCAGCATGGGAAGGCATGACTGGATCCTTCCCGTACGGCCTGTACCTTGCTCCCCAAGGTTTCGAAGCAGATGTTTCCCCATAACTCGCGCCAACAGACGATGCTCCTCCCTGTTTCTTCTCGTTAGGCGGCCTGAAGCTATTGGCCAATTCTTTCGCCTTATTTTCCGCAATCTCCGATTTCAAGAAATCGTGCAGCATTTCTGCTAACTCTCCGTGAGTTTGCAGTGCCTTGGTAGCCATTTTCCCTGCCAGCCTTGGATTTGCCAATCCATTTCCGAAAGCTTTCACCAGTATCTTCTCATCCACATCGTCTATTTCAGCCACTTGCTTATGGAAGCGTTCGCTGTACTCTTTCACCGTCTCCCCCCTTCTCTGCCTAACGTCCATCAGTTCGATCGTATCTTTCTGGATCTTTTTACTTGCTGCGAAGTAAAGTTGGAATTCCTCTGTAAGTTGCTTGAAGCTTGAGATGGATTGCGGTTTTCGAGAGGAGATCCAATTTAGAGCTCTTTTAGTAAGTGTTCCCGGAAACAAATTGCAGAGTGCCTGGGAACTGATTCCTTGAGTGTTCATCGCGAAGATGAACTTCTTGATATGTTGAGCGGGATCTCCGGTTCCGTCGTACTTCTCTATTGCCGGAGCGACAAAGAACGGTGGAAGCTTCACTTTCCGGTTATTTTCGGTGAAGGGATACAGCGACATGTCAACGAGGTCTTCCTCTGCATCTTTCGGTGGTGACTTCTCTTTCCGGCTTTCTTCACTCTTTGATCCGCTTTTTGCTTTCAGATTCTCGATTATACTCGCCATCTCGCCGATCTTCTTCTGGTGCTCCAGATCTCTATCCGCCAGCTCCTGTTGGAATCGCTCATTGTTCTCAGCCATCTTCTCATTAACTTCTTGCGCAAAACTCCTCATCAGATCGGTGAGGTCTTCCTTTGAGAACGAGCTTTCCCCAGTCACAGCCATCTTCTCCTTCCCCTTGCTTGATCGTGGTGCCATGGTTGAACAAAAAGACAAGCAACGTGACTCTTGTGGATCGGATCGTGGTTGTCTTTCGACGTTCTTTTCCCACAGACGGCGCCAAATGAGAGAGTATGGTATTCGTACTCAGACTGAGATTGCAAAGAGAGCTCCAAGTACTGTATTGATGAAAGCGTTGTCAATTACATGACTTATGATCCTTATTTATAGGCTACCTTATAGTGTATAACCGTTTCCATGGGTCTACATTATTCTAGAATATTCCCAAATATACAAGGTTTTCGTACAACTTTACCCCCCTTTTACCAATAACTACTCTATTGGGCGATCGGAGAGGGTCTTGCTCTTCTTCGGAGGCGATCGCTCTTCCGCAGTCTATCCGCGGAATGGCTCTCTGGTCGCAAGGGTCCGTTTGTTGGAGTCGGAAAGGATTTGGTCGGAGGGAGTCCTATCTTATTGTCTCCGCAGGCAGCATGCGTCTTCCGCTAGTCGTTTGGTTACTATGTGCGGTGGAACTCCACTTCAATAACGTCGCATAACTTTGTTACAAAAAATATATAATAACACGATATAATATATAGTCGTATATATATATCGTAACGTTGTAAATAAGTGACAATAACGCCGCATAACTGCGTTACAAAAAATATAGCATCACATGATATAATATATAGTCGTACATATATAAATAGTCATGTATAACCTATACAAAAACAGAGAGAAAAAAAAGGAGCAAAGACGCTCCTGCTGAGGTTCGAACCCGAGACCTCCCGTACCTTCCCCGAATGTTTAACCAGTTGAGCTATGCTCGATTTCGGTAATGAAACCAGCGAATTAAAACTAGTATCCACTAACTGAGTGACTACAAAAAAAAAGAGGTGAAACAAACACACCTCTATAGCACCTCCTCCTTCCTCGGTGTAACTACCGATTTGAACAAAAAAATGTGTAACCAGAGGAATCCAAATTCTGTAACGATATGAGTTTGTTTATTCAATCGCCCATTGTTATACCCAAAATTTCAACCCCCCCGGAGTAGTCTCTAAGGCATACGTGTTACAAAGGGCAAAGTGGTCAAAATGCACCAATGCAGGATTTTCCAAGGACATTCTCGGGATTTTCTATTTTTCATATGACTTGTTCATTATCTCCAAACACTTCCAAACATCATGGTCATTATGAAAGGTATTTCATGATTCTCTGATAATATTTATTCTGGAAATTTAGCTTTTAATTCATATTATAAGCTAATTTCTTTAATAATTAACACATGAAATAGCCTCATAATAGAAATTAAAAGGTTTCCAAAATTAAAATAAAAGTGTCACATGGTTACCATGACTACATACAGTCATAAACCTGAAATTATTTTATTGGGAACCTTATCCCAAAATTTAAAAGAGAAATTCAATCATTTTTGCAATTTTCTCTCTCCTCTGGAAAATACCGAAATCAAAACAAAATGTCATGAAATTTTAACACAAGATAGAGGATGATTTTTAGAGACTAATGCCGTTGGAATTTTGTTATTTCGACTTTCCAATAATTAGTTATGAATTATGGGAGATTCCATATTGTTCGATTTTTATCTAATCGATTATTTATCAAAATAATCCGATTCCAACTCTCAAAATTCCTAAAAATCATTCTTTACCTTCAATTAAATTTTCATAATTTTTATCGGCTTGCAACATATTCTAAAAAATCAGATTCCCTTAGAGCACAAAATCAGTCTTTTAGATAAAGATCTTGCTCTATCAATTTGACTATGCTATTTCTATAAAAGGACCCCCCAGGAATGAACTAGGGCAGAGGAGAACACTTCCAAAGTTAAAAAACACAGCCACAAACTTTCTCCCCACGTTTTAACACTTCCAAGCCTCAAATTAATACCGAAACACTGCAGAAATCACCCCGAAATCACCAAAAACTCATCCTTTCTTCTCCTATTGAACTTCCAAGCACCAAAAACACACAAAACCACAACAAAAACAGAAGAGAAACGTCCCTAACAGCATAAAGACGAAGGAGTCAGAAGCACAATTCGAAGTCAATCCAAAACCGGCATCAACGAAGCACCAAAAGATCCCCGTTGTGAAGAGTCTCATTAAATCAGAAGGTGAAACAGGTTGAAGTCATGTTTTTCTGACTTTGCTCAACTTTAACTACTCTGTGTTAAAACTTGGAATCGAATTGACTTTTTATCGCTTCTGAATTAGCGTTTGTTTTCGCTTCTGCCCGATAACTTGTTTTCTAAGTTTCGTGCTTAATTCGAATTCAAATCGAAAACTTTCAATCACTAACGTCTTGTACATCTTTCAGGCTACACACCCATAAAATTTGAGCCAAAAACACCTTCGGGAACAGCCTCAACGCCGCCGTCCGAGGGCGGTCCGCACCCACGGACGTCATGTCCGGGGTCCCGGACTCCCTGTCCGTAAGCCCGGACGCCCACGGACGGCGGCGGGATTTTTAAATTTTAAAAATTTAGGTTTTCTAATAATGTCCGGGCCCACGGACAGGACTTTACAATTTTCTGTTTTCTGTTTAATTCAACTTTTATTTTTATATAGGTTAACTGGGGTCCGTGGTTCCGGACATTAGGTCCGTGGCTACGGACGGAAACAAAATTTGACCTAATTCTGCCTCCGAAACCCTAGTTTAGGTAATTTTAAACTTTGATTTTCTGTCAAAAAACGTTAAAAAATAAAAAAAACAGAAGCGCGCACCTAGGTTAATAACAACTTTGTGGAAAGCCGTAATTGAACCAAGTAGAGTAAAAACGACCTAGGAAGGGTAATGAAAGTAATTGAACCCTAATCAAGTCGAATATCAAGCCCCCGAACCCGAACTCTCCTTTCCTAATTTGATCTAGGTTAAAATTAAATGGCGACTCATAATAGGTTCCAGTGAGCTAGCTTAGGGTTTAATCATTATTGTTTTATGACATAGTTATTAATCTTAGGTTATAAGTGGACCTAAAACCCGACAAGATCCTAATCAACTTTAATCAACATAGGATAGGATTTAAAATCGAGGCTCACAGACTGGCGACTCTGCTGGGGATAAATTCTTAATTTTAACTTGTTTAATTTTAAGAAAGAGGGCTTAACTCGAAAAATTGTTTATTTATGGCTTTATTACTTTGTTTGTTTACTTTCGTGCGCACCTTAAATTTTTGCACCCTTGCATCATATGAGAGCGAGGGCCCACACAAACCAGTTTCACCCCGGGACCCATCTAGGGTCCCCTGTCAGGGACTCACACCTTTTAGGTGATGTGAATAAGCGGGGGAAAAGAGGAGGATGTCGTCTAACCACATCCACTTAATACCTGGGCTTTAGCCCCAAGCGTTTTCCTGGCAGTGTCCTTACCTAGCCTATTGTTTGGTCAGTCAAAGACCCGACCGTAGACGCACACCTTCAGGTGATGTGAAAAAGTGGGGAAGCCCAAAGAGAATAGCGTGCAAGCCCTATTCCTTTGTGGTGACCTGGGCCCAAGCCCCAAGCATCTCTCCGGATCGATCCATACCCAAATTGATTTAACCGTCAAGTAAGGACATGTTGAATTTGTGTGGGCCCTGTTTGCCTGTATGATCGGCCCACTACCCAGTCTAGAGATTGATAGGAACTTTTCCTACATCAACTCAGCCCAACCCGATATCGCGGCTTTATTGTTTGCGGCCCAAAGGCCCTGCTTGATTTGAATGTGTGAGTTAATTGTTCGGGCTTCGGCCCAAAAGTTTAGATTTAGGTGATTTATCTTTCAGCCCAATTTTAATTATCAATTTAGTTTTAGGCCCATGAAAAACAAATCCACCTAAAGCAACCCATGAAAATCCATCAGGCCTTTCCATTTCAAGGCTCATTCTAGTCTAGGAAGACTTTTCACTCGGGCTTTGACCCAAAATCCTAGACATGGGTATCATCTTTTAGGCCCAATCAGAATTACTTGGCCCAAAATCCAATTCACATCAAGATCATGGTTTAGAAATCATTTTGGCTCATGCGCTTTACTTCTAGCCCAAACACATTCTGGCCCAAGTGCCCAATTCTCAAAACATTCCAGCCCAAGAGCCACGTTCTTCAAACATTTCGTCCCAGGAGCCAGTTCACAGCTCATGAATCATTCCGGCCCATGTGCCTCTCTTCCAACTCATTTCGGGCCTCAGTGCTTACCCACAATCTTCAAAACATTCCAGCTCATGTGCTTTTCTTGCAGCCCAAACAAGTTTTAACCTACAACTTCTTCACGGTCCAGAATTTTAGCTCAATCCACTTCTGTTTTCCAACAGATAAGCCCGAATCCCAAGTATGGCAGAGGGAGGAAACCCAGTCAGCATGGAGGCCCAGTTTGCAGCCTTAGAGAAGAGGTACAGAGCCGCCTTTGATGCCATGGAACAGAAATATAGGTCCACCACTAATGATATGGAGGCTAAGTATGTCACCGTCATTGAAGAGCTGAAAAGCAAAATCAATTCCCTTGAGGTTGGTCATCAGGAAAACATTTCAGGAAAGATTGCTGACTCTGGGAACGAGCATGACCACATCGAAGTTAACTCCATTGGGGCCCAGGGTGCGCAAGGATTCGTAGGGGAAGCCGCCCTAGATCACCAGCTAACTGCAGAACTCAAGAAGGCTCTAAAAAGGATCGAGCGCATGGAAAAGGCTAGCAAGCCGGCTGGTTTTGATTACTCCTCTATGGCATCGTACCCCGAGGTTGATCTCCCCTCAAAGTTGAAGTTGCCCACACTTGCTCTATACAAGGGTTCCTCAGACCCGCAGGTCCATCTGGCGATGTTCGATAGGGAGATGTCCATCCTCAGGTTGAATGACATGCAAAAGGCCAAGGTCTTTGCCCGTTACCTCGATGAAACACCTCAACGTTGGTATTTGACTCAGAGGATGAACACTAAAACCTACGAGGAGGTTTGTGAGGCTTTCTTGCACCATTTCGAGTATGCTAGGAATCTCGAAGTCACCAGGTCCGACCTTGCCAACACTCGGCAGAGCGACAGTGAATCAATGTCCGACTTCATCAAACGGTGGAGGATGAAGGCCGCTGCTATGCCTACAAAAATGGATGAGCAAGAACAGATTCGAATGATTGTGGACAATATGCAGAGACAATATAACAACGAGCTGAGTTGCACATACTTCCCTAATTTCGACATGCTGATGGGACAGGTAAGAATCATGGAAGAAAAGATTCACAAAGGCGAGCTGAAGCTGGAACAACCCAAAGCCCAGGGTGTGAGTATCGAGACCTTTAAGTCAGGACCGGCCAAAGCAGCTCAAGTTTCATACCAAGTGAGCACCATACAAAAACCCAGTGCTGTAAAGCAGAACATCAAGGCCTCACCCCAATCCAAGAGGTTCTCTGCACCGAGACAGTTTACCGACATTGGCCGGCCTCTCAGTCAAGCACTCGTGAAGCTACAAGAGCTAGACCTACTACAGCCTCTCACACCTAGCCCTGGGATCACCCAAGCCGGGGAACATCTCCATCAGTTCTGCCAGTTTCATCAACTACCAGGACACAGTACTGACGACTGCAGAGCATTGAAGCACAAGATTGAGGACCTTATCGAGCAAGGACTCCAGTTTGTCGAGTAGGCTAGTGTCTAGTTGCATTTTGCTTTCTTAATTTTTTCTATTTTGTAGGGGGTTTATGATATTTCCATTTTAATGAGGCTTAGATGTTCGGATTTCAGTCTCTTGTCTTTTCGATTTACAATCTCAAGAAAATAAAAAAATGTTTGTTCATTTTGCACCTTCAACCAAATCATCTTTCAAAACTAATGTTCATCTTCTGGCAATTGAATAAAATGATTTGTCTTTTTGTTTCCAAAAGGATGAACATGTCCAACCAAATGCCACAGTCCACCCCTAAGCATCCAAACAAACCACATACAAATTGTTGTCATAAACCCTGGACTAATACTGGGGGCAATCTGAGTTTAAAGACCAACCATGATTATTTCTTTTGTTTAATTGTGCGAACGAGTTTCTGAGTGAAAATCTCGCGAGAGTGTCTTGAGTGGAAAAACCATGAGTGATCGAGCATGTCATTTTTACACGACTCTGGTGAGACCACTGTAACACCCCATCCACAACGTCGCACTTTATAACCATCTGTAGCGGAAACATAAACCATCACATTACTTAATCCGTTGGTGTTACACGCCGTTAACCACCCACGTGGCTAACAAGGCTAATACATACATATTATATCGGTCTGATGGACTAGATCCCCGAGCAACTACACCATACAATCCTGATTCCATTTCCAACAAATTTACATATACATCCCCCACTGTACCGAGTATTCATTAACCAATGCCGATAACAAATTCGGTCTTACTACACCTATAATACATACACCATTAAAGGGCTACCAATGTACAAACATCTACCCCGTCCTACTCTCGAACGGCTTCCAGCTCCTTGTACCTGAAATAGAAAAAGGAGAAAAGGGTGGCCCCCAAGGGGGTCAGCACCTTTGCTGGTATGGTAATCCCGCAGCCCGCATGCTACCGGGCCACGCACAACTAATTGTCGTCTTAGCATGCTGTTGATTACATTTAAATCCTGCATGTAAACCATAAACACACACATTGCATACGCCCAGCTATAGGGCTCAACAAACACCCAACACATCCATACATCCACACATAACAAATCAACATTGTTTCCCTTAACCCTAGAGTGACTCTCCTCTTAATGGAGTTACTTCCTTAACAGACGACATACCCATTAATCGGGTTATCCTTAAACGCTTCTATTATAAACCTGAATTCATAACCATAATCCACATATCCACAATTTACCACATATAACTTCACACCGAATAGGAATTGCAATACATCCATAACACATAATACAACGGGTACGGTTCTCTTAAGGAACCAACCCAACCATAATTAGTTCACTTTAGAGCCTAGAGAATGTTGCCAAACTCATGATAAGCTCGTTCCATAACTTGCTACCGTTTCTTTAAATGAACAGATAACTTAACACTAAGGTGCGTTGGGTACAGTAAACCAAGCACACCGAACAACCATTGTATGCCCCAGAAAACCGACGTGAGTCAGTAACATAGCTTTGGCTAAGCTAAAGGGAAGATTGGAAACCCAATGAGTAAACAACCTAACATACACCAAGAGAGTCGAACCGGGTATGACATCGACTCCCGTCCATCACACGCGTGGCCGGAACATGACCGGACTCCTCACCCCCCATTAGTACACATATACTTATAGTTAAGTAGTTAAGGCTCCATTATGGAACCTATCACATCCACACACCATTCGGTATCACAACCGTGTTAAGCATGTAAGGGAGGTTCACACACCTGCAAACAATAACCATACACCACTAACGCACGCATAGCCGTGGTTAGAACGTTCCCAAGGTTTGGGTCGTTAACTCCGAATACCGATATCTCATGTGTACCTAGATTTGGTTAGCTAAGGTTTAACACTATTTGAGGTTAAACGGTATGGTGACCAGATTCGCCACATAAATGAATTACTATAAACTCATTTCATGTTTTATCTTACAAGGTGGCAAACACACAGAAAAACACATTGGCATACAAGCCGGTGTAATCCGGTAGGACACAGGTTGCAAGAAAACCATACCTGTCACCGGAGTCCACTCTACCATGTCCATTTAGGTTCCTCGAACAATTCTCGAACAACTGGTACATTAAAGTTACCTTCATTAACATTGGGGTAACATGTTTGTGTAACGTCGAATGACTATAGTTAACTCCGTTAGCTAGTTAAATATCTTTACATTTTTAACTTGTTTTACTCACATTTTACTCCAACTTCTCACCCACCAAACTGTCATTATAACTCACCAAACATGTCCTTAACAACCTTACAACCTCATTATCCATCAATCCCCATCTTTAGACATCATTTTCCAACCTTTAACATCATTTTTAGAGTGGTCCGGGACTTGGTCCTTACCCTAAGTCCCGGACCAACACTTGTAAAAACTATCGGCGTATTTCAGCAGGGTGGTCCGGGTCCTTGTACCCATCCCAAGTCCCGGACCACAACCTTATTCCACTCTCGGCCATTTTAAACAATTGGTCCGGGTCCTTAACCTTAAACCAGGTCCCGGACCTAAACCAAATACAACTCACGGCTTATTTTGCACAAATGGTCCGGGACATTACCCATGGCCTAGGTCCCGGACCCAACCTACAGAACACGTACTGCATTTTCTAGTCCTGCTGCTTCAGCTATTTACCCCCATCATAAGTATACTTCCCAAATGATTTTACGTGCACTCTTATACTCAAAACTTCATCAAATATACACCACATAACAACATAGTGCACAATTAAATTGCTTAGCTCTTAGGCTCTTAAATGCAATAATCTTAAACACTGAATTTCCACAATATATTTGCCTTTCACTGCAAATACAAACAGCAGTACGTATGTCCTTTACTAGTCCTCTGAGAACATTTTTCTAAGTCATTTACCCTTGGCTCTTTAGGTAGTTTGAATACACAACGTACGTTCATTTTCCAAAGGAATTTTAAGCTATTTTTGCTTAACATAAAACAGAGAGGAAACACCATTTTTCTTTGAGTTTCCATACCTTGAAGCAAAGGAGAACAATAATACGTGAAGATGAACTCAAGCTCCTTCCATGGAAATTCCTCTTGGCACCAAATGGAGCTCTTGAAGATTTGAAGGACTAATCGAAGAGCTTGATGAAACTAAGAGATCGGTGGTCTCGGTTTTAGATTTGGACAAGTGAGCAAGAAGTTATATGAATTTGAAGTAGTATGTTGGTGCTGGTGTGTTCGATCGTGAAAGAGAGAACAGGAAGGAGAAGGCTACGTGAGATAGTAAGGAAATGAGAGAATGAATGATTGTAGTTGCTTTTGAAGAAATTAAATACATAAAGCAAATAGTGCCTTTTTCAATACTCACTGATTGTTCACTTATTTGCTCAATCAGCAAGCAAGTGACGTCCCAGCACATACAAACCGACCCACATATACATATAAGGGGTTATTTAGTCTTTATAGCTCAATAAAATTACATATGTTAATATATGTTACAAACTAGCTTATTTTAGTTACTATTTACTACAACAAAACACATAAAAGTGAAATATTTATTTCTTATTAATTTAAACTTCCAAATGTGATACTAAATAGTACACATATTAATTAAAGAGTAATAATGGACATTTAGCCATTTAAAACTCATTTACACGACAGTTACTCAAAAACGTGCTTTTAAGGCTCCTCAAAGCACATTTTGTATTTTAACTTGTTTTCAAGCTCGGTTTTCTTTGGTAACTGATTCAATAAATTCATTAATATACATATAAGGTCTTGGTAAGTTTATTAAGTCTTAACCAAGGTTATTCCAAGCTTAGAGCATATTTCGCCCTTTATTGCCTTTTAGACAATTTATTGTATTTACTATTTATTAAATTGTTTATTAGTGTTTCTAAGACTCTTTTTAGTCTTAATAATTTGTTATTTAATGTTTAAACAACATACAAAGGTTTGGGGTATTTCAGTCTACCCCCCTTAAAAGAACTTCGTCCGCGAAGTTCACACTTCCCACATATCATTGGTTTAGAATACGGGAATTACTTGTATAATAAAATACTTCCATAACCAACACACCTTACACCACAACCTCGGACTTGAAGGTCCGGGTTCACATACACATCCATCCATAACATATCATTCCCACCTAATTACCTCGGACTCAATGGTCCGGGTACCTTAACAGTATTGTACTCACATAACAACCCTCAGACTCTCAGGTCTGGGTAACAAGACCACCTTTGGACTCATAGGCCCAAGTAACATAATCAATTCAGAACTGAACCACATCAAGACTCAAGGTCAAAGTAATATTTATTACACATCACACAACATGCCTTAGCACGTATAACAAATAGAAATACCTTTCCATCTCTTCATGGGCTCGAGTCCCATGTTGAGTACATATACACTGTGATCCCCGCAGAACCCGGTCGCACTGGACACCTGCTGGTCCCCGTTCCTTTGGGAGATCAAAACATTCACTTAATTTTTAACATATGTACTTCTCATGTCACCGGTCCGAAGACAAAGGCTCATACGTCCTCGGCTCGTGAGCAAGTACTACAAAAATATTCTTTACCAGGTTAAGTAAACAGGAGAATCCCTTATTCAAAATATCAATCCACTGTTTTGGAAATACCTATTGAAAACCCTTTTGAAAATTCAATACAACTCCAAGTCCAACTTATGCTCTTTGCATCCTTTCTTAATGGTGTTATTTGTGACCACTTATAGGGAGCTTCAAGAGTCATCCAACCCTGATGTGATCAGCATCAGTGTTGAACTATCCTTCCACCCCAATTTGTGTTCGGCTTCCCTTGATCGCATGCAAATCAAGTTCCACTTCCCACTTCATTTTCAACCAACAATTAATTCAAGCATATTCCACTTTCTATCTTTTCTCTTCTATCATAATCATCACATCTCCAAGGGATAGAACTCAGTCATCAATTATATCCATTTCTTTTAATCAAGTTACCTAGGGAATCTAATTCTTACTAGGTTCCATGTCAGTTTCATACCCTTCGTAAATCACCACACTATATATATATATGTTTTTAATCAAAATACAATACATCGTGTTACATTTGGTATTATGCAAACACACACCATTGGGGTTTTAGTTCCCCAGGGTTTATTTACTCCTTAACACTTGTACTAACCCACAACCATTAACAAGGTAGTCTCACCTACCACAACGGTATTTCGCATCTTCTGTGCGCAAATACCACCATTTAACCAACCAACCATCATAACCAATTATTAACCATGCCAACCATCATAACAATTATTTTTGTGCTATGCACAACATAGTTCACGTACACTTGTACGGTAAAACACACTAAGCGGCTTTGCGCTCTACCCCCCTTAAAAGGGATTACGCCCACGTAATCAACCACTGAACATTGGCTTAAAATGTTCTGCCGTCGTGAAGTGTTTTAACTACCACGCGGTCTGTTAAAGGATCTTGACCATATTAGCGGTTTAGTTCCTTTACCAAGAATTCTCATTGGAGTTTTCTTAACTCCTAACCAGTTTCAATTCTGGCCTGTCCATTCGTTATTCATACTGTATTGTACATCTCCAATTATTATCTTTATCCTGGTAACCATGGTTTCTCCACCGAAGCGTGGTATCTCTTACCGTTACAAACCTTTCATCTACCTCCATGACAATTTACAGTGTATACTGCTATGTATTTCTCAATTATTGCCTCAATTCCTTTCGACTTACTGCCGGTTGAGGTTGAGCTACTACCTGATGTGTAGTGCTCTCTCAGTTATTTCCTACACCTGAGGTATATTTCATACCGATATTTGATACTTAGTGCTACTGTAGTCACTTATTGCCAGTCCTGCTTCCATATTTAGTTCTGTACCAGTATCATTTCATTGATATGACCTTGCATTTCATATGCCTCGGTCTTATAGTGTTATAATTCTCTTTGTTCGCCTTCCACAATTATCATCTTCCAAATCCTAGCTATCCCACTCGATCGTTATTGCGCAAACGCAATACCAAAACACTCAGTCATACAGAGTGCAGAGGCGTAACTCTTGGCAGTAAATCTCTCATGCGATTGCAATAGGAATTCACACTGTGTTTTACTGAGATTCTTATCTCATAATACCGGCTACTGGTTACTGTCCAGCTTATTCATTATAACTTACTGTTGTATCTCCACTGGGTTTAACTCACAACTCTGCTTAATTGTCATACCATCCCTTAATAATATTTATACAACGGTCGCTTAGTACACACCGTATCCTCTTTCATTATACAACATCACTTACACTGCATCCGTTATTATATTCGCCACCTTTGGCTGATTTCTGCATACACTATTCTCGAGCCTTTATTTCTTAAGCGTTGTTCGCTACACATTTAACATCACACACCTATGGTGGTTGCTACCAGACTTAGTACTCTTCCTGTCTACACCACTGTTACAAACACTTCTTTCGTATTATTTTATTCAAATCATCCTGGGGTAATAACAACATGGTTCATCCTCCACATATTTCCTAAACTTGATCCACACATCTACCGCTCTCGCGGTTTCACACATATCTAGAGGTATCCCCACTCTTTAACAGTGGTTCGTTCTCCGCTTTATTTTCCTGTACAACATAAACTTCTATAATTGATTCAATTACATGACCTATCTCTTGTGGCTTATAAGCCACTGCCTCGAGCTCTGCTCACTAAAGGCTATTACCACACATTTACCTTTCTGTACGACATTACATGGTTTAACAAGGTCGTCACATCACGATTCCTTCCAAGTTGTCTCTTTGGCAACTTAGGGTCCTACTGTTAAGTGGGTTCCCTTCTTACGTTTCTGTTACGTTGCCCCATCCAACAATGTTTGATCCCAAACACCCTTCAAGGACTACTCCTGGGTGTTACTAAGGTATGCCATTACATTTAACTTTCACTATGAGTACATTCAGTAGACTATGCCTTCTTACTTCCTTAGCTGGGTATTCGTTCCAGCTACCATGTCTCATTCCTTCAACTTCCTAAGACATACGTGATGTCTTTGCATAACCATCCGTGCTCTTCGCACTTCTTGACTCTACACATTCTCTTGGACGAATTTACCAATTCCTTTAGTCTTCTCAACTGGGTTCCTTTACTTCAACCATTCGTGGTAATCCTTAGTCTTACTTGACTTTTACTGCTGACCGTAGTATGGAGTCGACTACTTCCCGTGTTTCGGACTCTTCTCGTATACATATATGGGGTATCATACTGATACATTACTACTTACCCGACTAACCCATAAGTAGGTCTGTCAGGCCCACATGCTCCTATCGGAGTGCGGTCGTCCCACAACACAGTTGGTACACTCGTAGTGTCCGTTACACGCCTAGGTGAAGTATCCTGTTGTCAACTCCCTTGTATTGTCCTCTGACAATATACATTCCGTGCTTCCCGAACTCATTCCAGGGAAGGTTTATCCATCGTTATATTATTCTGAACTCCATCCATACCGTCGGGTTGCTACCCTCGGGTTCACCGGTTTCCGTCCGTTATTCAAAGGTAATCTGGTTTGAAAGAAGGGTAAAAGGAGTACTGGTTTAAAAGAGTTTGGTTTTGAAGAAAAGAGTTTGAAATATATCTGAGTTTGAAAGAAAATTCTCCTGGTTTCACAACACCTTCTTGCTTAACCAAGTCTAGCTTCTTGCTGACTGGTATATTCCCATTTACAAAGGTTAGGCTGTTAAGCCCTTCCACGGTTACGATGATCACATTTAATTTCTGGGTATTTACTAAGTAGTTTGTAGTTGTTTTTTTTTTTTCTTCGAACCGCCCTGTTATAGCTGCACTTGCCACGGCAAGTGCGCCCTGTTAACTGGCTGTCGGTTCAACATGTACCGGCTGCGGTACTGTTTTTGTCTGCACCGTATTCAGTGGCCTCATGGGTCCTTACTTGGATACTCTAATTGGTAACTAATCTCCTGCACAACTTCTCATTGTCCTCCTCTAATAAACATTACTAGGGTGTTTCCCCTTCTGGGAGACCCCTTTTTACTTATTATTGTATCTTCTTCGTAGCCCATTCCACGCATTTGTCGTGATTACTGAGACTTGTCTCTTGTTTGGGTACTACGTTGTAGTTCCTTTGTCGGTTGGTATACCGTGGTGCCATTACCTAACATTTGCCATCCCGTAGACTCTCGTCTCGGGTTTCATTATTTCCTTCTTGCCTGTTGCGCACTTGGCGCTTTGCAAGCTGGTTGTTCTCGACTGCTCGGCATGTCGACCCAGGTTGCTGGAAATTTCATTCTTCCTTACACCAGATTCTCCATTCTTTGCTATCAAGTGCGGTTACAGTTGTTCACCTGGGAGCCGTCTCCGGGATTTCTACTTTTCAGAATCTACCGTATGACAGGTTCCCCATACTTACAAGATAGTTAATAACAGCCAGACCGGGTCTTCCCGGGTAAGAGAGGGCTTTCATCTCTCTGGCGTTCCTTCCCAAGTCATAAAATAGGGGTTGTGGAGGGCGGGATGGATATAGTAGGTTTCCAGTATTTACTGGTAGTTCCTAACTAGCGTATCTCTCACGCTATCATCACCAACCCTAACCCAAAGTACTAAAATCTTAACTCGGTACTTCCTAAGCTCGGTAATTCAGTCATCAGAGCGATACTTCGCTCTGATACCACTTTTTGTAACACCCCATCCACAACGTCGCACTTTATAACCATCTGCAGCGGAAACATAAACCATCACATTACTTAATCCGTTGGTGTTACACGCCGTTAACCACCCACGTGGCTAACAAGGCTAATACATACATATTATATCGGTCTGATGGACTAGATCCCCGAGCAACTACACCATACAATCCTGATTCCATTTCCAACAATTATTTACATATACATCCCCCACTGTACCGAGTATTCATTAACCAATGCCGATAACAAATTCGGTCTTACTACACCTATAATACATACACCATTAAAGGGCTACCAATGTACAAACATCTACCCCGTCCTACTCTCGAACGGCTTCCAGCTCCTTGTACCTGAAATAGAAAAAGGAGAAAAGGGTGGCCCCCAAGGGGGTCAGCACCTTTGCTGGTATGGTAATCCCGCAGCCCGCATGCTACCGGGCCACGCACAACTAATTGTCGTCTTAGCATGCTGTTGATTATATTTAAATCCTGCATGTAAACCATAAACCACAACACATTGCATACGCCCAGCTATAGGGCTCAACAAACACCCAACACATCCATACATCCACACATAACAAATCAACATTGTTTCCTTAACCCTAGAGTGACTCTCCTCTTAATGGAGTTACTTCCTTAACAGACGACATTACCCATTAATCGGGTTATCCTTAAACGCTTCTTATTATAAACCTGAATTCATAACCATAATCCACATATCCACAATTTACCACATATAACTTCACACCGAATAGGAATTGCAATACATCCATAACACATAATACAACGGGTACGGTTCTCTTAAGGAACCAACCCAACCATAATTAGTTCACTTTAGAGCCTAGAGAATGTTGCCAAACTCATGATAAGCTCGTTCCATAACTTGCTACCGTTTCTTTAAATGAACAGATAACTTAACACTAAGGTGCGTTGGGTACAGTAAACCAAGCACACCGAACAACCATTGTATGCCCCAGAAAACCGACGTGAGTCAGTAACATAGCTTTGGCTAAGCTAAAGGGAAGATTGGAAACCCAATGAGTAAACAACCTAACATACACCAAGAGAGTCGAACCGGGTATGACATCGACTCCCGTCCATCACACGCGTGGCCGGAACATGACCGGACTCCTCACCCCCCATTAGTACACATATACTTATAGTTAAGTAGTTAAGGCTCCATTATGGAACCTATCACATCCACACACCATTCGGTATCACAACCGTGTTAAGCATGTAAGGGAGGTTCACACACCTGCAAACAATAACCATACACCACTAACGCACGCATAGCCGTGGTTAGAACGTTCCCAAGGTTTGGGTCGTTAAATCCGAATACCGATATCTCCTGTGTACCTAGATTTGGTTAGCTAAGGTTTAACACCTATTTGAGGTTAAACGGTATCGGTGACCAGATTCGCCACATAAATGAATTACTATAAACTCATTTCATGTTTTATCTTACAAGGTGGCAAACACACAGAAAAACACATTGGCATACAAGCCGGTGTAATCCGGTAGGACACAGGTTGCAAGAAAACCATACCTGTCGCCGGAGTCCACTCTACCATGTCCATTTAGGTTCCTCGAACAATTCTCGAACAACTGGTACATTAAAGTTACCTTCATTAACATTGGGGTAACATGTTTGTGTAACGTCGAATGACTATAGTTAACTCCGTTAGCTAGTTAAATATCTTTACATTTTTAACTTGTTTTACTCTCACATTTTACTCCAACTTCTCACCCACCAAACTGTCATTATAACTCACCAAACATGTCCTTAACAACCTTACAACATCATTATCCATCACTCCCCATCTTTAGACATCATTTTCCAACCTTTAACAACATTTTTAGAGTGGTCCGGGACTTGGTCCTTACCCTAAGTCCCGGACCAACACTTGTAAAACTATCGGCGTATTTCAGCAGGGTGGTCCGGGTCCTTGTACCCATCCCAAGTCCCGGACCACAACCTTATTCCACTCTCGGCCATTTTAAACAATTGGTCCGGGTCCTTAACCTTAAACCAGGTCCCGGACCTAAACCATAACTCACGGTCTATTTTGCACAATGGTCCGGGACATTACCCATGGCCTAGGTCCCGGACCCAACCTACAGAATTCACGTACTGCATTTTCCAAGTTCTGCTGCGTTTCTTTACACATCAATTATAGCTTCCCAAAATTTTACGTACACTCTTATACTCAAAACTTCACAAATATACACCACATAACAACATAGTGCACAATTTAAATTTGCATAGCTCTTAGGCTCTTAAAATGCAATAATCTTAAACACTGAATTTCCACAATATATTTGCCTTTCACCTGCAAATACAAACAGCAGTTCGTATGTTTTTTTACTAGTCTTTTGAGAACATTTTTCTAAGTCATACCATTGGCTCTTTAGGTAGTTTGAATACACAACGTACGTTCATTTTCCAAAGGAATTTTAAGCTATTTGGTTAACATAAAACGAGGAAACACCATTTTCTTTGAGTTTCCATACCTTGAAGCAAGGAGAAGATAATACGTGAAGATGAACTCAAGCTCCTTCCATGGAAATTCCTCTTGGCACCAAAGTGGAGCTCTTGAAGATTTGAAGGACTAAATCGAAGAGCTTGATGAAACTAAGAGATCGGTGGTCTCGGTTTTAGATTTGGACAAGTGAGCAAGAAGTTATATGAATTTGAAGTAGTATGTTGGTGCTGGTGGTTCGATCGTGAAAGAGAGAACAGGAAGGAGAAGGCTACGTGAGATAGTAAGGAAATGAGAGAATGAATGATTGTAGTTGCTTTTGAAGAAATTAAATACATAAAGCAAATAGTGCCTTTTTCAATACTCACTGATTGTTCACTTATTTGCTCAATCAGCAAGCAAGTGACGTCCCAGCACATACAAACCGACCCACATATACATATAAGGGGTTATTTAGTCTTTATAGCTCAATTAAATTACATATGTTATATATGTTACAAACTAGCTTATTTTAGTTACTATTCACTATAACAAAACACATAAAAGTGAAATATTTATTTCTTATTAATTTAAACTTCCAAATGTGATACTAAATAGTACACATATTAATTAAAGAGTAATAATGGACATTTAGCCATTTAAAACTCATTTACACGACAGTTACTCAAAAACGTGCTTTTAAGGCTCCTCAAAGCACATTTTGTATTTTAACTTGTTTTCAAGCTCGGTTTTCTTTGGTAACTGATTTAATAAATTCATTAATATACATATAAGGTCTTGGTAAGTTTATTAAGTCTTAACCAAGGTTATTCCAAGCTTAGAGCATATTTCGCCCTTTATTGCCTTTTAGACAATTTATTGTATTTACTATTTATTAAATTGTTTATTAATGTTTCTAAGACTCTTTTTAGTCTTAATAATTTATTATTTAATGTTTAAACACAAAGGTTTGGGGTATTTCAACCACATTCAAAGGTGAGGTAAACGGCGTAACTCCGACCGAAGGAGATAATTTGTAAATTTACGTTTAAACCTGTAAAAAGTAACAAAGAACGGATACACAACTATCAGGGATGACGAAGCACCTAGGTACAACAACCACACAGCCAAAAGCTTGTGAACCCTGACATTACACCCTAGGCACCCCCGCTGAGCTTTTCATGTATGACCCCTTTACAACACTACAAGCTCCACAAACAAGCCAACCAATGATGAATAACCGACCCGGTGACCAAAGGAAGCGGAGCCCGTCTTTTGAGCAACAACTTCACAAGTCCAAAGAAGCAAAACCGCTACCAGCATGACGAAACGATCTGCAAATGGTCCCAAATTGACACAGGATCCAAATGAGCTAACATCAAAAATAGCTCTCAAAGTTCAAAGCCGGGAAACACAAGAACCCCGAAGGAAAGGAAATTCAAAAGAAAGGCGAAACCTGAAAAGCCTCGAAGAAATCCAAAATCGGAAAAAAGAAAGAAGATGCAAGGAACAATCCAAAAGTTTCAAGCCCCAAGTTCATAAGCGAAGCCATCATGAAGTAGCCAAACGACTTCAAGGCAAAGAAGATAAGTCCGAGAGGCGGTGCAAGTGATAAGTGTGAAATATATCTATTTTTAGGGCTTTAATTCTTCCTATTTTCATAACAATTGATGTCATATTTCTCACTTATCTTATATTTTCTAAGTTTTATATTTAGATGAGAGCTTATATATTTTATGTGTCTAATGCAGGAAATGATGACGTTTATGTATATATATATACCGTTGCTGTTTAAGGAAGGAGATATATAATCATTCATGCATATCGATCACGTGAAGAAGTGCTGAGAATAATCACCATCCATCATATATTGATACATGCACGTGGACTTTGCTGAGAAGTAAAAGTGTAGGTGGGCTGCTACTTCGGTCGTAGGCAGGCCTCACAAATAAGAGAAATGGGTGTAGAAAATAAATGGGTTGGCGGTTGGATTGAAGAATAAAATAATAAAGTAAAGAATGACATGGGCTGCTACATTGACTTGCATGAGAGGTTGCTTGCATTCACGTTGGATGCAGCCGGCTTCACATAAAGGGAAAAAAAGTGTTTGCAGCATATTATTTTAATACAGGCTCCAATTCTTGGTGGGGGCCGCATTTTCATGGTTGCACGGCAGAATCGGGATTGCCAATTCGAAAAGAGGAGACGGGACACATTTGATAAAGAAAAGGAAGAATTTAGAAAGGGGGAGCGCAAAAGATAAAAAAAGGGGGCGGATAACAATACGATATTTTATATAACGTTCTTTACGCCACAAGAGAGAAAAACCCTAGTCGGCTGCGCCGTAATACTCCAATTTCAAAGATCAAAAGCCTGCAACTCCACTGTTCCATCAATTACCTCTGGGCGCAGCACTCCATTGGAAGAATTTCCCAGCGCCGTATTCCTGCAAGCCCACCGTACCATCATCACATCAATTTCCACCTTCACCGAGCCACCTTCATCCAACGCCATACACTCATCCACCATCACCGTCCAACTCACGATCGAAATCAAATTCCACCGTTATCACCCTTCCGTCCTCACCACATCATTATCACAATCGCTCATCATCATAGCATTACGCAGAGAGAGGAGGCGCGGTACAGCAGCGGTACATTGAGATTCCCGAACAGAAACCGAGCAACACCGGACTTATCGAGGGCATTAGTAACTTATTTTTATTTGTTACATTATTATTGCGTGTTACGTTTTTATTCTTTACGTGTTGTTTTATGTTCGTGCAATGTTTGTTTTCGTTTCTAAAACCATGAGTGAGTAGTTTTATTTAGCTTCCCGGGTTAGGGAAGCGAGTCTTTTTCGTAGAATTCACGTTATGTAAATTTCTCACTATTATTATAATTTTGCAATAGTTTGATTCCTGTTCTTAATACGCTTAGATTTTCTGGCCAATTCTCTAAGTGATTTTTGTAGAGCTTATATCAAAATGCGGTGCTGAGATTAAGTTCTAGACATAGGAAATCAAACCGGATTAACGACTAGAAGCATGGCTTGCCTATAGGTTAATCTGTCTCTAATAGGAATTGTGTTTATTGCAATTAACTTGAATTTAACTTGGGCATGGTTTGCGGCTTGTTATTTCAGTTAGTTAGGGTTCGTTGTACAAGGACCGGTCAACGAACTATTTATAATTCCTGAGTTTATTGCATAAAATAGTGAAGATTGTTATTAATTGAATTCGACGAAATAGACGAGTGGAATAACCCGGGGAGCGTTTTTAATTCATTAGATTTTTAAACCGACATTTGCTTTGTTTTTATCGTTTGTTATTTTATTATTTGTGTTCATTATTTGTTTTGAATTAATTGAAAACCTGAAAAAGTGACAATTTCCCGTTTTCTTAGTTTAATTTAGTTTCTCAGTTAGATTAATAATTTGTCAGTTAATTGAACGAGGTCCCTGAGTTCGACAACCCACTTAATCACTATACCCGCAAAACGATAGGTACACTGCCTAGGTAGAGATAGTAACATATTTCTGCTAACAAGTTTTTGGCGCCGTTGCCGGGGACCTCTGGCACGGTTAATTGACATTTTTATTTATTTAATTGAGATTTTTTTTCTAGTTTATCTTCTTTTATTTTCAGATTATTCTGGTTGATTTTTTTTTTAGTTAACTTGTTACGTATCCAAAAAAAAAATTTTCTCGTTTCGAATTCGATTTCCCTACTTCTTACGTTTTGTCATTTAAATTTGTTTACTTTTGTCGTAGGACTAGATTAGGATCAACTTTACGTATTTATGTTTTAAATTTGATCTTGCTTTACGTTTTTGTTGGCTGACTTTTTTTTTCATTTTATTTAATTAGTTTTTGATTTTGGTTATTAGCTGATTTTCTTTTTATTGGAATTTTATTTTTGTTTATCTTTGTTATTTTGTTTAGTTAATTTTGTTTTTGTGTTTCTTTTCTATTTTACTTTTTATCTTTTTGTTTTTGTTTTTGATTTTGATTTTCTTTATTTTCTGTTACTTTAATTTTTTTTTAAATTATTTTAGTTGTGATCACGATTTCATTTTTTTTTTCTGATTTTTTTTCTGTTTTTATTCGTTTTATTTCTTTGTTATTTTATTCTATTTTCGTTTTTATTTTATCCATTATTTATTTTCTGTTTTTATTTTATTTTTGTTTTATTTATTTGTTATTAGTTTTAGCAATTCCCTTTTTATTTTGTTTTTCGATAGTATTTTCAGAATGACGGACATGCAGACTTTGAGTGAATATCAGCAACCGTCAGTTGAGGGAAGACCTTCTGCTATTGTTCTCCCACAAGTTACAGCAGCTGAATTAGATTCCTGGCAATTTAAAACGAGTTACATTACCACACTTTACCACCAGGGGCAATTCAGTGGGCTAGACTCGGATGATGCTCCACATCATATTTCTTCATTCTTAGAATTTTGTGGTTCATTTAATAAAACAGGAAATTTGAACGAGCGCATCCGTCTTCAGTTGTTTCCCTATTCTTTGAGAGATGGAGCCTCCAGGTGGTTGAGAAGTCTACAACCTCGTAGCATTCATACCTGGGCTGATCTAGCAAGCAAGTTCCTAGCCAAATATTATCCACAGTCCAAGACCAGAGAAAAGATCGGTGAGATTAATAACTTTTGTCAGGAACCAGGTGAGTCACTTTATGATTCATGGGATAGATTCAAAGACCTCCAAATTGCATGCCCACACCACGGTATGAGTGATAGGGACCTTGTTTTGTCATTCTTTAATGGTTTAAGTGATTCTAATAAGCTTTTGCTGAATTCTGCTTCTGGAGGAAATTTTATGAGTAAGACAGGTGCAGAAGCAATTGAGCTCCTGGATTCGATGACCGAGAGCACCAGACAGTGGTGCAAGAATAAGGGGAGAGGAGAAGCTGGAATTCACAGTTTTCCCCCGCAGGATCATATTTCAGCTCAGTTGTCAGCATTAGCAAAAGCTATTGAGAAGCTTACCTTGAATCAACCACAACAAACGGTGAAGGCAGCAGCTACATTTTCCCAGTATTTGAATCCGTGTTGTGATATCTGTGGTGGAGCCCATGAGACCTTCAACTGCGAGGGACCTGGTTTTGCTGGAAATCCAGAGGAGGTAAATTCTATAAATAACCGACCAGGTAACTCTTTTCCTAATGCTTATGGTCAAAAGTTGGAGAAATAATCAACAGTCTCAGTGGCGAGGTAATGATCTGTCTATGGGCAATAATTCTTATAATCAGACTAATAGACACTCTCATTTTAATAGACAGCAGGAACAAGTTCATGATCCCCAGGAAGGAAACAGCAAGATGAGAGCATGTTGCAGAGTTGCTGAAACAGGGCCAGGCTACTAATTCCAGAATTGCAGACTTGGAGGCCAAAGTTGCTGATCAAGCCTACATAAATCAGAGTGTAGAGAGGCAGTTGAGTCAAATGTCACAGCAGTTAGCACAAATGCAAGCAGGGTCGCTTACAAATCAACCGAAACCAAATCCGGTAGAACATTGTAAATCAGTAACATTGGACGGTGAGAAATGACCGGAACCTAGTGCTCCTGAAGCTGCAAAAGAAAGTTTCATGCATGAAATTGTAGAAGTTGAGGACTCTGACAGCAAAGTAGAAAAATCCAAGGAGGATGAGTCTCCTGAGACTCAACCTACTTTATTTTCTTTTTCTGATTCTCGAATTGCATTAATAAAATCATTGTCATATCCTGTTCCAGTTTTAATGAGTGATTATGATAAGCAATTTGAGAAATTTCTAAGCTTCATGGAACCATTGACTGCTAAGTATTCTTTTGAATATATTTGTACTAGGATGCCCAATTATGCTAAATTTTTGAAGAATCCCAGATTTGATAAGCATAATTTGCAGGAGCATGAGACAGTAGAGTTAACAGAGACGGTCTCAGCAGTCCTTCTGAGAAGCTCCCTCCTAAGCTTGGTGATCCTGGACTCCCCATCATACCTTGCTCTATTGAAAGGTAGATTGCGGTAAAGGTTTGTGCGATTTAGGTGCTAGCATCAACTTAATGCCTTTATCAATTTTTAATAAACTAGGAGTTGGTCAATGCTCTCCTACTTCCATTCGATTGCAATTGGCTGACCGCTCCATAGTTTATCCAAAGGGTAAGGTAGAGGACCTAATAGTGACAATAGGTAAATTTTCTTTTCCTGCTGATTTCATCGTTGTGGATATGGAGGAGGACTCAGAAGTGCCTATTATTTTAGGTAGACCTTTTATGCGCACTGCTCGTATTTTAATAGATGCAGAAGAAGGGAAAATAATTTTGCGATACCATAATGAGCAGGTATCTTTTGATATGACTCCTAATAAAAGAAATCTTGCAGGAGTTCAGTTTTGTTCTGGTATAGCTATTGTTGACTCTTCAGTGCAGGAGATAGGATTGCAGAGAGAGCCTGAGATGCCTAAAATTTTTTCAAAGATCACCAAGACATGTAAGAAAACTGAGACACTAGTAAAGAAGAGACATTCTTCTGCTGCCTACATGACTGAGACGCCGGACAAAGGTAAGGATCATATTTATTTTGCTTATCTGGACGACTTTCATGATGGAATGCACACCCCCAAACGAGTACGACAAAAGAAGAAAGTTGAAAAAGTTTGGCGGTTTAAGCGGATCCTTCAACCAAAAAGAAGATGTCTGGTGGATCCTGGTAAACGTAACCCTCCTGATTCAACACGTGGCAATGAGATGACGTAATCGAGGGAAAGTCTAGCCAAAGACAATAAAGAAGGGCGGCTGACTGGGAGGCAACCCAGTGGTATTTTTAGTTTAATTTTTGCTTTTCATGTTATTTATTTGTTTTCACAAATCCATGTTTTCTGTTTCCTTTATTCACTCCAAGGTTCTAATGCCCATGCGTTTAATGAGATGCTTTTAGCGTCAATTCTTGTTGTTTTTCTGAGATTGCTTGCAGGTGTGGTGATCATAGACACTCCATAGGCTGGACACTTGCTTCACAGCAAGTGTGAGGTAGATTCCTACCCCGGTAAAGGACTTAAGTGTGAGGAAGGTGCCCTTCCTCAATCTGAAGATATCAGGGGAGTTTTCGTGTCATTTCACTCTTATTTTAAGTCAAGCTTACGCTTTGAATGCATCAAGTCCATGAGATCTTTAGTTAACTTTTGATGAATTTGCACTATTTAGAAAGTCCTCTTCTTGGTTTGAATTTGTGAACAATGAGGACATTGCTCCTCTTAAGTGTGAGAAAGTAGGAGTACTTTCTAAATATTGTCATTGCACTTAATGCCACATTTACTTTTGATTGTCCTTTTGTTTTGAAAGAATTGCTTCTTTTAAGTGCCAATAAATATTGAATTCAGGTGAAAATTTTTGTTGAGGTTTTGAAAACAAGCCTGATGGCCACCTCAAGAATCTTTCTGCTTTTGGCTGTTTGTATGTATAGTTTTATCCAAACTGAATCTATTTTCACTAAAATTTGGTGGATTAGCTGATTATTAAAACTGAATTAGTCTAGTTTGGGATTTTGGGAATGATGAAAAAGTTTGGTATGAAAAGGATAAGGCAAGGTACTCCGCTGATCTGAATTAAATTTCTGAACCAAAACAGGCCTCTTCATTCGGTTATTAAGTCCTTGGGGTGCTTCATCACCCATCTACCTAAGGTCATCTGATCTGGGATAGAAGGCCCAAAGCCGCTACAAGGGTGAAGAGAAAAGTCTGAGGGGATGAATTGAATATGCAAATATCAAAATAGAATGTTGAGGAAAAAGAACTTTGAAAAGTTAAAAGTGTAATTCAATTTTGCTTATTCTGATCATGAGTACGTGGTGTTGAAAGGTATCGCGGAATAAGGCGTTACTTCACACCCCTTGTCATCCAAAGGTTAGAGAAAGAAACGGTGGAAGATCCCAAACTATTTTGTTTCAGTTTCTATAATCTAACTTCTCCATGCTTTTAACTTCACTCTTTTTCACTGTTTGCGAAAACCTACAGCTAGTAGCAGAACTTTTCTTTTGATTGTCATTTTGCTTGTTTTCCATCGGCAGTTGTTTGATCCTGAGTTTTAATACTACGGCCCTTAAGAGTAGTCATATTCTGTATTTGCTTGAGGACAAGCAAAAGCTAAGTGTGAGGAAGTTTGATAAGTGTGAAATATATCTATTTTTAGGGCTTTAATTCTTCCTATTTTCATAACAATTGATGTCATATTTCTCACTTATCTTATATTTTCTAAGTTTTATATTTAGATGAGAGCTTATATATTTTATGTGTCTAATGCAGGAAATGATGACGTTTATGTATATATATATACCGTTGCTGTTTAAGGAAGGAGATATATAATCATTCATGCATATCGATCACGTGAAGAAGTGCTGAGAATAATCACCATCCATCATATATTGATACATGCACGTGGACTTTGCTGAGAAGTAAAAGTGTAGGTGGGCTGCTACTTCGGTCGTAGGCAGGCCTCACAAATAAGAGAAATGGGTGTAGAAAATAAATGGGTTGGCGGTTGGATTGAAGAATAAAATAATAAAGTAAAGAATGACATGGGCTGCTACATTGACTTGCATGAGAGGTTGCTTGCATTCACGTTGGATGCAGCCGGCTTCACATAAAGGGAAAAAAAAGTGTTTGCAGCATATTATTTTAATACAGGCTCCAATTCTTGGTGGGGGCCGCATTTTCATGGTTGCACTGCAGAATCGGGATTGCCAATTCGAAAAGAGGAGACGGGACACATTTGATAAAGAAAAGGAAGAATTTAGAAAGGGGAAGCGCAAAAGATAAAAAAAGGGGGCGGATAACAATACGATATTTTATATATCGTTCTTTACGCCACAAGAGAGGAAAACCCTAGTGGGCGCGCCGTAATACTCCAATTTCAAAGATCAAAAGCCTGCAACTCCACTGTTCCATCAATTACCTCTGGGCGCAGCACTCCATTGGAAGAATTTCCCAGCGCCGTATTCCTGCAAGCCCACCGTACCATCATCACATCAATTTCCACCTTCACCGAGCCACCTTCATCCAACGCCATACACTCATCCACCATCACCGTCCAACTCACGATCGAAATCAAATTCCACCGTTATCACCCTTCCGTCCTCACCACATCATTATCACAATCGCTCATCATCATAGCATTACGCAGAGAGAGGAGGCGCGGTACAGCAGCGGTACATTGAGATTCCCGAACAGAAACCGAGCAACACCAGACTTATCGAGGGCATTAGTAACTTATTTATTTGTTACATTATTATTGCGTGTTACGTTTTATTCTTTACGTGTTGTTTTATGTTCGTGCAATGTTGTTTTCGTTTCTAAAACCATGAGTGAGTAGTTTTATTTAGCTTCCCGGGTTAGGGAAGCGAGTCTTTTTCGTAGAATTCACGTTATGTAAATTTCTCACTATTATTATTTGCAATAGTTTGATTCCTGTCTTAATACGCTTAGATTTTCTGGCCAATTCTCTAAGTGATTTTTGTAGAGCTTATATCAAAATGCGGTGCTGAGATTAAGTTCTAGACATAGGAAATCAAACCGGATTAACGACTAGAAGCATGGCTTGCCTATAGGTTAATCTGTCTCTAATAGGAATTGTGTTTATTGCAATTAACTTGAATTTAACTTGGGCATGGTTTGCGGCTTGTTATTTCAGTTAGTTAGGGTTCGTTGTACAAGGACCGGTCAACGAACTATTTATAATTCCTGAGTTTATTGCATAAAATAGTGAAGATTGTTATTAATTGAATTCGACGAAATAGACGAGTGGAATAACCCGGGGAGCGTTTTTAATTCATTAGATTTTTAAACCGACATTTGCTTTGTTGTTTTTATCGTTTTGTTATTTTATTATTTGTGTTCGTTATTTGTTTTGAATTAATTGAAAACCTGAAAAAGTGACAATTTCCCGTTTTCTTAGTTTAATTTAGTTTCTCAGTTAGATTAATAATTTGTCAGTTAATTGAACGAGGTCCCTGAGTTCGACAACCCACTTAATCACTATACCCGCAAAACGATAGGTACACTGCCTAGGTAGAGATAGTAACATATTTCTGCTAACAGCAAGTTACAGCTTTGGTCACCCTTAAAGCTCCACATATCCTAAACATTCCGCCATTATCCTATTGTCATTCATCACACCCCATGGCCACGTTATAAGCTCAAAAGACTTCCGACTTAGTAGTTGTGTATCCAATCGAGTGAAAGTAACAGGTTGAACACGTAAATCTAACAAATGTCAAATTCAATGGTTGAGAAGTTATGACCGTAAGTGAGAAACAAGTGCAAACACCAAACACGTCGAGTGTAGGTTAAGAAGCACCAAATCAGAACATAAGCCTTGACCCTGTGAGGACGAGACTCGGTCGCACGTTTGATCAAAGAAAATACTGGGGGCAATCGATCGGAATGATCGATTGCCATGAACTCTAGCTCAGAGTGTCTTAAGGGAAAAATACTAGGGGCAATTGTTGGTTCCAACAATTGCTATGACAACACCAATTGGAACCCAAAGTTCAAACATCACCACCATCATCCCACCACAGGCACACATAAGCCCTTACCACCACATCAAACACCACAGGCCCACATAAGCCCTTACCTTCACCTCCACTACACAGGCCCACATAAGCCCTTACCTGCACATCAAACACCACAGGCCCACATAAGCCCTTACCTTCACATCATACACCATACCCCACCGGCGGCATGTTCATCTCGTAGGAGATAAATTACAAGTCCGAAGTCTATAGTTAGGAGATGATAATTTCACTTTCCTTTTCACTAAACAGAATTTTCTTCAAACACTACCACGTTTGGCACCTCTTTCAACGATTTCTTGTCTTGAACAACTTTCCTTTAAACACTTCGGTTTCATAAACCTCATCATGGCCGCATTTGGCACACTTTCTAGCAATGTCCTGCTTTAGACAATTTTTGATCCTTAACATTGTCATGTTTGATACATTTTCCAACGATTTCATGTTTTGGACAAGTTTCCTACATACACTTTGATTGTATTTTGACATGCACATCATCATAGCCACGTTTGACACTTTCATAATCAATTTTCATCACGATCATTTGCATAAAGTTTACCCTGCATCCGTCCGCACGAAACTCTTCATCATAGACTAGAGATATAGATTCTCGCCCCAGAGATACAGATTCTTCAGAGATATAGATTCTCGCCCCGAAGATACAGATTCTTCAGAGATACAGATTCTCACCCCGAAGATACAGATTCTTCAGAGATACAGATTCTCACCACGAAGATACAGATTCTCACCACGAAGATACAGATTCTTCAGAGATACAGATTCTCATCCATAAATACAGACTCTTCAGAGATACAGATTCTCGCCCTGAAGATACAGATTCTTCAGAGATACAGATTCTCACCACGAAGATACAGATTCTTCAGAGATACAGATTCTCATCCATAAATACAGACTCTTCAGAGATACAGATTCTCACCCATAGATTCAGATACAGATTCTCATCCATAGATACAAACTCTTCAGAGATACAGATTCTCACCCGTAGATTCAGATACAGATTCTCACCACGAAGATACAGATTCTTCAGAGATACAGATTCTCATCCATAAATACAGACTCTTCAGAGATACAGATTCTCACCCGTAGATTCAGATACAGATTCTCATCCATAGATACAAACTCTTCAGAGATACAGATTCTCACCCGTAGATTCAGATACAGATTCTCACCACGAAGATGCAGATTCTTTACAGATACAAATTCTCACCTGAGTAGAAGAACTCACCCTCAAGCTTGTCATAAGTCTTACCCACTTCCTTAGCACCTGCCACGTTTGGCACTCTCAGTCCTTAACCTTTTACACACACTTCGGAATAGGTTCCGGTCCCTAGATGCACCTAGGTCATACAATTCATCATCACATTAAGCACGTTTCACTCATTATAGGTAGTCAGCGCCTTAGAATAGCTTGACATCATTACTTCATCTTATAGGTAGTCAACGCCTTAGAATCGCTTGACATCTTCTCATTCTCACTCATAGGTAGTCAGCGCCTTAGAATAGCTCGACGCAATCTGCATATAGGGCCTTTTAAGATCCAAAATTTTGGGGTATCACTCAGGCATCAACTAGTCTTTTCATCTTCATTACAAAGCCTAGTTGACGGGGGGCAATCTGTTATACCCAAAATTTCAACCCCCCCGGAGTAGTCTCTAAGGCATACGTGTTACAAAGGGCAAAGTGGTCAAAATGCACCAATGCAGGATTTTCCAAGGACATTCTCGGGATTTTCTATTTTTCATATGACTTGTTCATTATCTCCAAACACTTCCAAACATCATGGTCATTATGAAAGGTATTTCATGATTCTCTGATAATATTTATTCTGGAAATTTAGCTTTTAATTCATATTATAAGCTAATTTCTTTAATAATTAACACATGAAATAGCCTCATAATAGAAATTAAAAGGTTTCCAAAATTAAAATAAAAGTGTCACATGGTTACCATGACTACATACAGTCATAAACCTGAAATTATTTTATTGGGAACCTTATCCCAAAATTTAAAAGAGAAATTCAATCATTTTTGCAATTTTCTCTCTCCTCTGGAAAATACCGAAATCAAAACAAAATGTCATGAAATTTTAACACAAGATAGAGGATGATTTTTAGAGACTAATGCCGTTGGAATTTTGTTATTTCAACTTTCCAATAGTTAGTTATGAATTATGGGAGATTCCATATTGTGCGATTTTTATCTAATCGATTATTTATCAAAATAATCCGATTCCAACTCTCAACATTCCTAAACATCATTCTTTACCTTCAGTTAAATTTTCATATTTTTTATCGGCTTGCAACATATTTTAAAAAATCAGATTCCCTTAGAGCACAAAATCAGTCTTTTAGATAAAGATCTTGCTCTATCAATTTGACCATGCTCTTTCTATAAAAGGACCCCCCAAGAATGAACTAGGGCAGAGGAGAACACTTCCAAAGTCAAAAAACACAGCCACAAACTTTCTCCCCACGTTTTAACACTTCCAAGCCTCAAATTAATACCGAAACACTGCAGAAATCACCCCGAAATCACCAAAAACTCATCCTTTCTTCTCCTATTGAACTTCCAAGCACCAAAAACACACAAAACCACAACAAAAACAGAAGAGAAACGTCCCTAACAGCATAAAGAAGAAGGAGTCAGAAGCACAATTCGAAGTCAATGCAAAACCGGCATCAACGAAGCACCAAAAGATCCCCGTTGTGAAGAGTCTCATTAAATCCGAAGGTGAAACAGGTTGAAGTCATGTTTTTCTGACTTTGCTCAACTTTAACTACTCTGTGTTAAAACTTGGAATCGAATTGACTTTTTATCGCTTCTGAATTAGCGTTTGTTTTCGCTTCTGCCCGATAACTTGTTTGCTAAGTTTCTTGCTTAATTCGAATTCATATTGAAAACTTTCAATCACTAACATCTTGTACATCTTTCAGGCTACACACCCATAAAATTTGAGCCAAAAACACCTTCGGGAACGGCCTCAACGCCGCCGTCCGAGGGCGGTCCACACCCACGGACGTCATGTCCGGGGTCCCGGACTCCCTGTCCGTAAGCCCGGACGCCCACGGACGGCGGCGGGATTTTTAAATTTTAAAAATTTAGGTTTTCTAATAATGTCCGGGCCCACGGACAGCCTGTCCGTGGCCCCGGACTTTACAATTTTCTGTTTTCTGTTTAATTCGACTTTTATTTTTATATAGGTTAACTGGGGTCCGTGGTTCCGGACATTAGGTCCGTGGTTCCGGACATTAGGTCCGTGGCTACGGACGGAAACAAATTTGACCTAATTCTGCCTCCGAAACCCTAGTTTAGGTAATTTTAAACTTTGATTTTCTGTCAAAAAACGTTAAAAAATAAAAAAAACAGAAGCGCGCACCTAGGTTAATAACAACTTTGTGGAAAGCCGTAATTGAACCAAGTAGAGGAAAACGACCTAGGAAGGGTAATGAAAGTAATTGAACCCTAATCAAGTCGAATATCAAGCCCCCGAACCCGAACTCTCCTTTCCTAATTTGATCTAGGTTAAAATTAGGTGGCGACTCATAATAGGTTCCAGTGAGCTAGCTTAGGTTTTAATAATTATTGTTTTATGACATAGTTATTAATCTTAGGTTATAAGTGGACCTAAAACCCGACAAGATCCTAATCAACTTTAATCAACATAGGATAGGGTATAAAATCGAGGCTCACACCCATACTAGCCCTGGTAAATTGAGACAATTCAGACAGGGTTCCTTCCTGAAACTCATGCCCTCTCAGCCCCAGTCCTCGGTTGTATGTTTGAAACAAAAGAAAATAATAACCACAACATCTACTCTGCAGGAATTCCTCTCACGCCAGTCCGTAATCCACGACCCCCCCTAAACTATTCTTTGTATCATCGACTAATGTAGACATAACAGGAAAGAAAAACTAACATTAACAATGTCGATCTGCCCGACAACCTGAAACAGAAGAGAGTGGCTTCATATCTGATAAATCGCTCAAACACCCAACAGAAGCATTAAAGTCTGTGTTTTGCTCAAACACCCACGCACCACAGATTCCCTCAACTGTCTCGGTAACAACCACTCCAAGTCTACTAAACCATGCTCCTATGTCGATCTGTGCTAGGGGAACAGACAAGGAGACAGCCACTCTGGTCCTCCTGTTATGCCCATACTCTCTAGGAGCTTAGAGCCCATGACCACCACTTCTGATGCAATTGTCCTCTAATTAATACCCTGCTTGGCTATTCTTCTCTCCCTTGCATGCCGTGCCCATAAGCCCTCAGGTAAGCTGCTGTTTACTCATGCGTGGAGATGAACCCAAGTTTCCATGGCACTCTTGAATCCTTTCTACTTTGTTGCTTCAGTTCGAAGAGAAAGACTGACATTTTACTCTTGCCTTCTTTCTTGTTTCGACAGTGAACTAAGCCTCCCACTCTTCTTGTCTGTCTGGTCGAGCCAGAGCTCAAACTCTTGGAAAGAAACTAACAGGTGAGGCTTAAATAAAATACATTCCCTCTGGTTGTTTTGGCCGATAGTCCATGCATTGGTTTCTCTAACTTTTCTCCCTGTCTCACGTAAAGAGCCATACATGCTAGGTAAAGAGTGGGACATTGGAAATCCTAAAGCCCATTGCTCTTCTGTCAAAAGAAAGACGACAAGAAATCCCTCCGCAAACCACAACAAGCTGGTCTGAATTTCCACCCAAGGTAGATTCCAAAACCTGTTTCACTACTACAAGATCTGAAATGTGTTGTCTATTTTGGTTGGGTCTATTTTAAAGTTAAGACTACCTTAAGATCATAACCAAACAACTAAACCCTTTGAGGGAAGCAGAAATCTGTGGAATTAATGAAACAGAAAGACAGAAAAAAAAAGAACAATAGACAAGAGGTAGAAGTTTCAGGTTTTCAGTCCCTGGAATTGTTTGGTTCAGTATGGGTGAGTCGTGTAACTCTAAATAGGCTGTTGTGGGTCTGTCTCAAGGATAATGCTGTATTAAAGCACCTGACTAAGGAACTGTACAATTTGGGAGAAGAAACCTGAAAGACTATATTAGTAATCAACAGAAAAGAAATGTCACGATCAGGTTCCTGGTTTTACCTTGTTTTCAGGTTATGCAGTTTCTGAAATTTCTTGTTTCAGGAAAGGTAAGTTTTCAGTAATACTAGCAACATTGTTTTGGGTCAGTAATGAGTTTAAAATTTGACTAAACAGACAACTAAGTAAATAGACAATTAAGGAGAAACTAGGAAATCAGCTCCCTGAATAACTAGAAAGAAATTTAGGGGAAATGATCGGTGACATGCTTCAGTACTTGGCAGTTTGTGCAGTTGTTGGGTAAAGAGTTTCAGAGGCGTTGTAAAGGCAGTGATGGCTGGGAAATAAGTCTAAAATCTTGCTAACATATGAGCCTACCTGTAAATAGTTAGGGGAACTAGAAAACCATGTTAAAGAACAAGAAGGAAAAGAAAAGAAAAACAGAAGAGAGAAGGAATACACAGGAGCTGATGCGCAGAATTCATAACTTTGGCTCTCAGTATAAAGGGACCCCAGTAAGCTAGCAGTGTGTGTGTTGGTTTGTCTTAGTGTTAGAACTGTATAAAATACATAATTGAGTAACTAAGCTAGTTGAGGTAAAACTTAAGGACTGATTTGTGAACAAACAGAAATAAATCAGAGAAGAGGCATCAGGTTCTTACATTTCAGTTTTGGTTTTCCTGAAATGGTTGTTTCTGTATAACTGAAGTGCAGACTGGTCATGAGTGTTGGGGTGGTTTAATAAAGAACTCGAAACCTAACTAAAACATAGAACTTAAGCTGTAAGCACTTTGGGAGAGATTTGAAGATAGATGGGTGGCCTAAATCAAAGAGGGGTTAGCAGTTTCACAACTTCAGTTTCTGAAATTTTCAAGTTTGGATGTGGGGAATTTTTAGAGGATTACTCCTGCTATTATGGATCTATTTTTAAACTACAACCAAGATAAACCACTTAACTTACTGAGTACGCATTTGGAGAAGAATTGTGAGTAAGATTAATGAGCACAAACAAGAATATAGAATAGAGAGTATCAGGTTGATGTTTCAGGGTCTTTGCATTTTCAGTTGGGGACTTTCTGTAGCTTTAATAATGTTGTTGGGGTCTGTTAGAATTTAAAGACCATCATACACCCTAGACTACTCTAGTTGGTAATGAGAGGAAGTTGAAACTCAAGTCAGGAACAAACAGAAAATAGAAGGGAATTATCAGTTTTATGATTCCAGTATTCATGCTTCAGTTTTTCACTGCTGTCCAGCTCAGTGTGAGGCTATATCAGTGACATAAACCCAAGTGTCGTGGGTTTGCTTTGGGGTTTAGAATCTTGACCAAGATCTCAATTAACAGAGCCAGTAAATTGCGATAGTTGAGGGACAGTGGGTGAACTAACAATAGGAAATAAAAGCAAGGATATCAGGATGTGAATGTTTCAGTTTTAAGGTTTCTGAAAATCTGTTTCTGTATAACTCTGTATAGAATGGTTGAAGGGGGTTATGTTGAGTTGCTAATAAAACTAAACACTTCTAATATACCTTAGTAAGCTATGAATGCATTGGGTAAGTTAGTAACCAGATTAAAGAGCATAAAGGAAAATAGAGGGAAAGACAACGCATCAGTCTGGGTTGGTTCTTGATGGTCTTTTCGTATCTGTTTGAAATACCCCAAACCTTGATATATTGTTTAAATACTAAACTATGATATTTAAAGGCTAAAAAGTGCCTTTGAAACATCAGTGTACGATTTAAACCATGGTGAAAACAATAAAGTACCATAAATACAGTTTGAGCAAAAACATGCTCTAAACTTGGAGTGAACTTGGTTGGGACCCAAAGAGCCTACCAAGACTTAGTGATATTCAATTATGATTTAATATGGCTAATTAAGTCCTTAGGAAACCTTGGTAGACAATTAAACCAAATAAAACACAAATAAATACCTTAAAGTCAATATGGGCAAAAATGTGCTCTAAGCTTGGGATAAATTTGTATAAGACCTAAATGTCATATCTATACCTTAATTATATGTTAATGAACATATTAAATCAATTACTAAAGAAAACCAAGCTTGAAAACAAGTTAAAACATAAAATGTGCTTTAAGGAGTCTTAAAGCACATTTTTGAAAAATTGTCTTGTAAATGAGTTTTGAATGGCTAAATGTCCATCATTACTCTTTAATTAACATGTGTACTACTTAGTATCACATTAGGAAGTCTAAATCAATGGGAAATCAAAATTTTCACAAATATGTGCCTTAGTTTGTGAATAGTAACCAAAATATGCTAGTTTATGACATAAGCCAATATAAGTAAGTTAATTGGTCAACAAAGACCAAACTACACCTAAGTAGATGATGGGGGCCAGTTTTTATTGTGGTGAGTCACCACTCTTGCTAGTTTGATAAGTGAATAAAGATGACAACTAAAGTTTACTATTTACTTTATAAGTAAATATCTTGTAAAGCAAGCTCTCATTTCATTCCTTCCTTTCCCACTCATACCCACCGTCACCTACCTTCATTCTCCCAACTCCATCGGTTTTGCTACAGCAAAACCTCACCATCTTCAACTCCTTTTGCTTGTAACTCATGACTCCATGGTCCAAATTCAATTTCAAGACCACCATTCTTCTAGTTGGAGCAAGCTCTACACTTCTACCTTTTCAAATCTTCAAAAGCCTCATTTCGGTGCCATGGAGATTCACCATTGAAGGAGCTTGAGATCATATTTTCATGCCTTGTCATTCTCCTTTGTTTCAAGGTAAGGAAAACCAAATAAAATCAATGTTTCCTCTTGTTTTTGTGTGTAACCGAGAATCACCCTTTGATGGTGTGTTCTTTTGATCTTTCATAGCTCCATTTCAATCTTCAAAGGACAAGGAGGAGTCCTCTCTTGTTGCTTACTCAAGCTCTCTTTTATTCCAAGGTAAAACAACTATCCTAATGTGTTAAGACAATATATATAACCTAGGGTTTACAATGAGTTTAAGCATGAAGCTTGAATACTCATTACCTTGCTTGTACATTGATTAGAAGTTTGACAAGCAATCAAAGCCTTGCCGGTTTTCTATCAAAGAAGGAGCAAGGGGTTACAATGAAAAACTTGTGAAGGAAAAGAGGTAAACAAACTATCTAAACGTAGTTTAAATGCCTTAGGAAAAATGAGCTTGATTTGCTTAATAAAATACCTAAGGAGCCAATGGGAAAAGAGCTAGTGAACTTTTCTTAAGGAGATTATTAAAGGGCATATGTGATGTTGAGTGTATTTGCAGGTCAAAGGCAATATATTATGTGGGAAATTCAGTGTTTAAGGTTTATGCAATTTAAGGGCCTAAGTGCCAAGCAATTTAAGTTTATGCACTATATTGTGATGTAGTGTAGTTTAAGGATTTAGATGTGTGTAAAGAACATTCTTTGTGAAGATGAGTGTCTTGGATGGTTAAAGGAGGAAAAACAATATGTTTGTGTGTAAGGAATGTGTATTAAGTGATTAAGTATTTTTGGTTGTGAAAGGGTGAAAACCTAAGTGTTGTGTGTGAGAATACTCTTGATGGATTTTAGGTGTTCTTGAATGTCTAATGGTGAAAGCTATGTGCTTTGGTATAGCAATGTGCTAGAAGAACCCATGTCAAAATTTAGATAATGTATAAGAAGTTCTAAGTGTTTAAAAAGAGTTTTGGTGAGTTTGGAAGTGTTGAGAATGATTAAGTGTTTTACTAGGGAAAGAAAGGTGCATTAAGGTGTTTTAGAAGGCAAAAAGGATTTAGGCATTATCTTGGAAGTTCTAGAAATCCAATGGGTGTTTTGGGATGTACTAAAGTCTTGGAGGAGTTTGTTAAGGTTTAGGTAATGTTGATGTACAAGGAGGAAATGATGTTTAGGTAAGGAAGATGTTTGAACTTGTGAAGAAAATTCTTGGAAGGACATGAAGTATTTTTGGTGGGCTAAATATAGTGTGGGAACATGCTATAAACCTAAGGGGGAAGTATTATGAGTATTGAGCATTTAGGCAAGAAATGAGTAAGTGTTTAAGGTATAGAAAATGGAGTTTTGGGCACGTCCGAACTACCGTCCGAACATGGACGTTCGGACATGCCCTGTTGCGCGTAAGTCACCTGAACTTCGACCGGTGTCCGAACTACCGTCCGAATTTGGAAGTTCGGACACACCTATCTCTATATTATGTTTCGGCCTCGAACAGCGTCCGAACTTGGGAAGCTCGGACGCATGTTCGGACAGTCGTCTGTTTACACCCATTTGAGCCTCGAACAGTGTCCGAACTTGGGAAGTCCGGACACAAGTTCGGACAAGGCGTTGTATGGACCAAAAACATTGTTTAAGGTTATAGGATGATGGGGATTATTAAGTAATGGTGTTATAAGATTGTTAAGGACATGTTAAGTGAGTTATAATGACAATTTAGTGGGGGGAAATTTGTATTAAAATGTAAAAGTAAAACAAGTTAAAATGTGAAGTTATTTAACTAGTTAACGGGGATAAGTTATGAGCATTAGACTTTAAACAATCATGTTACCCCGATGTTAATAAAAGTACATGTAATATTACCAGTTGTTTCTAGAATTGTTCGAGGAACATAAGTGGACAGGATAGAGTGGACTCTGGTGACAGGTATGGTTTTCTTGCAACCTGTGTCCTACCGGATTACACCGGCTTGTGTGCCAATGTGTTTTTCTGTATGTTGCCACGTTGTAAGATAAAACATGTAATGAGTTTACAGTAATTCATATATGTGGCGTGTCTAGTTCCGATACCATTTAACCTCGAAAGTGTTAAACTTAGCTAACTGAGTCTAGGATCACATGAGAGATCGGTATTCGGAATTTAACGACCCGAACCATGGGACGTTCTAACCACGGCTATGCGTGAGTTAATTATGTGATGTTGTGTGTGAATGTATGGACTTCCCTCGTGTGTTTAACCCAGTCAAAATACCTTCTTGGTGTGTGGATGTGATAGGTTCCATAGTGGGGCTCTAACTATTTACCTACAAGTAAATATGTACTAACGGGGGTGAGGAATCCGGTTAGGCCGGTCGCGCGTTGTTTGGGAGTGGGTATCCTTTTTAGCCTTACCCTCCTCTCTGTTATGGTTGTTTCCCTCACGGGTCACGATCTCCCATTAGCTTACTCCAAAGCTTAGCTATTCTGACTTATGATCGGTTTAGGGGGAACATGTGTTTATGTGGTGTGTTCGGGTCACCATATCTGAACCATCTTAACTTAAGTTACTCGTCCGACTATTAGGACGGTAATGAGTGTTGTATAACGAGTTTATCATGAGGGTGACATCATTCTCTAGGCTCATAAGTGAATTAACTATGTTTGGGTCGGTTCCTAAGAGATCCGTTCCCGTTATGTTATGTGTTATTATTGTACTGCAATTCCCATTGCGATGTCGTTATGTGCACGTTGAAATGTGAAAAGTGTTGTTATGTGGTGTATGTTATATGTTGTGAAATGTGGAGTATGTGGATCATGGATATGAATCCCAGTTTGTGATAAGAGGCGTTTAAGGATAACCCGATTAATGGGTAAGTGTCGTCTATTAAGGAAGTAGCTCCACTAGAGGAGAACCCTCTAGGGTTTATGAACACAATGAGTGGCTTATCAAGTAAGGATGTGTTATCTGTTTGTTGAGCCCATTGTGGTGGAATGTTATGTGTTGTGTGTTTATAGTTTACATGCATGATTCAAATATAATCAACCGCATGCTAAGACGACAATTAGTTGTGCGTGGCCCGGTAGCATGCGGGCTGCGGGATTACCATACCAGCAAAGGTGCTGAGCCCCTGGGGGCCACCCTTTCTCTTCTTTTCCTATTTCAGGTACAAGGAGCTGGAAGCCGTTCGAGAGTATGACGGGGTAGTCGTTTGTACATGGGTAATCATTTAACTTATATATGTACAGTAGGTGTAGTAAGACCGAAATTGTTATCGGCATCAGTTTGTAAATACTCGGTACAGTTGGAAGGTATGTGTATGTTTAGTTGTTAATGAAAAGGGATAGTAATGTGTAGTCGCTCGGGAATCTAGTCCATCAGACCGATACAATGTATATGTAATAGCCTTGTTAGCCACGTGGGTGGTTAACGGCGTGTAACACCAACGAGTTAAGTAATGTGATGAAGTATATTTTCCACTGCAGATTGTTGTTAAGTGTGTTGTTGTTGGATGGGGTGTTACACTGTTTCTGTGTAACTAATTACAGATACTATGTGGGTGTTTTATGAGTATAGTCTTGAGTTTAAACCGAGGTTAACACCCATAACTAGTTGGGTAAACGCTGCGGGAAAGAAACAAACATCAGCTGAACTAACTAGCAACAAGAACCAAAAGAGAATGTTATAGCTTGTAACACCCCAACCGTTAACCTCGTCATTACCTCTTAAACCGTTACTAATTATTCCTACTCACGCAGCAGAACTCCAATTACAACGAGGGGTGAAACAACGCCGTTAGCCACCCATGTGGCTAACCAGGCCTTTCTTACATACCGTAACGGTCCGATGAACTGGAACAACCAAATACACAATACAAATACTTTACTTAAATCAATTCTTTACTATACCGAGTCTACTATATATGGATGCCGACAACATATTCGGTCTTACACCTCTTTCAATACATAAGTACTTAAATCTAACTACCCATGCAACCCACCGACCCGTCCTACTCTCAAACGGTAACATCTTCGGTGTACCTGAAAAATAAAAACGTTGCCCCTAGGGGCTCAGCTTAACGCTGCATATGAATTTCGCATACCCCGAGCGCTAACCGGGGTACGCCGACTACTTTTGTCGGATATACATGGAGTTCATTTTAGTCAAACAACATGCATCATAGCAATACAATATATATGTATATTACTCAAGGAATCTACATCCAATCACGGAACACAATTCCTAACTAACATAACAAGGTTGTTAGTTGTATCAGTTTACTCTTAGGCCTTGAGGGTTATACCTCACTATGCCTCGTTTACTTATTCAATATCTCACCCGCTCTCTCGGGTTACTTACTCATATAATCACCCATTCTCTTGGGCTACTCGTACTATACTCACCCATTCTCTCGGGTTACTTATTCTCATTATCTCACCCACACTCTTGGGTTATTTATACTCAAGCTCTTGTAGATTCTCGAGACACTACAGGTCTCCTACGTCACGCTTGTTACTCTTAATACATACTTAGGCCAAAACTCATGGCTCTCAAGCATAGTCTTACTTCCCCGGTTTCGACCCTACTCTGGTCTAGCATGGGGGAAGGTTCACTAGCTCACGGAACTCTCTCTCTAGTTCCTAACTCTTTTACATAGGTCCGACTACTCACGGACTACTCTCATTCCATACACTCCTCTCTCGGATTTATAATAATATTATGTGTTGTAGTCTAGAAGCATCACTCTCGATGTTTCTAATGACTTTGGGAATAATACACAAGTTTGGTTAATCTTAGGTTTTAAGAGTTACCCATACGTTTCATTTACTCATACTTTCGGTTATTTTCTTATAGGGTAAAATCCTCATAAGGAGGTCGACCATGGCACAAGGGAGCTACTAATCCCTTAGGTCTCTTTTACCTTCTTACTAGTTCACATCTCCGAACTATCTTTAGTCCTCTTGAAGTAAGTTCACTTATCCTTCCACTCTCATTTGTTTCGTGGATTGTTTCTATATGGTTTTCTAACCGTTATCGGGTATTTACTCAACCCGTACTCCTCCTCACATTCTAGGGAGTTCATATGTTTGCGTTATCGTTATACTATAACGGATAGTTTGTGTGTTTGCACGTTTTCGTTATCATAAGCATCGACCCGATCTATGGGTCTCTAGCCAAACGTTACTCACTATGTGTCGGTCTTTACACTATGTTAGACCACACCGACATACAAGTATGTTAGCTCATTCAACATACAACAAGACATACATAATCAATCAATGGATTATTTTCATGCTTTAATCTTGATTAAGCCGGCACACAAACACAAAAATCAACGTAACTCGGTTAGCACGCGGAGTATGAGAAAATCATACCTTTCACCGGGGTTTTTACTTTTACCGTGTCATCTCACCATGCTCGGGTCACGCACGACTCTCTGATAATGTTCCAAACATTACTGTTAATACTAAGATCAGACGGTACATAATAAAATGCTACTCCCGTACTCCCCGTTATCCCGTTATCTCGGTTTTATTCTTGTTAAATTGAGTTCTCACTTCTCAATCACTTCCAACACTTTCTTACACTTCCTAGGGCCTTTACATGTCACCAAACAGGGCCTTAACATCTTATAACATCATTAACATTCAAACCCCCATCATTTACAACCTTTAAAATGCTCTCTGTAGGTTTCTGGGGGCGGTCCGGGACTTGGTCCACACCCTAAGTCCCGGACCAATACTCATCGTAACTCTCGGGTGGAATTCAACACTGGTCCGGGACCTTGTCCCTATCCCAAGTCCCGGACCAAACACACTGCACTCTCGGCCTAAATTTATGGGGTGGTCCAGGACTTTGTCCATGGACTAGGTCCCGGACCCTGCTACAGATTTTACAGATTTGGAATTTCCAAATCTGTTACAACTCCATCCTTCCACCATTTGACTACCCAATCTTTCCCACTTATAAACCACATGTTTTAGCATCTAATCTCCCATCTAAACCACCTTAAACTGATCACCAAGTCCATCACTAACTCATGCTTAATTCACTCAAAATCCACTTACATTTTCATAACTTGGTTTCCTTGTTCCTTAACTCCTTGTAACAGATTTTGGTACCCACTTCTTACCATTCAAACCTCACTCACTAATGTCATTCCTAGCACCCAAATGACATTATTTTCCTCTCCAGTTCTACTCCAAGCACCTTTCTCTTCCTCTTCCAAATTCCAAGTGATTACCACTCATTTCATCTTCTAAACATACCTAGTTTATCCTAGGTTTCACACTCTTAATCACCCTTGGTTTCTAGGTAAAATTTGACAGCACTTGCTTGCCTTACTAAGCATTTTCACCACACTAAACTTGCTCACAAACACTTCTTCTCCCCTGTTTGGTTTAAACATCAAAACCACATCAAATTCCCATTTATTCACCATCTAAACTAGCTTAGTTCCCAAGATTCTTTCTCACACTTAAGCAACATTAAACATTCTCATTCCCACTCAATATTGTTGTACCATGACTACACCAATTCAAGAACATTAAATCAATTCCCAAATCTGTTTTACAAGTCAAATAAAAATCCACACAAGGTGAGCTTTACCTTGTTTGTTTTCGGTTTTCTTCCTCTTCTTCCTCTTTCTCTTGCTCTCTCTTTCTTTTCTTGTTTTCACAACACACAAGGGGGTCTAGATTGCCATCTACAATCATATCCCCATACACACATATTAAGCTTATTAATTCAATTCTTCCCTCACAAAAACTAGTATTACAAGAGCTAGTTTTTAGGGTTTAGCTTAGAGATTACCTTCAAGTGTCCAAATGAAGAGCTTAGGCAATAAAATGATAAAGTCCCTCCATTCCTCAAAAGCAAGAAGAACCGGCTGGACATGGGGAAAATTTCAGCGTGAAGGATTTTTCCAAAATTGGAAGAACTAGCTAGAAATGAAGAGCTTTTGACTTTCTTTTTACCTTGGAGTATCAAGAAGATGATGGAGACTCAAAAACACTTCTTTAAGCTCCAAAAGGTCCAACACCCATGGAAGTGAAGGTGGAGGAATCAAGATTTTGTTGGGTGGAAAACGAAGCCCTTGTCGATACGAATCTAACGGTAGCATTTTTGTGCGATTCGGTGAAGAAATGAGCAAGTTAGAGGAGATTGAAGGTGGGCTGCTTGCTTACTCTTGAAATCGCCATTTACAGAGGCAAAGGAAGAAGGAGCTCAATTTGGAAAGGAGGGAAATCGTGAGTGAGGAGAAAAGGAGAGGTGAGAGAGTAAATAAGTTACTTTTACTATTCCCCTTTTTTTTACTTTCACTTTTCTTTTCTTCCTTTATTTCCTAACTAATAAACAAGAGAGGGGGAGGCTGTTACTATATTAAACCGGCCCCCACTAGCTAATTAAGCTGGGGTGTTTTTCGTCTTTTACAGAAAACGCTCGTTATTTTACCCGGTTCGGCACTATTCACTAAACGGGCCCGTTTTTCGGATTTTTCTCGTCTCTTTATTTTAAATGGCTATTAAGCTTCCATTAATACTTAATTATAGTTATTTAATCAACTATATTTTTTACGGGTCCGTTTGACCACTTCAAGTCACGTTTTCGGGTTTCCCCGAAAAACGTGCTTTAAAACTCCGTTAGCGTTTTAATCCATTATTTGGATCCGTTTTCTTCGGGAATCATTCCCGTATACTAATTAGGCCTAACTAAGCCTTAGGAATCCATCTCGGACCCTCTCGAGATCATATACCTCTTATACTCATTTAACACGCATTTTAGCGTTTTTCGCTTTTCAAGCGTTTTCTCTTTTCTTTTGGTTTTATTCTCTTACCAATACTCTTTAGGCACCATTAGGCCTTTAATAATCATATTAGAGTAATTTAATCACGATTTCTAGATCCGGGGTATTAAATAGCTTCTGTATACCTGGGTTACAAGGGTATCCTAAGTGTGATCCTAGTTTAAAAATGAGCCCAAATGATAGCTAACAAATATAGCTAGGTTAGCAAACATGTTGGGAAGGTTAAACATCAGCTTATTACATTAGAAGTGAAGTTAGATAAAGTGGTGTAAGGGAATTGTGGTTCAGATTTGGGAACCTGTGGGTTCTGTATAAATAGATTTTAGGGGCATGTTAAAGAATATATTGTTACGCTAATAGGTTCAGCACATTGCTAACCTATTTGGCTAAGGTGGGAACACACCCTAAGCGAATTAAAATCCTTCTTGATTAAACTTGTTACATGTCAGAGTTAGAATACTCTAAAACATTAGCTAGAAGAAAGGGCTTAGCTAACTTGTAAAATGTCGTTGTAAATGCCCTAGAAGTAACATTAAGTTTAAGGCTAATACTTGGAAAGTCCTAAGGGCCACTATAAGTTTAACATTCAAAAATTTATCCAGGGAACAACCCCGATAAAATGGAATAAACTAGGAAAAAGTTACAAAGGTCGTCACATGAAATTATAAACTGACGAACTGTTTTTAATTAACGTTAGGACCGTAACGTACACCAACCAGGACCCCGTGTGTGAGACGACACTCGCTTCTGAATAAGGTATGGACATGTGTCGTTCGTATGTTGTCGTGTTACACGGCTTGTGTGCTGTGTGCTTTGTTTGACAATGACTATAAGACTAACGCATGAAATTGGATTACTTCTTGTGGCTTGCTTATATGCTTGTTATATATATCCTTGTGGCATATTACTTGCGCGCACACAGTAGTTTAGTCCCTTTCTCGTTCATGGAACTTGAGATGAACCACAACGAACTATGAAAACAGAGAAAATTCTATAAAAGGGGAACTCCTCTCTAACCATGGAGGATATACCACGACACCCACTATGGTGTCTATTCATGAATGATAATGAAGAGCAAGTCTCAATTGGTGGGACATGACGAACCACGTAGACAAAATAAAAGAACTATACAAAGAGACAACTCCTCTCTAACTATAGAGGACCTCTAACGACGCCCCCTATGGTGTCAAGCTATTAATGATAATGAACGTTAAATACCAACTGGTGGAATATGAGAATAGACAACTCGGGAAGAACATCTCGGCCGGCGGTTTGGACACTCGGGAGGAGGTGTCTGCATCAGATCTTTCGACCGTCTATTGAGGAGCTTATCCTGGAGTCTAGAGGTGACTCCGCTTTCTCGACCCTGGGTGTCGGGAATGGGGGATTGGCAATTGGTGAAGCACATCCTGGAGTCTAGAGGTGACTCGGCTTTCTCGACCCTGGGTGTTGGGAATGGGGGAGTGAAAATTGGTGGAGCTTATCCTGGAGTCTAGAGGTGACTCCGCTTTCTCGACCCTGGGTGTCGGGAATGGGGGACTAGCTATGGAGGAGACGTCCTCCAACGTGCGGTGATAAAAGAATTCACAAATAACCCTTACAGAAACAAGGAATGATTAGCACCTACATAATAAAGTCTCGGGATCTAATCTATATCCCCTGACTCGGTGCCAGAGAATAGAGGAAAACATCTGTAATGAGACCAAGCAAATAAGAAAATTCACAAATGTGATTCTTTAAGAAACAAGGAAAGATTGGCACCTATATGTTATGGTCACGGGATCTAAACTATATCCCCAGACCTGGTGCAAGGAGAGAGAAAGAAAATACACATCGTGGGAACAAGAGAAAGGAAATGAAAACACACAACGCTCGAACGATCCCATAGTGAGGATCATTGGTAAACATACCCATGCACACGTCTGATGACTTACATGATTTCTGTTGCTATATTAGCAGCTAGTTGTGCTCGGTTGCGTGTTTGATATTGCTATGTTGCCAGCATGTTATGCTTGGTTGCTTGTTGCTAATGCTTTACTACCTTTAAGTGTGTATGAAACTATGATGCATTGTGATGTGCTTTACTGCTTTATTTGAGCATGTAAATTGACTTAATCATATTCGACCAAGTAGTCGTGTAGCCCGGTAACATGCGGGCTTCACACGTTCATACTCAGCATGGTTTGCTGAGTCCTTTATTTTTACAGGTAGGAAACGGGAAGCGGACGGAGAGTAGGCAAGGGTGACTACCATAGGGGTAGTCCACATGGGCAAGACTTTTAGTAGTATGTTTTTAATGTAAGGGTTGTACTTTCGGTTTATGTTGTTGGATTAAGAACTTATGTTGTAGACTCTCGGTACTCGGTTTGTATCTTTTGTGTTGGACTTGGATTTGGTTATGGTTTAATTCCAGTCATTCAGACAGCAGCATAGTATTGATAGTGTTGTTGTGTCAACCACGTGGGTGGTTGGCGTTTGTGACACCCGGTTGGAATTGTGACTCCGCTGTATCATCGTTTGGCGCATTGTTTGGACTACGGTTGGTTAATCGGGGGTGTTACAGAAAGTGGTATCAGAGCGTAGTTGCGCTCTGATGACTGGAACAGAGAAGTACCGAGAATAGGAAAACCGGAATTTGGGAAACGGGGTTAAGGGTTAGTAATGTGAGGCATGACTTTACTGATTTAAAACCGCCAGAAAGGGCGATAATAACTTGCAGTAAGCTCTTGTGAATGTTCTAAACTAACGACGAAATTTTCAGATGTCTGGACGACGAGGTCGAGGACGAGGCCGGGGCCAAATGGAGCAAGATAGCGTAGCTGCAGGGCAGACCATCGCTGAGATAGTAGCAGCGGCCCTAGGTCACATGGGCTTCCAGCCAGGAACCCAGCAGGCACCACCGCCACCACCACCTCACCCACCCAGGGAGACAAACTGGGTGAAGAGCTTAGCAGACCTTCGACCAGCTGAGTTCCGAGGAGAGACGGACCCCACCCACCTAGAGAACTACATCAGCCTCCTAGAGACCGCCTTCGAGACTTTGAATGTTCCAGCAGAGGCTAAGGTCAGATTCGCAGCCTATTACCTACGAGAGTCAGCGAGCGATTGGTGGAAGCTTGTGAAGGATGCTCACCTAGCCGACCCCACTTTTGGATGGGATGCTTACACTGCGTTGCTGAGGGCTAAGTACTACCCCGCCCACCTCCGGACCAAGAAGCGAGTTGAGCTAGACACCCTGAGACAGACCGAGGGGATGACCGTAGACAAATATTACTCGGCGTTCACTGCTCTACTTCGTGTACTTCCAGGCTTGGGATATTCAGATGAGATCTTAGTGGAGCGTTTTTATGGTGGACTGAATCACCGCATCAGATATGGCATGGGGCCAAGTCGTTACGCCACGATCCAGGACTGCTATCATGCAGCATCCCAGGTCGAGATCACCGTTCAGATGTGTGATGAGGAATTCGCTAAGAAAAAGAAGGTGAAAGGCGATGACTCAGAGGACCGTAAACAGAAGAGTGCGGACAAGAATAAGCGCTACCCGAACAGGAAACGGGGGAGATACCATGGGAACTAGCCTACGGAGACACTTCAGCTGAGCCACCCAACGAATTCGGCTAAGCCGCTACGCTCCTACCCACCTAAGGGTAAACTGAACCCAACTTTAATGCTTAAGTACCGTTACAGTTGTCATGACCCGACCAGTTGTTGACTAACCAAATCACATATTCAGGGTCTAAAGCCGGCCCGAGCAAAAGGCCCGAGCGCCGATTTAAATGTAGACGATGCTCGAAGAACCACCCCGGAGTTGATTGCCAGGGCGAACTGGTAGAGTGCTTTTACTGCAAGAAGACCGGGCACAGGGCCTTTGAGTGCTTCGCGAACCCCGAGAGCAAGAGTTACAGGCCCGGCTATAGTGCGGGAGGCTAGTCCTAGAAGCCACACGAGAATTAGAGGATAAAATGAAAACTAGGTACCCCTATCTTGTCATCGATGTTTCGGCTTAGTGTAGAGTACGGGGGCGTACCCCTCTTTTAAGGGGGGTAAGCGCGTTTTGTTTTGGATGAGTATTGATTTATTATGAGGTATTCCTACAACCACTCGTGGTTGGTTGGTAGGTTTGTGTGTTTGGATTGTGTGTGAAAATGTTATGTACGCCTTGTATGAATGAATGTTGTGTGCCATGGTTTGCACTCTAGCATGTTGTATGCTCTGTATGAATGAATATTGTGTGTCTTGGCTTGCACTTTAGCATGTTATGCACATTGCTAACTTCTTGGTCTACTATGAGAACTCGTGTGAAGCCACTGATGTGGCATGGTGCTTAGAAGCACTGAGAATTTTAATTATGGACATAATCCTTTGGGTATCGTGAGTGAATGCGGGACTGGATCCCTAAGATTACCAGGAATGGAAAATATAAGTTAAGGAAGTAAGACTTCGGGACGAAGTCTCTTTTAAGGGGGGTAAGCTGAAATACCCCTGAACATTAAACGCATAAAATCATGAAGTGTTTTATAACTCGGACATAAAATAACGTACGAACAATTAAATCTAGTATAGATATATATGTACGAATACAAAGATACACGTATGTAACGTTACGATATCGTAACGTTGTAATAAAAATGATAACGTCGCATAACTTCGTTACAAAAAATATATAACAACACGATATAATATATAGTCGTATATATATATCGTAACGTTGTAAATAAGCGACAATAACGCCGCATAACTGCGTTACAAAAAATATAGCATCACATGATATAATATATAGTCGTACATATATAAATAATCATGTATAACCTATACAAAAACAGAGAGAAAAAAAGGAGCAAAGACGCTCCCGCTGAGGTTCGAACCCGAGACCTCCCGTACCTTCCCCGAATGTTTAACCGGTTGAGCTATGCTCGATTTCGGTAATGAAACCCGCGAATTAAAACTAGTATCAACTAACTGAGTGACTACAAAAAAAAGAGGTGAAACAAACACACCTCTGTAGCACCTCCTCCTTCCTCGGTGTAACTACCGATTCGAACAAAAAAATGTGCAACCAGAGGAATCCAAATTCTGTAACGATATGAGTTTGTTTATTCAATCGCCCATACTAGCCCTGGTAAATTGAGACAATTCAGACAGGGTTCCTTCCTGAAACTCACGCCCTCTCAGCCCCAGTCCTCGGTTGTATGTTTGAAACAAAAGAAAATAATAACCACAGCATCTACTCTGCAGGAATTCCTCTCACGCCAATCCGTAATCCACGACCCCCCCTAAACTATTCTTTGTATCATCGACTAATGTAGACATAACAGGAAAGAAAAACTAACATTAACAATGTCGATCTGCCCGACAACCTGAAACAGAAGAGAGTGGCTTCATATCTGATAAATCGCTCAAACACCCAACAGAAGCATTAAAGTCTGTGTTTTGCTCAAACACCCACGCACCACAAATTCCCTCAACTGTCTCTGTAACAGCCACTCCAAGTCTACTAAACCATGCTCCTATGTCGATCTGTGCTAGGGGAATAGACAAGGAGACAGCCACTCTGGTCCTCCTGTTATGCCCATACTCTCTAGGAGCTTAGAGCCCATGACCACCACTTCTAATGCAATTGTTCTCTAAATAATACCCTGCTTGGCTATTCTTCTCTCCCTTGCATGCCGTGCCCACAAGCCCTCAGGTAAGCTGCTGTTTACTCATGCGTGGAGATGAACCCAAGTTTCCATGGCACTCTTGAATCCTTTCTACTTTGTTGCTTTAGTTCGAAGAGAAAGACTGACATTTTACTCTTGCCTTCTTTCTTGTTTCGACAGTGAACTAAGCCTCCCACTCTTCTTGTCTGTCTGGTCGAGCCAGAGCTCAAACTCTTGGAAAGAAACTAACAGGTGAGGCTTAAATAAAATACATTCCCTCTGGTTGTTTTGGCCGATAGTCCATGCATTGGTTTCTCTAACTTTTCTCTCTGTCTCACGTAAAGAGCCATACATGCTAGGTAAAGGGTGGGACATTGGAAATCCTGAAGCCCATTGCTCTTCTGTCAAAAGAAAGACGACAAGAAATCCCTCCGCAGACCACAACAAGCTGGTCTGAATTTCCACCCAAGGTAGATTCCAAAACCTGTTTCACTACACAAGATCTGAAATGTGTTGTCTATTTTGGTTGTGTCTATTTTAAAGTTAAGACTACCTTAAGATCATAACCAACCAACTAAACCCTTTGAGGGAAGCAGAAATCTGTGGCATTAATGAAACAGAAAGACAGAAAACAAAAAAAAAAGAACAATAGACAAGAGGTAGCAGTTTCAGGTTTTCAGTCCCTGGAATTGTTTGTTTCAGTATGGGTGAGTCGTGTAACTCTAAATAGACTGTTGTGGGTCTGTCTCAAGGATAATGCTGTATTAAAGCACCTAACTAAGGAACTGTACAATTTGGGAGAAGAAACCTGAAAGACTATATTAGTAATCAACAGAAAAGAAATGTCACGATCAGGTTCCTGGTTTTACCTTGTTTTCAGGTTATGCAGTTTCTGAAATTTCTTGTTTCAGGAAAGGTAAGTTTTCAGTAATACTAGCAACATTGTTTTGGGTCAGTAATGAGTTTAAAATTTGACTAAACAGACAACTAAGTAAATAGACAATTAAGGAGAAACTAGGAAATCAGCTCCCTGAATAACCAGAAAGAAATTTAGGGGAAATGATCGGTGACATGCTTCAGTACTTGGCAGTTTGTGCAGTTGTTGGGTAAAGAGTTTCAGAGGAGTTGTAAAGGCAGTGATGGCTGGGAAATAAGTCTAAAATCTTGCTAACATATGAGCCTACCTGTAAATAGTTGGGGGAACTAGAAAACCAGGTTAAAGAATAAGAAGGAAAAGAAAAGAAAAACAGAAGAGAGAAGGAATACACAGGAGCTGATGCGTAGAATTCATAACTTTGGCTCTCAGTATAAAGGGACCCCAGTAAGCTAGCAGTGTGTGTGTTGGTTTGTCTTAGTGTTAGAACTGTATAAAATACATAATTGAGTAACTAAGCTAGTTGAGGTAAAACTTAAGGACTGATTTGTGAACAAACAGAAATAAATCAGAGAAGTGGCATCAGGTTCTTACATTTCAGTTTTGGTTTTCCTGAAATGGTTGTTTCTGTATAACTGAAGTGCAGACTGGTCATGAGTGTTGGGGTGGTTTAATAAAGAACTCGAAACCTAACTAAAACACAGAACTTAAGCTGTAAGCACTTTGGGAGAGATTTGAAGATAGATGGGTGGCCTAAATCAAAGAGGGGTTAGCAATTTCACAACTTCAGTTTCTGAAATTTTCAAGTTTGGGTGTGGGGAATTTTTAGAGGATTACTCCTGCTATTATGGATCTGTTTTTAAACTACAACCAAGATAAACCACTTAACTTACTGAGTACGCATTTGGAGAAGAATTGTGAGTCAGATTAATGAGCACAAACAAGAATATAGAATAGAGAGTATCAGGTTGATGTTTCAGGGTCTTTGCATTTTCAGTTGGGGACTTTCTGTAGCTTTAATAATGTTGTTGGGGTCTGTTAGAATTTAAAGACCATCATACACCCTAGACTACTCTAGTTGGTAATGAGAGGAAGTTGAAACTCAAGTCAGGAACAAACAGAAAATAGAAGGGAATTATCAGTTTTATGATTCCAGTATTCACGCTTCAGTTTTTCACTACTGTCCAGCTCAGTGTGAGGCTATATCAGTGACATAAACCCACGTGTCGTGGGTTTGCTTTGGGGTTTAGAATCTTGACCAAGATCTCAATTAACAGAGCCAGTGAATTGGGATAGTTGAGGGACAGTGGGTGAACTAACAATAGGAAATAAAAGCAAGGATATCAGGATGTGAATGTTTCAGTTTTAAGGTTTCTGAAAATCTGTTTCTGTATAACTCTGTATAGAATGGTTGAAGGGGGTTATGTTGAGTTGCTAATAAAACTAAACACTTCTAATATACCTTAGTAAGCTATGAATGCATTGGGTAAGTTAGTAACCAGATTAAAGAGCATAAAGGAAAATAGAGGGAAAGACAACGCATCAGTCTGGGTTGGTTCTTGATGGTCTTTTCGTATCTGTTTCTGTGTAACTAATTACAGATACTATGTGGGTGTTTTGTGAGTATAGTCTTGAGTTTAAACCGAGGTTAACACCCATAACTAGTTGGGTAAACACTGCGGGAAAGAAACGAACATCAGTTGAACTAACTAGCAACAAGAACCAAAAGAGAATGTGTAGATTGTTGTTTCAGTTCATTAACGTTATAGCTTCTGTATAACTGGGTTACAACGGTATCCTAAGTGTGATCCTAGTTTAAAAATGAGCCCAAATGATAGCTAACAAATATAGCTAGGTTAGCAAACATGTTGGGAAGGTTAAACATCAGCTTATTACATTAGAAGTGAAGTTAGATAAAGTGGTGTAAGGGAATTGTGGTTCAGATTTGGGAACCTGTGGGCTCTGTATAAATAGATTTTAGGGGCATGTTAAAGAATATATTGTTACGCTAATAGGTTCAGCACATTGCTAACCTATTTGGCTAAGGTGGGAACACACCCTAAGCGAATTAAAATCCTTCTTGATTAAACTTGTTACATGTCAGAGTTAGAATACTCTAAAACATTAGCTAGAAGAAAGGGCTTAGCTAACTTGTAAAATGTCGTTGTAAATGCCCTAGAAGTAACATTAAGTTTAAGGCTAATACTTGGAAAGTCCTAAGGGCCACTATAAGTTTAACATTCAAAAATTTATCCAGGGAACAACCCCGATAAAATGGAATAAACTAGGAAAAAGTTACAAAGGTCGTCACATGAAATTATAAACTGACGAACTGTTTTTGATTAACGTTAGGACCGTAACGTACACCAACCAGGACCCCGTGTGTGAGACGACACTCGCTTCTGAATAAGGTATGGACATGTGTGGTTCGTATGTTGCCGTGTTACACGGCTTGTGTGCTGTGTGCTTTGTTTGACAATGACTATAAGACTAACGCATGAAATTGGATTACTTCTTGTGGCTTGCTTATATGCTTGTTATATATATCCTTGTGGCATATTACTTGCGCGCACACAGTAGTTTAGTCCCTTTCTCGTTCATGGAACTTGAGATGAACCACAACGAACTATGAAAACAGAGAAAATTCTATAAAAGGGGAACTCCTCTCTAACCATGGAGGATATACCACGACACCCACTATGGTGTCTATTCATGAATGATAATGAAGAGCAAGTCTCAATTGGTGGGACATGACGAACCACGTAGACAAAACAAAAGAACTATACAAAGAGACAACTCCTCTCTAACTATAGAGGACCTCTAACGACGCCCCCTATGGTGTCAAGCTATTAATGATAATGAACGTTAAATACCAACTGGTGGAATATGAGAATAACTCGGGAAGACAACATCTCGGGCCGTGCGGTTTGGACACTCGGGAGGAGGTGTCTGCATCAGATCTTTCGACCGTCTATTGAGGAGCTTATCCTGGAGTCTAGAGGTGACTCTGCTTTCTCAACCCTGGGTGTCGGGAATGGGGGATTGGCAATTGGTGAAGCACATCCTGGAGTCTAGAGGTGACTCGGCTTTCTCGACCCTGGGTGTCGGGAATGGGGGAGTGACAAATTGGTGGAGCTTATCCTGGAGTCTAGAGGTGACTCCGCTTTCTCGACCCTGGGTGTCGGGAATGGGGGACTAGCTATGGAGGAGACGTCCTCCAACGTGCGGTGATAAAAGAATTCACAAATAACCCTTACAGAAACAAGGAATGATTAGCACCTACATAATAAAGTCTCGGGATCTAATCTATATCCCCTGACTCGGTGCCAGAGAATAGAGGAAAACATCTGTAATGAGACCAAGCAAATAAGAAAATTCACAAATGTGATTCTTTAAGAAACAAGGAAAGATTGGCACCTATATGTTATGGTCACGGGATCTAAACTATATCCCCAGACCTGGTGCAAGGAGAGAGAAAGAAAATACACATCATGGGAACAAGAGAAAGGAAATGAAAACACACAACGCTCGAACGATCCCATAGTGAGGATCATTAGTAAACATACCCATGCACACGTCTGATGACTTACATGATTTCTGTTGCTATATTAGCAGCTAGTTGTGCTCGGTTGCGTGTTTGATATTGCTATGTTGCCAGCATGTTATGCTTGGTTGCTTGTTGCTAATGCTTTACTACCTTTAAGTGTGTATGAAACTATGATGCATTGTGATGTGCTTTACTGCTTTATTTGAGCATGTAAATTGACTTAATCATATTCGACCAAGTAGTCGTGTAGCCCGGTAACATGCGGGCTTCACACGTTCATACTCAGCATGGTTTGCTGAGTCCTTTATTTTTACAGGTAGGAAACGGGAAGCGGACGGAGAGTAGGCAAGGGTGACTACCATAGGGGTAGTCCACATGGGCAAGACTTTTAGTAGTATGTTTTTAATGTAAGGGTTGTACTTTCGGTTTATGTTGTTGGATTAAGAACTTATGTTGTAGACTCTCGGTACTCGGTTTGTATCTTTTGTGTTGGACTTGGATTTGGTTATGGTTTAATTCCAGTCATTCAGACCGCAGCATAGTATTGATAGTGTTGTTGTGTCAACCACGTGGGTGGTTGGCGTCTGTGACACCCGGTTGGAATTGTGACTCCGCTGTATCATCGTTTGGCGCATCGTTTGGACTACGGTTAGTTAATCGGGGGTGTTACACTATTTAAAGAATGGCTCTCCGGACGCGAGAGTCCGATCTAGGGACCGGTAGGAGGCTCTTCTGTTGTCTCCGCTGGCGGCATGTATCCTTTGCTAGCCACTTGGTTACTACGCGTGGTGGAACCCCACTTCATCCCTCTTGTACCTGACTGCTAGTCGCCCCGAAATTCTCCACGTAGTCTGTCTTTGTGCCCACTTCCAAGCAGCACCAAAGCAGTCTCACCTCAAAGCAGTCAAACGTATCTTCTGATATCTCAAAGGTACAAGTACACTTTATCTATGGTATCCTCGATCTCCTACTTTTACTTTATCTGGATACAGTGACTCTGATTGGGCTGGTTCCCTCCAAGATCGAAAGAGTACTTCAGGTAATGCACAGTTCTTGGGTCTTTGTCTTGTTTCATGGTCCTCCAAAAAACAAAACTCTGTTGCACTCTCTACAGCGGAGGCAGAGTATGTCTCTGCTGCAGCCTGTTGCTCCCAACTCCTTTGGATGAAACAACAACTTCAAGATTATCATGTCACCCAAGAACAGATCCCAATCTTTTGTGACAACAAAAGCACAATCAAAATATCTGAAAACCCAGTCCAACACTCAAGAACCAAACATATTGAAATCCGTTTTCACTTCTTGAAAGACTGTGTCGAGAAAAAGCTCATTCAACTTGACTCTAAGCCCACTGAAGATCAACTGACAGATATCTTCACTAAACCCCTGTCCACAGCACGATTTGAAGCACTTCAATCAGCAATTGGGTTGACTCCGTCTACCTAGACGTTTGCATCTCCTTGTCCCTACCGCAATCGTCAGTAGGTACTCCCTTATGTCTCACTGAGTCTGTCTTTGTTTGCACTTGAATCTGTGAAGTGTGTTTTCTTGCTTAGAACACCTCTATGCTACTAGCGTTATTCATCTACGTCATCTATCCACACCCGCCCCGCCTAAATCCACGCCCTTAATCTCGCGTCCCCTGATTTTTCTTGCCTGACACACGTAAATCCTGCACCTTCCGCCAGTCACTTCAGCCTTTATATCACCCATCAGCCTACTCCGTCTCTCTCACTTACATCCACCTCACACCCAAAGCTACACCAATTCCAAATGGCAGGCATTAATTTCAATGGCATCAACATCCCGGCTGAGATATTCCAAGATCCTCTCCGCCTTCAGGCGTACCTTCAATCAATGGCTAACCCTAATCCATCTCCACCACCACCACCACCACTCACTCTCCCACCAAAACCACTGCCACTTCATCCCCAACACACTCTTCCACACCACCACCAACCACCCGTGACACATCACCCCAACCAACACCCCCTTCTGCCGCCAAGACCGACATTCTTGAGACGGATGTCGAAGATGTCACACCACTTCAAACCCTTCCACCATCTCCACCACCTCAACAACCAAACCCTACCACCGACATCCAAGCCACTGATCAACCGCAAGCTCCGCCCAAAAAATCTCCAACACCAACCCCACAAGAATCCCAAGAAAAATCAGCAACCCCGACACCTCCACAATCTCCAAAACCCAAACCTTGAAAAAGAAAAGCCCAAACCATCACTCATCCCACAGCCAAACGAGTCCTTCGATCTTCTGTCAAGGCCCAACCAGTCTCCTCCAGTTCCGGCACATCCTTGTCATAAAAAACATCCTTGTCATAAAAAACATCGTACCCCGAAAAGAAGAAAATCTTATGGTCAATTGCTTGGACCTCACCATCATGTACTGCATCATTAATCGTCACTCTCTCAATCTGGCCCACATCATTCTCCATCACTTGGCCCAGTCTGTTGATACCCCAAAACACTCTCTGGGATATGTGTTTTGGCTGCCCCGCATTCTAAAATTCTTTCAGGTACCCCTGGCGACATCCATGCTGGAGTCCATCGACGAGGCAGACACCATCAACCTCCGCTATCTGAATCGGCTAACATCCATCGACAAATCCAAGCTGCTGCCCCCACCATCACCTCCAACAACGGCGGGTCCTTCAACTTCTCAAGAGAGTCCCTCAAGATACTCTCCTACCCCTCTTGGAGAAAGTGGAGCGACTTCTTGCCCTGGCAGCAGAGCTGACTCAGAGCCACTCGCGGATGATGGACAGACTTACTGGAATCGAGACGACTGTGACGGCTTTACAGGATCAACTCCTTGACATCCAAGCCTCCCTAAACCCCAACCCTGACCCTTAGATTGGCATGCGTGTGTATAGTGTTAGGACTTACGCTGTTTTTAAGTTCTAAACACTTTTTGCTGGTTTGTGTGTGAATTTTTTGACTAACTCTTTCGTGATTAATGGGCTTCCCTCTGATGAAAGCAAAAGGGGAAGCGGTGAATCCCATCTGGTGTACGGGCGACTCCGTTGCTGCTTTAAAACTGCTTTCGAATTTTTGCTGCTAGACCGTGTGGTGGTCTAGTACTATAACTGGTTTCAATATTGTGCCTTATTATGCCTGTTACACTGCCTATTCAATATCTGCTATGTTTCTTGCCTAGAGTCCCTCTACGATTAAGGGGGAACCTCAATAGAGTCTTTGAACTCAAATGCTGCGATTAAGGGGGAACTTTGACAGGGTCGGTTCCCCTAGTTCTTTGCATTTTTGTTCTCATTTCAGGATTGACTCAATCGGGATTCACGGAGGTTTGCTATCATCAGCAACAAGGGGGGAACTGTTGGGACATCAGAGTGTTGCAGAGATAGCCAATCACCTCGACAGAGTCAATCATCCTCAATCAAACACAAAGAGCGAACTACTACAAGAGATTCCATACAACTAAGAAGACATCACAGACTCTTCCATGCCGTTGCGAAAACTAAGGAGCGAACTCGGGAATGCTTCAACACTACAACGGTCATACAGCCTCCCCATCACATCCGAAGTTTGAGGCCCAAGTCAGGAGACCACTTAAGGATGTTGCCCACTAAGTTAGTTCCGGCAATTACGGAACTAACTCCCTCGACCTGCCGCTTCTAGTGCTAGTATAAATAAGTTTTGTAATAGCTAGTTCAAGGTGTGCTTTCATTGAGAAATATTCTTGAGCTTAGAGAGAGAGAGAAATAAATTGCTTTGTAAGTCAAAGAGAGAAAATACGTACCAAATTAGTTAGTGCATCTAGATAGACTCTGTCTAGGAAGATCCTAGTTTTGCTACACTTACCATTGAGCTGATCAGAAAGTGTATTGGGTGAGTGAGTGAAAAACCGCTAAGTAGATCTCCTCTACTTAGTGGGCATTTGTAAGTTATTCTATTTTGACCAGAGAATAAAATAACTGATTTGTGTATCTTGCTGAGTTCCACAGAGTCCGTCTCTAACATTAATTTGTTCGAGTCTTTTTAAGTCTTTCGCACACTGAGTTTAGCCAGTTCGATTGAGTGTCTTTTCGTCCCAGAGTGTCTCTTCTCTTTTAGAGTTTGATTAAGTCAAACCAACCCTTAGACTCACACCTTAGGTTGGTTTGAGTTAGCCACCCGATCCTACAACATTACTGCCCCCCGAACTACCAGCTCCAACAGCTGGCCCAGCAGAGGCCCCTATCGCCTGCAGCACTTGGGACACCACCTGCTGCACTATATCGGCGATGTCTCCCTGAGGAGTCCTGCCTTGAGGAGGCACTGCACGTCGGGGAGGCATACTGAGGACACAAACACCAAAACTTATCAGAATCCGTCAAACACCACGCAGCAGATATTCCAGACATTCAAATATGCATACAGACCCTACAACCACCAGAGAAGCCAAACCTGGCTCTGATACCACTAAATGTAACGACCCCAAAACCAGCCTAGGAGTTAGGGTCGTTACACGCCGCGAGTCTATTACCTAATGTCGCAAGGCTCTAATGCAAGCGGATTTGGAAATCAAATATAAGTGCTTAAATAAATACTTAAAGTAGTTTACACATCGAAACCGAATACAAACCCGAACACAGTGTAAGGCCCGAAGGCTACATAAAAGAAAGCGTCCAAGCGCATAAGTCAAATACACAAACCGAAACAAACTAGGTAAGCATAGACTGAGACTCCAAGGAGAGAGAATGCAGAAGTCTCCAAGCTCAATCTGCATAATGTAAGAAGGGGTGAGTTAAACAGCCAGTAAGCAGAAAGACATCCTCAAGGAAGCCCACTCAAAACAGAAGAAGAAATTTGCAACATACAGAGGGAGCATATGCCACTAGTAAATAGACTGAACAGAAATGGAACGGATCCCAAATCAGAAACGAAAACCACATCAAAATATCAGTCAAACTTTCAAAATCAGAAACACACGATGAGACACTAGAAACCCGCTAACACATCAAAAAAAACTCACATAACGTCCTATGGATCCGAAGATCCCACATCAGAAGCTGTAAAGACAGGTAAAAGACCCGTCGGTTTATTAGTGCCCTAAGGATACCCTAAGGAGCTTAAACAAAAGGAATTCCTGTACAGCAAGCTACGGGACAGCCGACGCCCAACCCGACTAGGATACAAGGTCGGAAGCAAATAACTAGGTCCCACACATAAGTTCATAAACACCGATTCAAGTGCATAATAATGCATAAAAACAACATAGGAAGCTTGCACAATGATAGGCGAACATACCTCGCAAAACTGAATTCACAATGGAGCTGAAACGGGAGAAGTTGTGCGAAAAATAAAGCCATGTCAAACATAAGTCCGAACTGCAGTGTTCGGACACAAGTCGGAGTTCAAAACCTGCAGAAACGTATACGTCCGAAACATGCGTCCGAACTTGAAGTTCGGATGTATGTCGAGAGTTAAAAGCCAAAAGTTCATCGTGTCCGAATTTGCGTCCGACCTTGCAAGTTCGGACACAGGTGGAAGCCAGAACCCAAAATTGTCCTCGCACTCTGTCTGAACTTAAAAGTTCGGACAGATGTTCGGACACTTCAAAAACTACTCATAAATCACAGGCGCGCCAGACTACATGTCCGAACAATGTTTGGACGGAAGTCCGGACATCACAAAAAAGCGAGTTCGCAATACAGATCAGAGGCACGAAATCACCACAATTCATCACCCAAAATCATTCAAACTTTGCAGAACTCAAAATCAGTATCCATGGGGGTTTTACAATGCAAAACCATTGCAATTCAGCGAAGAAAGGCACAATGCAACACAATTATCAAATCAGAAACACACCCTAAATCTGCACCCCATGGGTGAGTAAACCCCTCAATTCCATCCACCACTTACATCATTTCAAAGCGCGGGTAACCAACGATTGCAGCCTGATACACCGTAGATGATCACGCAGCCAACGAGGAGACAAGGCACCACTAAATTGTGCAGAAAACGGTTCCAAAATCAGAAAAACGATTCTGCCTAAATAACAACACAACACACAATCTAGACCGACACCAACCTGAATTCGTAGAGAAGAAGATCCCGAACAGCAATAGCAGAAAATCATAGTATCAAGCAGACAACTCCAGTAGCAAATTGCACCAGAATTCACCAAGCAACCCAAGAAGGAGAGGAAGGAACAAGAACGCTCAAACTGGTGAGAAGATGAACATGAGTAGGGAAGAAACAAACTGATAAACACTGCGAGAAATAAACCTTCCTTCTTTCTTTATTACTCACCAAATAAAAGAGAGAGGAAAAAACCTTCTTATCCCTCGTATTTTAATCAAATGCCTCAGCTGTCCCCAAATACTAGAAGACACAAAATATAAGAGAGAAACAAACCAAAACATCAAGAAATGCTGAAATGAAAACCGGATTATTACAGTATTGGTGTCCAAATCTTTGATGCCAAGTTTGAGGTGTAGCTTTTGCTCCATAAAGAAGGATAGTGGTGTTGATAGAGGCAGTTGTGCTAGTAAAACATAAACACCATCTCCAACCGCGCCTTACAGAACAGTTTTATGGGTTACCAAATCCTTCAAAAAAAAAAGTGAGTAACATAGAACTAAAATTAAGTTAATTGAATTGAAGATGGGTTATGATAGACATTCTTGAGTAAGAATTCACTATTACCATATGGAAGGGAACCTGAACCTTGACTAGAAATGGGAAGAGCAGTCCATCACCTAGAGTCATAGTCTCAGGTCCATTATAATCTAGAGCAATGAGGTTTAAGAGAGAAATCCCTATGAAATGATGTGCAGTTACTGTGTCGGAAAGCCATTCAAAGGGAGAGTAATGGCTGGTGGCATTAGCAAAGAAGTAGGTAGGTGGTGCTGGCTAATAGGCCTGACGGTAACGGTGATAACATACAGCAGCCACATGTCCCTTCTTCATATAAATATGACAGGATGGACGATTGTCAATCTGGCCACTGAACATAGTATTTCCTCGACCGTAACCCCTGTTAGAATTGTTGTAAGACTAATTTCCTTGTCCCCTTCCATAAGTATTAAAGGAATAAACCTCAGAGTAATTCTTCTAGTATGAACATCAATCTCTTCCAGCCGATTTCCCTTTATAGATCCAGAGGTAGTTTTCCTCAGTGACATTTAGACAAACACCTTCAGTGGTACGTTTATCCTTATGTTTTAACATATCCTTATACATGAGAAAATGAGTGTAGATTTGCTGAGGTGAAAAAGCTTCAGGTTAGTAATAACATTGGTAACCACTGAATCATACTCATCGGGCAGCCCTCTCAACACAACACTCTGAAACTCCATGTTGGAATAGTATATGACTTATAACCGCAAAAGAGAAAGAAAGAGATCTAGCTCTGTTAAAATAGTTGGTAATGTCCTCATCTCCTTTCTTTGTTAGGCTAACTATGTAGTTCAAATGTAGTTGTCCCAAGTGAGCAACAGTCTCGGCAACAAATAATTTTGTGATTCATTCCATATAGATACCGAAGTAGGCTAATCGAGATCTTAGCCAGCAATGTAGGGAGAAAGATATACAAGAAAAACACTAAGGATCAGCTGATCCTGGTGGATCCACTTAGCAAAATTAGGGTTAAGGTTGATCATTCACGATCTCAAAGGGACAAGGATGGGAACCATCAAGAAACTTATACAAGTATTCTCATTAAAAACGGTAATATCATACCTTTCCATGGACAAAAATTGTCTTGTGTTAACTTTACTAGATTAGTTGCAACCGATACAACTGATTGTGTATTGTCGGATTGAACTGTTGTGGTGTGTATTGTGACAGATATGTTGTCGATGTTGCTGTTGGGAGTGGATGTACCACTCTCCGGTGATTGAGTAGCCACGGAAGCGCTCCCAAGAGGAAGATTGATCTAGAGAATGGATCTAGACAGCTCTGATACCATATTGAAATTAACAATGTTGAGATCGTAGATTATAGGAAAATATATGTTGTATTGATCTCTCAATCTTCAAGGTTACAAATAGTGTATGTATATAGAAAACAAGACTCTATTAGAGTGGATTGTAATATATTCAGACATAGGGTTAAGTATAATGACCTAGCTACAGGGGCGGATCTAGAAGGAAGGCTGGGAGACTCCACCCCCCCCCCCCCCCCTCCAATTTTTGAAAATTAATCAAATGCTCTTATAAATTTTTGAAAAAAAAATACAAAATAACAAAAATGATAGTGCCAAAAAAAAATTCCCCCTCCCCCTAAAAAATACCTGGGTCCACTAGTGTCTAGCTATACTTTAAGAGCTTATAAACTTAAAGTTGTCAATTGAAAATCTAATTCTACTTGTTGAATATTACGCATGACTCACAATTGTACTTTGACATTAATTGTTGTGAATTGGGTTTGAACTAATGTAACGACTATGCATGCTACGATGATCCTATTCTGTCAAATATACGTAAAACATGCCTAATTTAAGATAGTTTACATCATCACCATTCGCACCACATTTACATTATTTAAAAGGGAACCAACATGAATATTTCATGAAAAAATACAAAGTAATAAGCTCAGTGAATATAAAATCAACAAATTCTCGTGGAATTATACAAAAAATAAAGACATTGAGAAATGAACTAGAATTGAACTTCCAATATCACTAGATCTTGAGTGAGATAGATCAAAATGTGAATTTAAATGAACCAAGATGAAAATCATGCCAATTACAGTGAATAAATTTAGCAAAACAGAAATGTAACCAAATGCATCAAACCACCCGACTTTTGAACCCAACGAAACCAACCCTAAGATTGGTGAAAGCCTGTTTCATAAAGGGGTTGCATGTCACAATTTTTTAGTTTTGTAAATGCTAGGAAAGGGCATATGTCAAGTCACAATGGCAATGAGAACAGAATATAAAAGAACCACCAATCACATATCAGCACATTAAAACTTCAATAAAGCCAAAACTCACTAAATTGAGTAAATAATCAAATACAAATATATAAGTTTTAAAGAGTTTAACCCAATACCTCCTCAATATGAAAACAAAATGAGTAGAGTTAGACAAGAAAATCACCATCACCTGATTTGAACAGTACATGTAACACCCAGCAAGGTTACCACCTACATTGATTGGAGTGGACAACAAACCATTCCTTATATGAGTGGGGATACCTCTTCTAGTTGTGACGTGTCTGGAGAGGTGTATATGTTGACCCTCCAGAACAAAACCCACAGGGGACCATATTCACCATGGGAAGAGCTTTCCGCTCCTGCTGTGCCGTTCTGGTGTGACGCATTTTGGGTCTAAGAAACCCTGGAGGGTGCTAGGCTCCCAAGGAGGTGGAGTGTGTAACACCCAGCGAGGGTTACTGATAGGATCGGGGTGCTGAACGAGTAGGTATGAGGTGTTAGTCTCAACCAACTCGACTATGCCTGAGAATGTAGATGTAGAAGCTTTTGTTGAAATTTACAAGCAGAGAAAACTTGTACTGAAAACTCAATGATGAATTTACAACCTTGTTCTCTACGCTTAGGATTAGACTGAGTAGCTCTTCCTAACATCTACACTCAAACACTCTAAATATAGATCAATACAACATGTGGAGTGTTTGAGTGCTATAGCTCTATAAGCTAGATGAATCTATATGAGCATAGAACAAGCATAGTCTCAAAATAATCTCTCAAAGTGAAAACTCTCACTATATGACTCTCTCTAGAAATACAGAAGTGAAAAGCCCTAACTATTGCAAATGACTTCTAACTGCTTAAGTACTGATAATGCCCAAAGTAACTATTCCCATAACGTGTAAACTGATGTTTGCACAACCTCCCACTAAGCATTGGGTGGGAAATATCTTAATTGCTCTGTAGTGGGACTCGTACTAGCCTTCTTTAACCTTGACCGCTTTGATTTTCGGAGTTGATCACATGTGAACGTGTGTAGCAGTTATTTCCTTGTATTTCTCCACGTTTTAACAGAAGATGTTCACCTCCCAGCTTCTAGAACATTCCAAGAGAATCTTATGTCACAGCACGACTCCTTGCGTAGTCAGACTCCTTCTATCACTCAGACACACTCTGTTGGCATTATCAGCAAAACCTAGGGTTCCAACAATTTTCCCCTTTTAATGATGATGGCAAAGGGAATTGACTATGTCAAAATGAGGTAAAGTTCCCCCTTAAGTTGAGCATCATTAATAAGATGAGATGAATGCAAACAGCTTGTCTGATCGAGTCTGGTTGACAACCAAACTCCGTCTGGCGTGACTCTTTGTTTGTGGGTAGGCTCTGGATGACTTGTTCTCATCAGTGGGAGTTACTATTCATTAAACTCATACTCTCACTTGTTCTCTTTTCTTTGCATCAATTTTTAGGCCGACTCTTGCTAGCAGCTAGGCTTTGGCAATTGTTAAGTCAAGATCCTTTAGTTTTGATGACAGCAAACCTTGTATCGTCTATCTAATACGCTTGTCAATATTCATGATTCAATAGACAGGTGTATAAGTGGCTTAGCATGCAAGGTTACAAGCACACTTAAGTCATGAGTGGCCTAGCACGTAAGGTTGCAAGCGCGCTCAATCAACGACATGTGCCCAACCAGTCGGACACCTGTCTGTGAGAGCTCCGGAGAACTTCTAGCAACACACAAGTACTCAGAACCACACCATCACATATCTCATACATCAGACATTAAACAAGGGCGGAAATGTGTTAGCAACGTCAACAAACTCACTCAGATATGTCACACCCACTCAAGCAACTAGCTTACGACAAAAGGAGACGCTCGTTAATGTGCAAGATAACAAGATAAGCAAAGGCTATTAATGAACATCATTACATAGCTGAAATAAATTCAGAAGAGAGCATTTATGAGTATTAATGAACCAGACAAGGTCAGACAAGTTGAAGTGTGCAAGTGGTGACCGACCACTTGGGAGACGCGCCACCAACTTGCCAAATCGCAAGGCGACACGTGTGTTTATAGCTCCAGATCAAGTTGAAAGATAATCTGCAGTAGGGTGCGACTATTATCATAAGAGAATAAGTAATCTACTTCTAGAGTCTACATATTCATAGACCGTTAGTTACACCTTAACTAACGTGTATATATATGAGCATTTATGACCTATGTAAAACAAGCCCGTCCGAGAGAGAAAAAGAAAGAGATTATCTTGGCAAGTGTGGATCAAACTTAGGAGTGTGTAAGTGCTAGAGAGTTGGTGAGCTAGATAGGACTGGGTTAGAGTATCAATACATTGGGTATTTGATAGATAGACAGGCCGGGGAATGGTCGGTGAACGTAGGCCGATAGTCAGGAGAGGGACAAGGACTTAGGGGTAAAGTCAAAACTGTCGGGAGTCCGTGTGTGGGGCAAGGGAGATTGAGTGAATTTTGTCTGTGTAAATTCTCAATCAAAATGGAGTTTCCAGTTTAAGTTTATCTCGTGTCTATTCCTAACTATCAAAGTTATATTTGAGTCCACGACACGTGTACGACACGTCGGGGACATATCAGGAGTGCCTGTTAGTTTCAATTGGTATTAGAGCGGGTCTCTTCTAGAAAGCTAACTGCTTTGGAAAATGATCAAAATGTCTCATGCAAGCATACTAGCAACAAAAGAAGGTTCTGCACCAAATCGACCACCACTCTTCAATGAAGACAACTACACTAACTGGAAGAACAAAATGGAGTTTCATATCAAGTCTGATGATCTAAGAATGTGAAGGGTGATAACACATGGAGAATACACCTTTCAGAATGTTTAAGGACAAGACACATCTATCGACAGCATGACGGATGATCAAATCAAGAAGCTGATATTCAATGCTCGAGCCGTAAGAATACTTCACTGCGCACTACTACCTAAGCAATACTCCAAGATAGCTTCAGCTAAAACAGCTCAAGAAATTTGGAAAACTCTTAAGGTCAAGTACGAAGGGAATGATGAGAACAAAAAGACTCGCATTGAGTTGCTACTCACTCATTGGGAGCTATTCAAGAAGGAAGAAAAGGAGAGCATTTCTGAAATGCATACAAGGTTCACCAAACTGATCAATGAAATGTTGGTGCTTATAAGAACTATCTCCAATGAGGATCAAATTCAGAAGTTCCTTAGATCTCTTCCTACCTCCTTTGACAGCAAAGTCAATGCCATGCAAGAAGTACATGATCTCTCCAAGATGTCTCTGGCATACATGCTAGGATCTCTAATGGCTTTTGAGTTAAAACTACAACAAAGAAACTCAGAAAGTTCATCAAGATAAAGAGGAAAAAGCATAGCTCTTCAAGTAGCTGAAAATGAAAGATCCGAGTCAGGAGATGACAATGATGAAACGGTTCTTTATGCTAAGAGGTACATTCAGAAGTTCATAAGAAATAAAATGAGGAAAGGAAAGACAAGGAACCCAAGGAGTCGGATGACCAGAAGAAAAACAATGACAAGTGTTTCGGGTGTTCAAAACAGGGATACCATGTCAAAGACTGTCCTCAACGACCCCAAAAGGACAACGACAGGGTTAAGAGGCCCGTCAGACGATCATTCAATAAAGGTCCAAGGAAAGAAGCCTTCGTTGCTGCATGGGGAGACTCTAAACTAAGTGATGATAATCAAACCTCAGATAGTGACATCTCTGAAGACGAGAAGGCTCATCTATGTCTTGAGGAAGTTTGCCTGATGGCGCAAGCCAATGACACATCAGATTCAGAGGAAGAAGATCAAAACGAGGTAAACTACTCTAAACTCAAACAAAGAATTCTAAAAGCTGAACTTCTAGGACTTAGGAAGTTCTCTCTCATACTAGTTGATCAACTAGAGGAATTGGAGAATGAGAACAAGGAACTCTTGGAGGAAAATGAAGAATTGAGAAAAAATTCGGACAAAAGTAAGGTAGATAACCTCATGAGGGCACTCATGAAACTGTAAATTGACAATAGTGAAGTTCTCACCGCTCATGAAAAGTTGAAACTTGGAAAACAACCTGAAATCGATGAATTAATTGTTGCTCTTAACGCAAAAGAAAAGGAACTAGCTACAATCAAAGAAAAACATACTAAGCTAGAAGCTGTTCCTAAGACACCCATGAGGAGTACCAAGCGACAGGTCGGTTACCAGTCAGAGACCAGTCATAGAGGTATTTTCCATCTATGTAGACAACCTAGCCATCATGTAGCCCAATGTTATAGAACACGGTTCATGAGGCATTGGCAACTCAAAAGAATAGGACTAAAATGGGTAGTCAAAAGTGATCCTAGAATAATAATTGTTTGTGGAACTGGGTTCAAACCTTCTGTGGATCCTAACCCCACACCACTAACGTGTTAAATGCAGGATCGAGTCAGAATGGACCCCTATTGGTACATCAACAGTGGGTGCTCTAAACACATGACAAGAGACAAGAAGAAGTTATTCAAACTCGAACCAGGAAGCCAAGGAACCGTTTCCTTTGGCGACAACAAGAAAGGAAAAATCATCGGTGTAGGTAAGGTTGGTATTGCATCAGATTATGTCATATATAGTGTAAATTTGGTTCATGGTTTAAAATTCAACTTGCTTAGTGTTTCTCAAATTTGTGACAAAGGCAATTCAGTTCACTTCTATCCTACACATTGTAGCATAGTAAGTCAGAACAATGGCAAAGAGTTGTTAAAAAGGGGGAAAGGTGGGAAAATGTTTATGTAACTAGTTTGGAGGATATTGACAGTCCAAATCTTCCATGCTTGACTGTTTCAATAGATGACTCTACACTATGGCACAAAAGATTGGGGCATGCTAGTACTTATTTGTTAAGAAAACTTGTCAAGAAACGGTTGGTAAGAGGTCTCCCTAAGATTAATAAATCTGAGATCAATCTTTGTGATACGTGTGTCAGAAGCAAACAAACTAAGATTTTTTTTAAATCAAAGAACTTAGTTAGTACTTTCAAGCCACTTGAATTACTTCACATGGACTTATGTGGACCTATGAAAATCAAAAGTTTTGGAGAAAGTTGGTATGTGTTTGTGATTGTTGATGATTACTCACGATTTGTTTGGACACTCTTCATTGCTTCCAAAGATGAAGTCTTTGAGAAATTTCAAGTCTTTGTAGGAAAAGTCCAAGTACAACTCAACCACTAGATCAAGGCTCTTCAGTCTGATCGTGGGTCAGAGTTTGAGAATAAAAAATTCATGGATATGTGTAAACAACATGGGATAAATCACACATATTCAGCACCAAGAACACCTCAATAGAATGGGGTAGTTGAGCGTAAGAACAGAACACTACAAGAGGTAGCTAGGGCGATGCTATTGGGAAGCAGTCTTCCTCGGGTCTTCTGGCAGAAGCAGTGGCAACTGCATGCTACATCATAAACAGAACACTCATACGACCCATCCTTAACAAAACTCCCTATGAGCTAATCAAGGGAAGAAAACCAAACATAAGTCACTTTAGAGTCTTTGGTTAAATTCTATGTCCACAACAATGAAAAGAACCACTTAGGAAAATTCGATGCCAGAAGTGATGTGGCCATCTTCCTCGGGTACTCTGAAAGGAGCCGGGCATACAAAGTATACAACAAAAGGACACTGAAGGTGGAAGAAAGTGTGCATGTAGTCTTTGATGAGGCTGATGCTCACAAAGTCAAAAAATCAAAAGAAGATAAAGGACTTGGATTTGATCTAACTGATCAAGATCGCACAGATTATCCCAAAGATGAATCACCGACTGAAGAAAACTTGCCCGACAGGTTAGCGATAGGTCAACAACAGGTCGACGAAGGAAACAATGATGTAGAAGATTCTCTATCACCATCAACCATTCATCAATCTCGCGTCTTGTATAAAGATCATCCATTGGAAAACATCATATCAGACATCTCCAAGGGAATTCAAACTAGAGCGCAAACTCGTGATCTCTTAGCCTTCTCAACGACAGTCATCCATCAAACCCAAAAACATTAAGGAAGCTCTTCAAGACTCAAACTGGATTAATGCAATACAAGAAGAACTAAACCAGTTTGAAAGATGCAAAGTCTGGCATCTTGTGCCTCGTCCTTCACATCAAGGTGTACTTGGCATAAAATGGGTCTTTAGAAACAAGTTAAATGAGATGGGAGAAGTCGTTAGGAACAAAGCTCGTCTGGTAGCTCAAGGATATCATCAACAAGAAGGGATAGACTTCCAAGAAACCTTCACCCCAGTAGCAAGGATGGAGTCCATCAGATTACTAATTGCATTTGCTACACATAAAGGTATCAAACTTTTCCAACTTGACATCAAAAGTGTCTTTCTCAATGGGTATGTCAAAGAAGAAGTATATGTTGAACAACCTCTAGGTTTTGAAACACAAGAAGGAAAAGACATGGTACTTAGGCTTGACAAAGCTCTTTATGGGCTCAAACAAGCCCCAAGGTCATGGTATGACTGCCTGTCCACCTATCTATTGGAAAACCACTTCAAAAGAGGTAAGGTAGACAAAACCTTATTTGTTTACAACAATAAGAGAGCTTCCTAATTGTGCAAGTATATGTTGATGATATAATCTTTGGAGCCTCTGATGAGAAATATTGCAAGAGATTTGAGGCATTGATGAAAAAGGAATTTGAGATGAGTGATCTAGGGGAATTGAAGTTTTTTTAGGACTTCAAGTCAAGAAAAATTATGAAGGAACTATCATATCCCAAGAGAAGTACGTGAAGGATTTGCTAAAAAGGTTTAGAATGGAGGAGTGTAAAACATTTGACACCCCAATGGCAGTTGGCACAAAGATGGGGATTATGACTGGTGACCAACCGGTCGACCAGCGATGATACAGAGAGATGTTTGGTTGTCTACTATACTTAACTGCTAGTAGACCTGACATTATGTATAGTGTTTGCTTATGTGCCAGGTTTCAAGCAGATCCAAGAGAAAGTCAACTCACAGTTGTGAAAAAAAATCCTACGTTACCTAAAAGGAACCATGAATCTTGGTCTCTTCTATCCTAAATTCACTAACTATGATATTATAGGATTCTCAGATGCAGACTATGAAGGATCTATCACGGATAGAAAGAGCAGGCCAGGGACAGCATACTTTGTTGGGTCATGTTTGATCGCATGGGGATCAAAGAAACAACAAAGTGTAGCCATCTCTACTTTGTTGTGCCCAACTCTTATGGCTCAAACAACAAATTGGTGACTATGCTATCAAAACAGGTACTTTACCTATCATAAGTGATAATACAAGTGCCATTTCTATTTCTAAAAATCCAGTACATCATTCTTGTACCAAGCATATTGACATTAGACATCATTTTCTTAGAGACTGTTGTGAAAAAGAATTAGTCAGTTTAAAGTATATTTCTACTGAAGACCAACTAGCTGACATTTTTACTAAGCCATTAAGTAGAGAAAGATTCAACAAGATTATTCATGATCTTGGTATGATATTCATTGATTACAATTAAATCATCTTTTCATTCCCACAATCGGTCATCGACACGTGAGCAGCCCTAGTAATGTTATCGTTCAGTAGTCAACGATCAGTTTAATGCATAGAAGTTATATCAAATGACTACTTGAAACAGATATGTCATTTCCACAACAAGTGAGGTTAGTTTAGAGAAGGTCCAACAGATAGAAATGGGAAAATTTCTCAATGGTTCGCTGACAACCGTCACGACCGCTGCCCGTTATGAATAGTACCATTAGGACATGTCAACGAGCGGACGAGGAGCGGTCGCCGACCGTTACTCGATAAACTATAAAAGGGCGACGGGAGTTTTTGCTCTTGTCACACTATTGCCCTCACTCTCTCGAATCTCTCTAAGCATTCAGAGCAATTTCTCTTCTCTCTTACAAAATTTCTAGTGAGATTCAGTGCAAAAGAAACCTTGCCTCACAACCGCTAAAGAACACCCGATCAAAGAGTAGTAAAATTCCCTAACCGAGAATGGCACCCAAATCTGCTCTCCGTTCCAAAGAAAAAGCATCATCAAAGAGGTCTCACCAAAGGAGGCAACAAACTTGCATCCAACAGAGACTGTCATTGAATCACCGCCAACTCTCCTGACCAAGGAAGAAGAAAACCAACTCATGATAAAAGTAGTGCAAGAAGGCGAACTACTGGCTAGCGAGGTAGATTATATAAAAACTCATATTCCTAAAACTCACTACCTCATTGAATCCGATACCTTCAAACCTACTATCCTTCATAATCCTGCTCCCACAGAAAAAACTACAAATGTCCTCTTCTGCCCCCTCACCAAGAACCTCCAAAATCACCAAACAATCCAAACCAAAACCAAAAGCCATTCCACTGCTACAACTAGTCGTGTGACACGCGCATCCAAACATGCTCAAAAATCAATAACACCACAAAAATCTCACTCAACACCAGAAAAAGCCACCCGTCGATTGCACTTTTTCGATGAAGAAGGAGCAACTCCCTCAGTTGATGTCAAGGCAGTTGTGCAACAACAGGAAGAAGAGGAGGTTCAACATGATGAACCAGCGCAAAAGAATGCTTCAGTAGAGGAGAAAGACCAAGGGAAAGCCCATGACTCCGAGGAAGAGGTGAACCTCATCGCCGTGTTTGAGGAACCACTCATACAGGTCCCTGACACCTCAACGACAGCTTCAGGTTGGAGATAGTGACACAGAGTCGCAATCACCTGTCATACTCACACACGAGGAGCGTGAGCAGCTAAATAAGGCGAAAGGAAAAAAGAAGATGGTCCCTTCTCCACATGCTAAAGAGCTCGAAGATCTCCTTCAAGCCAAGAAGGCCATTGCCAAGCCTCAACCGCCTCAATCGCTGAAGCGCATCAAGAAACTCAAGGAGCTGGAGCCAACTTTGATCAAGGCCGAGAACATCAACGACAGGTCTTGTCCCGTCTTACCCAAGACACTGGACCTGGAATGGATGGACGAGATGGGTCTAGGAGAGATCCAAGAACTACTAAAGTTCCAAGGATGGGTAGACTTCTTCCAGGAGCCTATCCCCATTTACACGAGCTGCTCAAGGAGCATATGCGACATCTGAGACCGCTCCAGAGTGACGAAGATGATGACTACCTTATCTCCATAGTTCAAGGCGTCCACATCAACATAACGAAGTCCAGGATCTGCAAAACATTCAACTTAGAGCCAGAGGGGCTGGTCATTCCCAAGGAGACAACGTGGAATGACCTAGGACACCAAGGAGGGAAAATGGTAAACATGGTCAACAAAGGAGTGGCTATGAAAAATTTCCATGCTGTGGACATGTCTATTCCAGACATAGTCCTTTTTAGTCTGATCACTGATAACATCACCCCAAGAAATCAACGAACTCACATTGTCAATGCACGAGACGTGAGACTTCTGTACGCCCTCAAGACCAAGGAGAAAATCGACCTTCCAGCCATGATTCTCCTCACGCTTGATGAAAGCCGACACGTCAACCAAGGGCTAGTACACGGGGGAGTGGTCACCGTGACCCTAAAAGAATTTGGAGTGGACATCGACAGGTTCCACGAATGCTCACGCACCGCTCAGGATAGCATCTGCTCAGAGATGTTGTCCAAGATGGGAATAAAGACTAAAGGAGACAAGCTCACGGTCCTCCAGAAGCCTACAAAGAGCGAAGAAGCACGGTCAGAACCTCGACCAACTTCAAGAGCCTCAAGACTCAAAAGGAGGAGAAGTCTCACACAGGTTCACCACAGGTCGGGGACCAGTGTGGATACTTCAGCTCGGAACGTTCTTCAGTGTGTGAGAGTTACTTTCACAGCTATGCATGCCATCTCCTCTGAACCAAGTGTTTATCACATGATTCAAGGAGCAATAGATTTCATAGACTCTCACATAGCCTAAGCGTTCCTTGTCTCTTAAAGACTTGAGTGACAACCGTGTGAGCCTGCTCTAGGATTAGTTTTATCTTTCCATTAATATTTTGTCTCGACACTCGACTATCTGTTTCTAAGTACATCTGTCGACATCAATGAAAATGAATTTGTTCTTGTCTATCTAGAATGATTATCTTGTTCACGAAATAATTTATTGTATTGGCTGCCACTTCCTTGATTAAAAATTGCAAAATTATCAGAGATATTTAGTCCCATTTATTCCACTAATCCAATCTCCAAACTTGACACCTAAAAAGCCTACAAACATAGCCCACAAGACGTAACACCTCATTTATTACCACTCACTGATCAATTGTTGAGCATATCCTTAAGTGTCTATAAATACTTGCGCACCTCATTTGCCACTCACATCATTGTTCACCATCTCACGAAATGGCTCAAACTCCACAAAGCTCACCAGCTCAAATGAGCAAACAGTTCATTCCACCATTTGCAAGTTTATGTTCACTAAACACCAAAAGAAATACGTTGCCCAAAGCTATGTTCAACCAGTCTCTGACTCACTCACAGCTTGGTCTATCACCTCCAGTGTCACTCAATAAAACACACATTCCCCACACTGCATGGAGTTCACAATAGATTCTGATGAGTCCGGTCTTTCCACCACAACTGAATCACCTTTGATCAATCTTACCACAGCCAAACCCTCCTGGATCAAAGCCTCTTTTTTGAAGGATGAACACTTTGGCCTTGAAGATTATGAATGGGATACCCAAACACGTCACTCTATCTAGATTATCTTGATCATATTTGTAGTTTATACTCTATGGAATGTTATGGCCTTTATAACATCTTAAGTCGTGTAGTTTCTCCCTATTTTGCTGTAGGGAAAAGGGGGAAAGAATGAAAGAATATGTACTTGTGAAACTATGTCTATCTTCCTATATTATGTACTATCTTAATGAAAATTTCTATGGTGATATAGTATATAACATAAAAGTTGTCACTTATTGTGCATAAAGCCGCCGTCACTTATTGTTATCATTTGTTGCAATTTTCTTACCTAAAAACCCTTAACAAACTCAGGGGGGAATCCTTCTTAGGGGGAATCTCTCAATCTTTTTAATTGCCGAGTACATATAATTGTATAGGTTGCCATCATCAAAAGGGGGAAATTGTTAAGTCAAGATCCTTTAGTTTTGATGATAACAAACCTTGTATCGTCTATCTAATACGTTTGTCAAGATTCATGATTCAGATAGACAGGTGAATAAGTGGCTTAGCATGCAAGGTTGCAAGCACACTTAAGTCATGAGTGGCCTAGCACGCAAGGTTGCAAGCGTGCTCAATCAACGACATGTGCCAACCAGTTGGGCACCTGTCTGTGAGAGCTCTAGAGAACTTCTAGCAACACTCAAGTAGTCAGGAACCACACCATCACATATCTCATACATCAGACATTAAACAAGGGCAGAAATGTGTTAGCAACGTCGACAAACTCACTCAGATGTGTCACACCCACACAAGCAACTAGCTCATGACAAAAGGAGAAACTCATTAATGTGCAAGATAACAAGATAAGCAAAGGCTATTAATGAACACATTACATAGTTGAACAAATTCAGAAGAGAACATTTATGAGCATTAATGAACCAGACAAGGTCAGACAAGTTGAAGTGTTCAACTGGTGACCGACCACTTGGGAGACGTGCCACCAACTTGCCAAATTGCAAGGCGACACGTGTGTTTGTAGCTCCAGATCAAGTTGGAAGATAATCTGCAGTAGGGTGCGACTATTATATAAGAGAAGAAGAAGTAATCTACTTCTAGAGTCTACATATTCATAGACCGTTAGTTACACCTTAACTAACGTGTATATATATGAGCATTTATGTCCTATGTAAAACAAGCCCGTCCGAAAGAAAAAGAAAGAGATTTTCTTGGCAAGTGTGGATCAGAATTAGGAGTGTGTAAGTGCTAGAGAGTTGGTGAGCTGGACAGGACTGGGTTAGAGTATCAATACATTGGGTATTTGATAGACCGACAGGTCGGGGAACGGTCGGTGAACCGTAGGCCGATAGTCAGGAGAGGGTTAAGGAGTTTAGGGGTAAAGTCAAAACTGTCCCGGGAGTCCGTGTATGGGGCAAGGGAGATTGAGTGAATTTCGTGTGTGTGTAAATTCTCAATCAAAATGGAGTTTCTAGTTTAAGTTTATCTCATGTCTATTCCTAACTATCAAAGTTTTATTTGAGTCCACGACGCGTCTACGACACGTCGGGGACATATCAGGAGCGCCTGTTAGTTTCAGCAATCTTCAGCAAAACTCTTACATCTTCACCCATTTTCCCCCTCTTTGCTGATGATGCCAAAAACTACTCGAGTGAATCTCGTTGTGCGAGTTAACCTGTAAAAAAGACACACAAGCAAAACAAGCTTGGAAGAACCAACCTCATTGACTAATTTCCCCTTAGTCCAATATTCCCCCTAAGTTTGAGCACGTCTTTTGAGACAAGACAGTAAGAGAAGAGCATAACAAAATTAAACTACTTAAACAGAAATAGTCTGCTTGACCATCAAGCAGGGCAAAATCCATAAGTTCAATTTATGTCTTCCTACCACCAAAAACATTAATTCGTTTTACTGATAGTGGGATTCACTGTTTTCCACCCTTTTTGACATCATCTGGCATAATAGGGTGAGTCTGCCTGACATCCAGAAGCAATCACATGGCTAAATAGCCAACCGACAAAGTCTGCCGCAGTTTGATAAAAGCACTACCAAGATAAACAAAGTTTAAAATAGGTTGAAAGTATGGTCAGGGGTAGGAATAATCGGAGTATTTTGTGGGGATCAGGGTGTGGTAGGCTAGGAAATAGGGTTTGGGACTTGGTCTGCATCTTGGTATTTACCCATTTATTTTGAATCTCAAGAGAGTGCTAGATGTGACTAATCATGGTAGTGAAGCTTATTGACCAAAGTATTAATACCCATATGCGCAAGCCAGCCTTGCTGTAAAGCGCAAACCAGAATCACACGACTTCCACTCTTGCAAGTGGTGGCGGGAGCTAGATTCTTCTTCAAATTGATTATAAGTTGAAGAGACGATGCTAATTTTCTTGGTTTTAGCCTTCTCATGGGTTTTTAGTCTTTCTCTATTTTTCTTCTCTTTCCTTTTTTTTTTTGAAAATTCACTTCAACTATGAGGGTATTTTTAGTCAGACCAACTTTGTCTTTATATTTGGGAAGGTTGACTCTAGCAGTATTTCTTGGGTTGAATGAAGGCAAGTGGCGTGATGGACTCAGACGGTAAGAGAGGCCATTATGCAAAGCAGACAGTGAATGTGATTGGAGCTAGATGGTATGATTTACGGGTTTAGAGTTTGGGTTTCAAATAGGTTTGGTATTTCGGTGGCTTTAGAGTTGGAACTTCAATTTGATTTAAGTCAATGATGGACCCAAAGTGGTTGGGATTTTTGTGTGGTGAGACAGCCAAGGGAGACTTAGTGATGGTTTAGGGAGTTAGGATAAGAAAAGTTTCTTGTTTTGAGGATTTTCGGCTTTAGGTGGGAGAGTGAGTAGGAGTGGTTTGAGGGTTAGGATAATTTGTGGGTGATTGTGTTGGCGAAGCTGCAATGATTTCAAAGATGATGGAGTCGGGTTTCAAAGCTAGATGGTTCATTTGATGGAGTTAGGAAGTTTGGCTTTGGAATTGTGGGATGGTTGATGTGGGTGCTTTGGTCGAATTGGTAAATAAAAACTTGACAGGTTTTCAATAAACATTTGTAGACAAAGTTTAGTTGGACTAGTTAACCAAGGAGAGTCTGGTGTCAAGAGACTATACCTGAGTACCCAGAATCTGCCTTCATGAGGGAGAGAAGATACAACCACCCTTGGTCAGAATGAGTCATGCTAAGATGTGTGCGAAAGAGCTCAAACGCAACCATGGGTGATGCCATGGTGATGATATCAGCAAGCTGGAGTCTGTGGAAACATAGTTTAATCAGATTAAGTTCATCTCCACACAATTTCGTTAAAAAAATGAGAACTCAAGTATATAAATTTAGTGCGAGCATGAAATTTAGATAATTTGATGACCTAGCTGGTACCATCATACATAATGTTAACATTTTGATCAAAAATACCGTAGTCTTCAGAGTGCTTGATGCCGGCACGAGTTTACTTGCTTACTGCACAAGATTCGCAGACAGAGTTTGCTTGCACATGATTCGTAGATGGAGTCTTCTTGCACATGATTCTCAGACGGAGTCTGCTAGGATTTACATATTGTAAATTTCTATCAACACACTGTCATATTGCCAATGGAGCCAATTCTTATGATTTCACCGTGCATGTTGTCTCTAAAAGTAACATTTCCCTTTGATGGTCAGAGAGTAATAAGCCTATCTTGGTTTCTTGTCATATATCTTGAACAACCACTGTCCAGAAACCAAGAGTCATTGTTTCCAAGCCACTCTGTCTGCAAAAAGCTACTGGTTATTTTTGGGAACCCAGATGTACTTGGGTCCCCTCTTAGACGATGATGAACAATTATTATAGTAAAGATCACAAGCTTTGAGAATTGTGGAGACACGAGATATATTAAATGACAAATTACGACAAAGTTTATTATAGGAAGATTCTATATGACCATCATAACCACAATATCCGCAAATTTTCATCAGAGGGAGTCAAACGTACTTCTTTTGTCACCTAAACTTATTTTAATTTTTCACGTTGCAGCTACGACGAGAAAGATTATTTGGCCTTGATGCCATTTCAGCACGATTCACTCTGTTTTTACTTTTCAACCATTATGGGGCAGTCATTGATTTGAGAGAGTCACTCTATGCCTTTTTAAGAGTAGAAGTGAGAGATTCAACTTCCTTTTCAAGTTGTGTTTGAGTGGATTTTGACTCAATAACGTTTTCCTCACACCACTTTGGTTTTTCAATGACATCGATTTGAACGAAAGTAAGTGGCTTAGAGCTTTTTGAAGTGGCTTGGATTCTTTCTTTTTAGGATTTTGATGATGAGTGACTGCCTGTGTATCTAAGATTGATGAGAGTTCAAGCATCACGCAACTCTTGCTGAAGTTTCTAAATTGTGCTATTAGATTCATGAAGTTTGACTCGATCATTGGTGACATTCCCTTTTAGAACGTGTATCTCTTCATAAAGTAAGGCAATCTTTCTTCTGCCTCGATTAGATCGAACTCGGGATGATTTGGATCTATAAAGTATGTGGAAAGATCTAAAGAGGGTGCAGAATTTGCACTAGCATCAAGATTTGATAAAACTGATGCAGAGGGAGTCTTACTGACCTGATTATGAGTGATTTTCTCACCATTATGAGCCATCAAGCACATCAAACTGGCGATGCCTGACTCAGCCTCATCTGAGTTAGAATTTTCTATCATCTTGAGAGATTTGTCAGCCAATGCAGGTTCTGTTACCACTTGATAGGATCGGGGTGCTGACAGAGTATGTCTGAAGTGTTAGTCTCAAACAAACTCGACTATGCCTAAGAATGTAGATGCAGAAGCTTTTGTTGAAATTTACAAGCAGGGAAAACTTGTATAGAAAACTCAATGATGAATTCACAACCTAGTTCTCTACGCTTGAGGTTAGATAGAGTAGCTATGCCTAACATCTACACTCAAACACTCTAAATATAGATCAATACAACATGTGGAGTGTTTGGGTGCAATAGCTCTATAAGCTAGATGAATCTATATGAGCATAGAACAGACATAGAAATAATCTCTAAAAGGGAAAACTCTCTCTATATGACTCTCTCTAGACATATGGAAGTGAAAAGCTCTAACTATTGTAAATGACTTCTAACTACTTAAATACCGATAACACCCAAAGTAACTGCTCTCATAACATGTAAAATGATGTTTCCATGACCTCCCACTAAGCATTGGGCGGGAAATATCTCAACTTCTCTGTAGTGGGACTCGTACTAGCCTTCTTTAACCTTAACCGCCTTGATGTTTGGAGTTGATCATATGTGAACGTGTGTAGCAGTTATTTCCTTGTATTTCTCCAAGATTTAACAGTAGAGGTTCACTACGTAGCTTCTAGAACTTTACAAGAGAATCTTCTGTCACAACACGACTCCTTACGCAGTCAGACTCCTTCTATCACCCAAACTTACTATGTTGTCATTATCAGAAAAGCCTAGGGTTCCAACAGTTACCTCACACATCAATTGGAGTGAAAAACGAACCACTCTTATATGGGTGGGGATACCTGTCCTGTGTATGTTGACCCTCCGGAACAAATGAAACACTCTAGAAAATCCTAGCTCCAAGGTACACTTTTCCATTGTCATCATAGGTTATTGTATGTATACTTGTCATTTTTTGGAATTAACATAAGTTAGTACATTAGGAATTAGTGTGACCATGAGTGTTAGGAATATATATATATATATATAGTTAAAGGACACCTAGACATATAGTAATCATCTCTGCTTCCATAGAAGTTATTAAATTCTTAACATGTACAATGTACATTAGGTGCTAGATTATGCATGAAATGATTAGCTAGTTTTGTCCTCTCTTTATTCCTAATAAAACCTAAGGTATTTAGCTAGAATATTATCTAATATAACATGTTATTTTTAGTATACCACACATGGCCTTAAAGTAGACAGCAAAGAGAAGCCAAACCTATTCTTGTATAAACCGCCATGCTCAGCCCATCAATACCAATTACAATTATTACATAATTAGCTAGTTTATCTTTTGTTATCATTACCCATCACATACCTCAAAGTGGTCTGCCAAACAAGGCCTTTCTTCACCCTTAAGTAACCTTTATATCCCAGCCAAAATCAAAGCCAAGCACATCCTGCTTTGCCGCCAACAATTTAATGTTTCAACCCATCAATGCCGATCTCATTTGCTATATAACTAGCTAGTTTGTCCTTTTGCTATCATTGCCATCCTATACTAATATTTCAGCCTTATGCTGCGACTTCCATGCTTAGTCATAGGATACTTTTTTTCATTTTATGCAGCCAGCAATCTAAACCAATAGGAGTTGAACACCACTTACACTTATGTTTCATTCCATGTTAAGTTACTTGGATGAAAGGAATTGTCTCTCCTTTGCCTATTTAAATGATTATCATTCAGGATATTCTCCCCATACATAAGCCTACTTCCTGTTCCCTTACACATAAGAAAAGAAAGCAAAACAAGGGAGGAATCATCCTAGTAAAGTGAAGTCCAAAGCGTGCAAAATTTGTTGTCCATTTGCGTAAGAAGATAAGAGAGGAAGTAAAGTGTTGGGATGGAGAGTTTAGGAGGAGAAGGAGGAGATTAGGAGGAGTCATTAGGCTTGAAAATCCTGGAAGACTAAGCAAGAAAATGGCAAGGGAAATCAGGTAACTCTCATGTACAACTAAGGTGTTTTATAGACTAGTTTCTAGTTAGTATTTTTGGTTCTAACATCTTGCTAATTTTTTTAATTATTGAGTTAGTTCTAACAAGCTTTGGAGGTTAGAACCTTCTGTTTAATCTGTAAAATTCGTGGGTAATGACTGATGATAAGTTAGGTAAGATAAGAACAAGTATAAGAAGGAAAATTTGCTTTAAGGCTTGTATGTACAAACTAAAAACTGGTGTATGTGTGCTGGTAAGTTCTTATGTTTTCTAGGTTTTTTTTTTCTCATGAAAATATGTTGTTGAGACGGTTTGGTGATCAAGTTGAAGAAGTAGTAACAAGATTGTTAGTTTTTCTTGACAAAATGGTAAGATAACTTGGTTGTACCTTGATTGACCATTGTGATTGTTATTCTTGGTGTAGCCGGTTTGGGAGATAATTGTAAGACTTGATATTCTTCTTGTGTTAAAAGGTCATCAAAACTTAAATGAACTAGATAGAGCTGGATGAACATCTATATAAGTAAACTTGGTGAAATAACCTAGATGTACAAAAGTGTACAATGGGAAATAAGTGTACAATGGAAAATATGGTTGTTGTTAAATTGGTAAGGTTTCATATCTTGTGACATTTTGTCTAGCAAATTTGATTGTTTTCTTGACTATGTGTGATGTTATAACATATATTCTTGTACATGGAAGTGTGGGAAAAGGCAAGGAAATGTTTAAGCCAAGGTTGGCAAAGTTATCCATGGATTGTCACTCCTACCAATGTATTGAAGTTGATTGTTGCCCTTACCAATTTATTGGGGTTTATTATTGCTCCTACCAATGTATTGGAGTTAAGCCATCATGATCTACTCTATGGGCAAATGACCTATAGGGGTGTGCACACTTATGGACATGGGGTGAGGTAGATTATTCAAGGGGCCGAGAGTCACAGTGCTCTTTGTTGAATGACCGGTGTGCCCGAGGACTAGTAGAACTTGTACTACGGTGGTGGATGTTGTATGTCACTTGACAATTGAAGTGGAACTTGGTATTTGTCATGGTACTGCTATTTGACATGGATTTGATTGGTGGATGATAATTGGTAATGTTTCTCTAAGTGTACATTTGCATTCCTTGCGCTATGGTAAGTAGCAAGCTTAACATTTCTATGATTTTATGTGCAATATGCGCTAGCCTTATTATGGGTGTGCTATGTGTATGTGTAAGAATATCTATGTTGTTATATTCTTGAAGTTTTATAAAGATAAAATGTACTATACATGTTGTGGTGGGAGTTACTCAGCTTTGCTGATTTTTGGCTTTATGCCATGTGGTTCTTCTCTATGTGATTGCATGACTGGCCACATATACAGGAAATGATGTTGCTTCTCCCTATTCATGAAGTTTCACAAGAGTGTGGAGCTAAAGGGCACTAGAGACAGAAGTTAGAAGACGATGTAATTATTTCCATAAAGTTCGTATGTAATGTGTTGGGAAAATCTTGGTGATATTGATGTGATATTGATGTAAGTTAGCTTAGCGATGTTGGTGGAAGTGTGTGGTTGGTTTTGGTGGAAGTTGTCAGTTGGTTTTGGTGGAGGTTGTTGTAGTTGGTTTTGGTTATAATGTGTTTGAAGACTAATCAACTTTTGGTATGTGAAGTAGTTAGTGGTGGATAGCCTTAACAGTCACTAGTTAGGTAGTTGTGGTGGGCGGTAGCACCCGAGATAGTTTTGTAAGACTTATGTTGTATGAATATAACTTGGATTATCAAGTTTAGTTGGCTTAAAATTTGGGGAGTACAGTAAAACCCCAAAAGAGGCAATATCCACCATGGGTAGGGCTTTCCGCTTCCGCTGGGTTACTCTGGTGTGACGCATTCTGGGGCTACAAAATCCCGAGAACAAAACTGTGAGCTACAGCAAAGCGGACAATATCACAACAGTGGGTTCTTGGGGATGTTACAGTACATTTCTCAAGGAATTCAATCCAGACATGAATCAAACAAAGATCACAAATAAGACTATAACGTCCATAGTCATAGCAAAAAAAAAACTAGAACAAAGTGTGATGGAAGAGGTCATCAACAACCGTAAATGAAACTAGGCACTGGAAAAAGCCACAAATTAGTCAACATAACAGTCTGGTAGCAAGACGGACAATGAAAAGAAAGGTGAGACTCCAAGTTGACCGTAATTCAAAATATTATAATGACAAAAATGAGAGTTCAAATTACAAGGAGGAAGAGAAAAAGCTTATCGCGATAACTAAGTTGAAGTAAAAAGCATATGAATTTATCACTCTGATTTGATCACATCCTGCCCTTCCTTTTGTCTATGTTTACTAGCATAATTTTATTTACCACTTGAACCCCTATGACCTTAGCCATGAAGTTGGATTGTAAGCGAATTTTTTTTCTAGTGTGAACTGACACTACTTAAAAGTTGGTTGTAGCAATTAAAACATGCAGTTAAAATTAATGAATGAAAAGTTATAAGGGTGCGTTCGGTATGCTCAAAATGAGAATAAATGGACAGCATAAATGTATCAGCATATGTTGTTTTGGACTCCTTTATTTGTTTTGATGTTCGGCTAAAACAGCATAAATGTCAGCATAAATGCCCGCAGCAAATACTACTTTTTTGTTTCCGTGCTTTCACTTCCGTTTCTTTACTCACTTCATAATACAGTTACTATGACTATTGATTTTAAAAAATTTACAAGTTACTTTATTTGTTACATATTACATAATGCTTCAAATAATTTATAAAAAATAGTACTACTTCTTCAGCCAAATTTCAAAAAAAAACCACATTTATAATACAAATCTATAATATATTATTTGTAATACCACGCAGATTAATAAAATTTAAAAAACCAATAAATATACTCACTTGTTGATATATAAATTAAAATATTCAAATATTATATATAAATATGAATGTATATAAATTTATTAACATACAAAGTTACAAAAATATTATATATTATTAAAAGTTACAATTTCACTAAATAAATTCACATAACATTATCAGAAAATTTGAAACGCTTGTTTTATTTTTTACGCTTTTATATTTGTAAGAATTATAAAACTTACATAATAAAAATATATTGTTTAGAAGTTACAAGTTTTGTTAAATAATAAAAATAAAAATTTTATTGGTTATATAAATATTTTATTTTCTTTGGTTTCTCTAGTTTTTTAATGTAAATTAAATACTCATATATAGTAATATATTGTTGGTGAATTTTTCTATTTATTTTTACTAATAAAATAAAGTTACATAGTGTAATATAATAAATTGTAATTGTAATACGAAACGGTAAACGCACTACATATAACTAACTAACCAACATGCTGCATACATGCCGCACTGCCAAACAACAGTTTTCAAAACAGCTGCATTTATGCCAGCACATTCCTGCCAGCAAATATGCTGCATTTATGCAAGCGCATTCTGCTGCCAAATATGCTGCATTTATGCTGCCAAAACAGCCATGCCGAACAGAGCCTAAGTCACTGGGTTCAAAAAACATTTTATTAGGTAAAATTTTAAAATATTATCATATTAATGATTTTTGTTTTCTACAGAAAGGACTCTATTGGCATGTTGTGTCACACTGATAAGGATTATGATGAAGCAAACTTTACACATAAATAAGAAAATCCACTTAGCTTTTTGATGGGGAGGATAAGAATATGTTTTGGTGTATATAGAAGAGGAACTTAATTATGTGCATGTATCCACATTAATCTATAACAAATAGGTAACTTATAATGTTTATAGCGTTGTAAATAAAATTAATTTAGTCACAAAAGTAAATACCGTTTATAATGTCAATTTTAATAATCGGCTCTAAAACAAGGAAGCATTTAACAAGAGACTACGATCGTAGAAGAGCCTTAATTGCCTTGAAATGAAGAAGTTGATTGGTTTCCACACTTTACAACAACAAAATAGGTGTAGCACAAGATTCAAGATATACAATACTATCTACACTCACCATTCAAAATAATCTTAGGGATTGTTTCCATTTTGATGAATACTTCATGTAAAATGAGTCCGGAATTCCACCTCACAAATGATATTTGACAAATGATTTTGTTTTTTAGTGTGTCAATCATCCATTTAGAATTGTCAAAGGGAATGCATTATGACAATCTAAAAACAAGCCTCAAAATGGACACATCTCACAACTTCTCTAAGTTCAAGTTTTAGATCTTAACCAAATCGACCAAAGTTTAATTCGATAACTATGTAGGATAACTAAATCAGTCATAAAAAAGAAGAAATTATTATAACTGAATTTGGATAGGGGCGAACGCTGACAATGAAACATGCAGATTTTATAAATTCACGTTTTGAATCTCTACATAATGGGCAAAAAAAAGTTATAAATGAATTTAGATAGGCGGGCAATCAAACATGTAGATCTCGGTAACTATTTTGGATCACAACAAAATGGACCTTATAAAGATTTTATAATCAATTTGGGTCGAGCCTTAAGCAGATGGGCAAACTTTGACTATGCATTACAATAAAGTCGACCCTTTATAAAGAAATTTTTGCAACTCAAGTTTCGGATCTAGCTTGGATCACAACAATATCAGCTAAGTATCAAACAGATATCTCATCAATTTACGTTTTGTTAAAAACGTAGATTTCGATAATTATTTTGGACCACTGCAGAACGGAGGTAGTTTAAAGAAATTTTATATAACTGAAGGGAATAGGCGGAATTCATAAGTAAACGTTTGACATCTCATGTAGTTCTATATCGGCCCATGTACTGAAATCTTTATAACTTAATTTGGGTAGGGGCCGCGCGAACGCAGGCCCCCGCTGCCACAAATTTTGACGTACACTCTTCCACTTGGGAAGATGTTAGACCGATGCATCTCCTAAGTGCAATGGAGACCATTGATCCAGGCCATGAGCCTTAATGATCGCCCATCGACCCCGTCCAGGTAAGTATGTTGTTAGGCTGGTGGGACTTCATTATTTGTATGCTCTTATCTGTTCTTCATTTCCAAGCTTAGTCAGTGTGGGAGGTGAAGAAACTTAAGGGAACCATCCACAGACAGCTCCGAGATACCCCGCTCTTCACCTTCCCAGCTCGTGGCTCCATCGTTTTTCTCCATCTTTTTGTTCTTATCGACCTTTCTTGTAAATCACCGGCAACAAGAGCAGCACATTTTACTTAACTGCTTGTAACCGAAATCAGAGATCTCTCTCTTATCCCAAAGAATAAACTTGGGTTTCCTTTCCTCTCGTCACATTGAGGGCGGCTGAACATGGAGTTGCCGATTTGGGTGACTGAGCTCTACCCTGGTATCTTCAATTGTGCACGCAATCTTTCTTTGTTGTAACAACCTTCATTGATAAAACCCCTCGTATTATCCCCCCTTCGCCTGAATCCCACCCAGCACTAGTGGCCCCTAAACCTAAACCAACAGTTACCTCGATTTTGGGTCTGGTAAGTGGTAAGTGAATGATCATGATAGAAGAGTAACAACAGGTGCTAGGATTCTAATTTCTAAAGCGTCATAGAAAGAGCAAGGTTGGGGTAAAGCTAGATAAAAGCTTGTAGTCAGCTCTGGTCAAATTTCCTCCCCGAGTGCCAGCCAGCCTGCTTTCTGCAATTAATTTGAGGCTAGGTTTTGAGTATGGGGTTTTGGGTTTCGGATGTAAATAATTCGAATCTGTCACTTGGTCACAAAGTCTACACTGAGAATGACAATTAGCCGCATTGTGGTGCTTTGAAATATCTTTAGTTTTAGCACCAACTGGGAATTATCTGAAATGCATGTTGTTGCTCTTCAAGACTGTTTTGGGGATCATCCTCAATGAACGACCTGAAAACACTCAGTTACTTGCGTTGATTTGCAGACTCTGGCCCTGTGGTCTAGACACTGATGCAACATTTATATTGCTTCACCGGTCTGCTCTGCATCTACGAAAATGGAAGAGCAGTATTTGACGGTTTGGAACTAATATTTATAGATGATACTGATGACTTCAGATCAAGCCACCATGAAGAACCCACGATTGCCCTGGTATATCTATATATGTATGTACTGAGATAGATTGTATGTGTGCCAATACATTCATATGCTGCTTATGTGCTTCTATGTACAGTTACAGAGCTGTGATTCCAACTGATGAATGTACAATGCAAAAGGTTTCAGCTGAAATGACTATGCCAGCTAATGAAATATTTTTGCTTTGCGGGTTTATTAGTACTCAGGCTTTGTTCTCACTGAACATTACTATAGGAGTCCTATGAAGATTATTTCTTAATGGGATCCACTAGTTTACCGTTGAGAGCAGCGTTGGTGGACGAAGCCTTAATCGTTTCTTTAACATAGTGATGTTTATTATTTTTAAATGTCCTTCAAATTGGGTTGTTGAGTAAAGCTTGTGTTATCTATATTCATAACATACTAACATAGTTGAATACAGAGTTCATATCACATTTGGGGATGTTAAATTATCAATAAAGAAGAAAAGTTTATTTTTTTGGTAGAATTATGGTGCAGTTAACTTTGATGCTATGCTATCTTACAAATTCATATTACATGTGATGCTTAGCGTGTTTGATCAGTACCACTAGCTTACCATTAGTGTGATCCCAGATCATCTATCTGAATAAGTAGTAGAATAATATTAAGTAATATTATGGTCGTTAACTTGAAGGAAAGAAGGCATAAATACCATTGTTGTTAACATAATGGTTCGAAAGTGTTACAAATTACAAAAATAAAATAAAATATTACTAATACAAGATATTTATATAAGAATCTTTTTCTTGACTAATAAAAAAATATTCACAATATATCCCTAAAAATTTCATAATTTGTAATATTCCCCGATTTTAGAACTGTTCTTTATATACCTCTAAAACAGTTTTGAAATTCATAATATATCTCTAATCCGTGAAAAGATCTCGAATAACTGACTATTTTACCGCTGACAATCATAATATACCACTTTTTTATTCAGAGACATTTTATGAAATTTTACAACAATAATAATTGAAAATAATATAAATCATTTAAACATACTAAAAATTATAAACTGTAAAGTTCTAAAACATATACCCCTCCGTTAATTAATATCTGTCGTTTTACGGTGGGATTCTTGTTCAACAATATCTGTCATTCTAGCTTTTTGATATATTTTTTTCCATTTCTAACCCTACTATTCACAACACAAAATAAATATTATTTAGATAGAAAGTAAAAAGTAGGGGTACATGTGTCTTTCTTTTACTTTTCTTAATAAGTGTGCAAGTTTCTAAAACGACAGATATTGTTGAACGGAGGGAGTATAAAATTTAAATTGAATTAATAATGCTTAAAATTAAAACATAAACAAAAGTTCAAACAAATTAATATTTTTCATTTCATTTTTTTACCTTCTTTCACTATTAGCAGTGTCCACTTCATTAAAATATGTAGTTATGATTAGATAATAAATAAATATTATATTATAAGCATATATATATATATGTTATTTTATAAAAAAAACTAATCGAATATATGATGAGGTAGTTGTATATAATTTTAATTATAATTTTATATTGGATTAGTTTTGTTATAAAGTGGCATATATACATGCTTAATGTATAGCAATATATAATCATTATCTAAACATAGATATAAATAATTTAGTGAAAAAGAAGACTGGTGACAGCCAAGAAAAGTATAAAAATTGGAAGAAAAAAAAATATTTAATTTGTTTGAAGTTTTATGTATATTTAATATTTAAAAATTAGTAACTTTATTCCAATTTTATATGATTTTCAGTAATTTATCTCTATTACTTTTTAATATTTTTGTAATTACTTATATTTTGTAGTATTAAATAATTTTTGTACAATTAATAAAATGCTCTGAAGAAGAAAGTGGCATATAGTGAACTTGAAACATGATCTCCAACGTTAGATATAAAGTAGTAATTATTCAATATCATTTTATGGATTAAGGGTATATATCGTGAATTTCAAAAGTTTTATAAGTATATGAAGAATGAGTTTTGCAATCATATATATTGTGAATTATGAAGTTTGTTAGAGATACATTGTGACTTTTCCCAAAAAAGAAAAAGATAACTCTTCATCATTTCATCACTAAAATATTAGCCACTGTATTTAAATAATGGGATTATAATTTTATGAGAATCAATTACTAGTAATAAGAATAATCCAATATGTATGAGGCTTTCGTTCTATGTGGGTATTACTTATTAGAAAGGACTTACATTGGTGTAGTGTTATTTGTAAATCCGTGACGATAATGAAAAACGGTTATTTGGTGTAAAAACTTCAACACCCATAGTAGTGCTCTCTCTTATCTTATTTTTGTTAATTTCGTAGATGTTGAAGTACATTATTTGAAAAGCATCATCTAGCGATGGTGGGGGAAGAGGAATTTGAAGAAGGCGTTGGATGGTAGCTCGTTGTGGGACGCATGGAAGCACAACAAGGATAAGCCAGTAGGGAAGAAGGGGAAAACCTCTAATAACAGTTCACCTCATACAGAGGGGTCATTTATGATTGACCTTAGTGCTTGCAATGATAGTGAAGAAAGGAAGTGTGGGGCAACTTCCGGGGATCCCAAGGGTTGCCAAAAGGGATGAACCGGAAATGGGTCGACTACGGCAAGATAGGAGCACTTCTAGCAGTCACTCTTTGACCTTTTGCTCTGTTCATCTGAGTCTCGTCTGTCTTTGGTCTATGGTAATGTTAGTGATCCTACGTTTATGTTTTTTTCTCCTAGTTAGCCTATTGATCTATGTTAATTACTAGTACTGGTTGATGTTTTGTGGGTGGATTGGGTTACGGTAGGAGACCATGTTTAAAAGCCGCAAAGGCTCTCTAAAGTTAGGTTGGATGTTAGTGCGCCTAATGGTTGTACTCCTCGTTTGGAACTCAAAATGTCATTTGTTTTCCACTCGAGCTGCCCTAACATTGTATACAATTAAAGTTATGCACTTCTTAAATTTTTTTTAATAAAAAAAGACAAGCTTCATCTTCTAAATTATAAGGATGCTTGATTTCGCTCAATTGGCTCTAGTAGAAGTTCATCCACATTAATTGATAGACTATTTCAACAACAAGCACCATGACAAAGCGAGTCAGTAAGGCCTGAAGTTTTAAAATTTCTAGGCTCTAGTGGTGGTCTCACATTACTATTATTATGCGTTGATTTAAGCCTCGTTGAAAGACATTCCCTTAATATGTATGAATCATCATCAAGTATCTTCTAGCTTTATTATTTACTATAATTTAAGATTCAGAGATGCTTGCTCAAGGTACATTATCTTAGCTCGTCTATTAGCAATGACTCAAATAGCATGACTTGACTATTTGATTCGACGTAGTCATTCTTCTAATAAAGGTTGAAAATATATCAAAGAAAATCTAATAAACTAACTACTATAGTTGATGTTGTGTGACTACAAGTAAATAATTTTATTGGGGGTCTAAGAGAATAAACTGGCTAAAAACTCTAAAACAAAATGACAAGAGGAATTCATTATAGTAACAATATTATAACTTTTTATCAACAATGAAGACACAAAGACCATAATCTTTCCTTTAAGATAAAAGATATTGAAATACCTCAAATACGTGTCTAAGAATTCAAAGTGTTTTGGCGTGAGCAAGAGCTTGTGTGGTGTGGGTTATATGGCCGAAAAGGAAAGGAGTGGTTTAAGCATGAGGTGGTAAGCAAGTAGGTGGATAAGCAACTAGGAAATGAAGCTTGAAGTGGAACCAAGTAGGTGAAGCACACTAGTTGGTGACTAAGCTCCTAAGGAGGTGACTAAGCACCTTGTGAGCTGGAGGCAACCTTGGCTGGTCAGCCACCCTTGTTCCTTGTTAAGCTAGCTTGTTAGTGGCTAAGGAACATGGTCCATTAGGAAGGAAGCTACCACTTACAAGTGGGCATGGTGGCCGAAACATCTACCTAAAAGGCCTTTAGTGTTTTCATCTCTTAGTGAACCATACATTAGGTGCTATAGGTGATTGGCATGTAGAATCAAGGTGTCATGCTCTCAGGAAGTGCTTAAGTCTTAAGAAAGCCAAAGAAATATCTTTCAAGTCCTATAAATAGAACCGTACCTCTTCATTGTAATTCATTCACTTCCACGCTTGTAAAACACTTACTAAACCAAAGAGAAAGAAGTGAGGGCCGAGAGTGTTAGCAAAGAGAGGAGAAAACCAAGAAGTCGGGAGAAAGGAGGGAAGTGCCAAGAGCAAGTATAAGAAAGAGGAAGGCATTGCTTAGAAAAGAAGGAGGAACCTAGAGCTATTCGGTAAAGAGAAATTAGAGGAGAAGCCTTGTCTTTTGGAGTAGCCACTATAGTCAATTTAATGGAGGGAAACACGGTAATTCTTATGTTCATCATTTATGGTTCTGGTGGACGATGATGGGTTGTTCTTGGTTTGATTGTCTTGCACAATTTGGTGTTGATATTCTCTTCTATTGTTCTCATAATGTTTATGTTGTTACCTGCGCATGTGGTTTGTGGGTTAGTATTTATAGTTAATTACCAAGATTATGCACTTGTTATATTGGTATTTGGACATATGTGCTTTGTGTGATTGTCATGGATGATGGTTATGGATATGGACAAAGTCTACCACTGATTATTCTCCACTACCAATATATTGCGGTTAAGCCACTATGATCTACGCTTTCGGGTAAGTTATATCGTTAGGGGTGTGCACACTTACGGACATGGGGTGAGGGTAGGTAATATTTGCCTAAGGGGCCGACGGTCTTTGTTGTGCCCCAGATTTTTTTCTTTTGTTTCTAATCCACAAAGAGATTCCATCATCATTCCGATCTTATTTAGTGTGTTTATGTCATCTATGGCATATTATTCTAAGTTGGAAGGAAGGAGGGTTAAATTTGTCCAGTTCTTTGTTATTTAATAAGGAGTTAGGAAATTAATTTCCTCTTATATTATACCTAATTGTCCTTTTCTTTTCACGATATAGTTTCTCCTTCCTCACTTATTCACGATCATTCTTCTAATCTCAACTCCCGCTCTGCTCCTCCTTCCAACTTCTCCTCCCTTTGCTCTTCCTTTCATCTCTTTCCTCTCTCATTTGATTAATTGTTTAGATGATTCTACTCGGGAGTTCGATCCGTCTATGATCGCTCTTTAGGTTTGTGTGTCGTGAATTCGTTAGTTTTGTTTGGGTTGCCTTCTTCTCCATTCTCTGATTACATCTTGGATTCCAGGATTATTCAGTTTATCTATTAGTTGATTCAAGTGAAGATTTTAGGAGTCTGCTGAGTGGAGTCCTAAATCTGCGCCATGCTTTGGATGTGAGGTAGGTGGTAGATGGATTCGGTTGTGTGTGTTCACCCACGGGGGTTTTCTGATTATTGTTTTGCTTTCATATATGTTTGTTTGTTTCTTTGATCTATGGTGTTTCTGATTTGTGTTTTCACTTCATTAAAACCCCGTGGGATGTGTTTCAATCGAGTATTTTGCTATGAGATGATATGTATATTTCAATGGAGATTCCAAGCTTTGTTCATGACTGGTTTTCACTTCTAAATTTGGGAATTTTGCGTGTCCGAACATGCGTCCGGACATGTAAGTTCGGATAGCATGCACAGACGCTCTGTTTTGACGGTTTTCTTAGATGTCCAGACTTCCGCCCGAAATTACAAGTTCAGACAGGGTGCGAGGACGGCTCTGGGTTTACTGTTGGACTTGTGTCTGAACATGAAATACCCCGTAGTTAAAAACAGTGATTAATTAGGCTAATAAGTATTTTAGAAGCTTAATTATGCATAAATAATCACGAGGGAACAAATCCCGAAGAAAGAAAACGGATAAAAAACACAAACGAACCTTAAAGCGTGTTTTTGAGAGAAACCGGGAAAACGCGACTTTAAGCGGGTCAAATAGACTCATAACAATTTTGGTCAACCAAATAGTCATTAATAAACATTAATGAAGGTCTAGACCAATAAAATCAATTAAACGAGAAATAGTAAAAACTGTAAAAAAAAAAGGAAGTTGTGTGGGTGGAAGTGTAAATAAACTAAACTAGTGTGTCCACTATTGCAAAAAAAATTTTAAAACCCCTTGTGAGGGCTGTGTGAGCCGATTTTTCTCCCCCTCTCACTCCCTTAATTATCCCTATTTGCAAAAGACAAAAAGCAAAATAAAAGCAAAAAGTAGAAACTACTTTTCTACCTTCTCTCTCCTACTCCCTCTAATTTCCTACGTACTGCACCCCTCTCTCATTTCTTCTTCTTCAAGCTGCCCTTCATGGTGATTTGAGAGCCCCCTCTAGCACTCTCCCTTCTCTCCTCTTGTTAACTACTCAAACCTCCACCAAAAATTACAAAATTGGTACCATTGTGTTCCTCTCATCAAGGAGAGCATTCCCTATTCCCAAATTCGAAAAACAACCAACTTCATCTCCATGGGTGTTCTTGGTTTTGAAGATGAAGACCACCATTAGAAGCTCTTCTTCACCTTGTTGGTCTAAGGTAAAA